>JANAVB010035618.1:1797025-1879574 GCA_029216955.1 Iris pallida
CTTGAAGCATACAGTTATGGCACAATTCTCACGAAATTGTCATTATGCGAATGACTTGAGAATAATAGATTATGCGAAACATGGCACGTTGTATAAGTGTTTGGGACCTACGAGTCATCATTCGGGGCATAATGCATCAATATGGATGTATTGGGGCATAATGCCGATGGAAATGAGATAGAAAGATGATAACGCAAGTCAAAATAATTTATGAGTTTGGGCATGAGAATGGTTTATGATTGTGATGGTTTCTAAACTGTTGCGTGCATTGCATGGTCGATGGACTAGTACAACCTATGCACGGGTTTTGGTATCCCTCGAATGTGGATCGTCGGGACACCAGGACCGTTCGGCCTATAAGGGAATTGAGGGGTATTTGTGGTGCACTTCATTTAGACGGATTGCACCTTGATATTGATGTGATAAGCCACCTACCCGTAAGTCAGACTCATTTGAATGCTGGGTTAGTAACCCGTACCGAAGCGACCGCCGTCTTACATTGAGATATAGTTCATTATGGCTTGGTATGCCATGACCTTTCATCTTCTAGTATATAATGAGGCTTCAAAACGGCTCAAAAGTGAGCCGTCTAAGCCGTCATTATATCACGGTCCATTTTTTTAATAAATTATGTAAAAAAATTGTTGAAAAAAGTAAAAATTTGTTAACATGGAGAATCGAACTCAACCAAACAAGAAAAATACCTTACACCTTAACCACATGAGTTAGAAGAGAGATTTAACTAAAATTGGATAATATTCTTATTATACGTTATTATACGTGCAAAGCACGTGCATTTACTGGTATAGATAGGGCCGTTCGAATGAGATTAGAATCGGGTGCACGAATAGATCCTGGCACCCTTATGGCTTGTAAAATGTTGACGATTGCTAATTTTGATGTTTGGTTGATGCGAAGATGTGCAAAATTACTATGTTTATGAATATTATATGGCTAACAGTGTCTGCTGCAGGGACACAGTACATGACACAATTTTGTTTCAAATGTTATTGGTAGCTGAATACATATTTTACCGCTTTAAAATTATGCCATGAAAATGATCATAACGCAATAAAAGAAAGAAGACCAAATAAGTGCTTGCTTCACTAAATTACCTAGAGTTGATTTAGACAAGTGGGTTGCCTTACTCTTTAGTATACGATAATATACTAACCCACATTGTGGGCTTCATTTTTAGGTGCTCGTACTTGGGAATCGTTTGATCAGTGTCGTGGCGACGATGAATTAGGTAGGTGTGAAGAAACTCTTCCTACAAGATGATGCCTTCTACTATATGAGACATGATGCATGGAAAGAAGAAATCATTTGTGAGCTAGAGAGATCATGAGTGTTGTAAGCCTACTTGGCATATTCATTGGAGCTATTCATAGCCTTTGTATTCTACTGTTAATTAATACAAGTCGTTCTTTTGTATACTCTGATGTTTCTCTACCTTTTTTTGCTACTTATGTATTGAGTTGAGGCAACCATTTTGAGAATCGATCATCTTGCCTTGCACGAGTTCAACTCCAAACTCATGCACCATCACGCCCCATCGAGGATGATAGATTCGAGTGAAATTGATGCGAGGACGAACGATTTCCAGGGTTGGGGCGCAACAAAGTGGTATCAGATGTCTAGTTTCCTCGGACAGTTTGTTTCGTTTCAATTCTAAATTGTTTTTCCCGATCGCATGACTCTTAGCTCTTGACTCTACTTGATGCTACATTGGATGTTCCATACAATTAGTCCAAATACATGTTGTATGTTTGTGCTGCGTGTGATTCTATCGGTTATGATGTCGAGTAACATGGTAAAATCTTTATGCATAAGTACAGTGAGCCGTGAGATATTTGCTGCATCGGTGCAACATACGACAAAATGTTTGTTGCGTCGGTGCAACAAGTTGATCTGTCGTATGTTGTGTACATATGGGTATGCTGTCATGCCCCAGAACCAGAATACTAGAGAGCGGGGGCGTACATAGTCAGCTACGTATATTGAAGTGCAACCCACCTCGCTATACGGTCACGGCTGTCTAGATACATGAGGGTTTAACTACAATCTATCAGTCTCCTATGGTCATGAACAAGCCTATTGTCTCAATCACAAGCAAGTAGTAACAGTCACAAGATATTAGAACATCAAATATACAATAGTAAGGCGTCCCATACATTACATATTGGATGATCATGAAGCTAGTCGTACAAAATATCAGGACTAGCAAGAGTTTTAGTCAATATATGATCAACCCTAGGATTTGCCAATCATGTTACAGTCCGTAGGCAGACAGTAGGTATAGGTGCAATCGAGCGAACACGTGCTCGTCGGCTAAACGCCTCAAAAGAATAATTTTACAATAAAGTGGGAGGACAAAAAGAAATCCACTCGTTGCCAGGGTTACGCCTGGTGGTCACCATCTGGCTGGAAGGTAGGTAGATCCTCTGGAGCTGCTCCGATATCAGGCCATACAAAACCAGCTGGGTCAGACCCCAGAAAGAGCAAGTGCCACAAAGGAGCCTACATTTAGGAACTAAAACCAGCATATCATAATGAATATTAAAGATAGTAAATAAGAACTGGTAATAACAGGTACAACAATAATAAATTAAGTACGAGGAAACCATTCAAGTAGCCAGATTATAACCCTTAAACCAAACAAGGACTGGGGTTGTAGTCCTTCACCTGAATAGGATCCCGTCTCAAAAACTGTTGATAGGGAAATAAGACAATAAACGAAGAGAAGACATCGAACTGCTCCGGAAACCAGGTTACAACCCTTAAACCAAACAAAGACCGGGGTTATAACACTTTGCCTGAACAGAACTGGTCCCCTGATCTTTATTGTTAAGGCCAGTATAGATAATCATGCTATTGAAGAAAGGTAAAACATGACGAGCATGACATGGGGTGCAATAAGACAATAAACAAAGAGAAGACACAGAACTGCTCTGGGAGCCAGGTTACAACCCTTAAACCAAACAAGGACCGGGGTTGTAACCCTTCTCCTGAACAGAACTGGTCCCCAGATCTTTATTGTTAAGGCAAGCATAATAAATCATGTCCTGTCACAATCTTGTACAGGATCAAGACAAGTCGAAGCTGGGCTAGACTTCATTCAATCAATCACGGCCAAACAATGAGTGCGGCTTGATACTTTAACTAACTAGGGTTATCACAAGTCTAATTACTAGCAAGATGCAATGAGATCATCCCACAGCCACAAGCCCTGCAGCCCATCCAGGCTAAGAAGGGTGCAACACTTGACGGTGTGCTGGAAATGTGCCATACTCGTCGGTAGGCTACAAGTCCACTTAGTGCGCCCAGATAACGGGATTGCCTGTAGCTGGGAAAATCTCTTCATGACTACTGAATCATTCTAGTTAATTAGCCTTAGTCAATTTCAGTAGGTACCCCTGACCGTAGTACTCAGGGATCCCCATCCTAGACATGATGCAAGACAGTACCAGTTTATTTGTACAAACATAATCGCCCACGATGTCCAGGTCATTCCTACTTGTCATGTCAGGCTAGCTGTCGTAACAGCATGTCGAGATATATCATGTCAGTTTACTTGTCAAGAGTGTGCCACAGCGGGCCACCATCGTGTTCTATTCTTACTTATCATGAATAAGAGAAACTTGCATAAAATAACTAGTGTCATATTCTTGAAGCCAAGGAAAAGATCTACAACTTTCATGTTTTGAGTTTTTTAAGATTCTAGCTACAAAACAACTTAAACAGGCAAAAACAGTGAAATAGAGCAATTTCGGCGCATGGGATTCCTGCACATCCGTGCGTGGGAATTCCTGCACATCCGCGTGTGGGAATTCCTGCACATCCATGCGTGGGAATTCCTGCACATCCGTGCATGGGAATTCCTGCACATCCGTGCGTAGGAATTCCTGCACATCCGCGCATGGAAATTCCTGCACATCCGTGCGTGGGAAACTCACGTTGCGTTTTCAGTACATGCGGGTAAGGAACCTACGCGCATGACACGTTCGGAGTTAAGAGATGCGTTGCCGGGACCTCACAGCGCATGGCCTCCCGACGCATGGCCTTCCGGGCGCATGGGGGTCATCGTCCCCAATCAGCAAGTTCAGCCATAAAAGTTCTAAAAACTTGCCATGGCCATAACTTCCTCATCCGAAGTCGAAATCAAGCGAAACAAAAGCCAAAACTGCATGAAATTGAATTATCTACAACATAGAACCATTAGTTTTCGAAAATAACCAAGTTTTAGAGATCAAAACCAAGAAAACCGAAAAGTTACAAACTTAGATCTACAAGAATCCATCCATCAAATCCAAAAATGCCAAGTTCTAAAGAGGCTTAGAATCAAGTAAGGAAGAGAATGGAACAATAAAACTTGAGATCCATCATGAAGCAAGCTTGCACTTGCCTAGGCTTGGTAGGTGGGAGGAGTAAATGAAGAAGATGAAGAAGTAAATACAAATAATGGAGGAGAGAGAAGAAGTTGACTTATATAGCAACCCCTCTCATTTTAACCCAAAATAACCCAAACCAAGCCAAGCCAAGCCAAGTCAAGTCAAGTTGAACCAAGTTGAACCAATCAAGTCAAGATTTAAACCAAGGCTAAGCTAAGCCAGATAAGTCAAAATACGGGCCACCTGACAATTGTCAGAAATTCGTATACGTCTCCTGAAAAATACGTATAATGGGAAATGGGAGTGACAACTCTACCCACCTTAAAAGAATTCCATCCTCAGAATTTAATCAAGAGGATAGAGATGTCAAGACAGGCTATACTAATCACAAGCAATATCTGACTGAGCAATCAATTATACAATCATTTATGCAAGCAAGGAATGAAAGCAAAAGAAAGACATTATACCTTACGAGTCAAACAGGTCAGGATATCACGATCGAATATCATCCTCACGCTCCCATATTGACTCACCCAAAGAGTGATGACCCCAAGCAACACGGACTAAACTAATAGTCTTGTTCTTGAGTATCTTCTCTTTTCGGTCCAATATAGACACGGGCCTTTTCTCATACGAAAGGTTTGTACCAACAACCAATTCCGAATGATCCAGGATATGGATCGGGTCCGGGATATATCGTCATAGTTGAGATACATGGAACACGTCATGTACCTCACGTAGCGATGGTGAAAGAGCAAAACGATAGGACACATCTCCTACTCGCTCCAGAATGTCGAACGGTCTTATATACCTAGGACTAAGCTTTCCCCGTACGCCGAAACGAATGACTCAACGGTTAGGCAAAATCCTCAGGAATACGTGGTCGCCGATAGAGAACTCAAGAGGACACCGATGAAAATCGGCCCAATGACGCTGACGATCTTGTGCAACTTGAAGATGATCTCGGACTCTTCTGACCACCTCAACTGTCTGAGCAATTATTTTTGGACCGAGCATCTGCCTCTCCCCAACATCATCCCAAGCTAGCGGGGATCTGCACTTCCTATCATACAGTGCCTCGAACGGTGCCATCTGGATACTAGCTTGGAAACTATTGTTGTACGAGAACTCCACCAGCTGCAGGTGATCTTTCCATGAACCACCAAAGTCGAGTGTACATGACCGCAACATATCGTCAAGAGTCTGGATCGTGCGTTCCAACTGGCCATCTGTCTACGAGTGATAAGCTGAGCTAAACTGGAGGTGAGTTTCCAAACTCTCTTGCAAGCTGTGCCAACTCTGAATGGAAGAAAGTGGGCCACCTTCGTGAGCCGGTCAACTATAACCCAAATAGCATCTCGACCAGCTGGGGATCTAGGTAATCTAGTCACGAAATCTATGGTTGCATGCTCCCACTTCCATTCTAGAATTGGCAAGGGCTGAAGAAGTCCAGCTGGCCTCTGAAGTTCAGCTTTAACTTGTTGACAAACCAAACATCGAGAGACAAACTGGGCTATCTCCCTCTTCATGCCATTCTACCAAAAGTGCTGACGAATATCACGGTACATCTTCGTACCGTTGGGATGGATAGAATATTGAGAACTGTGAGCTTCTTCCATGATCTCCTGTCTGATATCTCTACTGGGTACACAAAGACGCCTCCCATGCTTAAATGTACCATCTTCATGAATGCATAACTCTGGTCGCCGTCCTGCCTCGCACTCTGCTCTGAGCCGCTGAAGCTTGGAATCTGCTGACTGAGCCATCCGAATTCTCTCAATTATAGTGGACTGAACTTGCATGCTGGCCATCAACGCCACACTGGAAGGAAGAAAACCTTCTATATCTATCTTCTGAAGATCCGCTAACAACTTCGGCTGCGCTATTAGGAAATAAACACCGGCTCTCCTACTCAATGCATCTGCAATGACGTTGGCCTTTCCTGGGTGATACTGCAAGTTGACATCATAATCCACAAGAAGCTCCAGCCATCTCCTCTGACGCATGTTAAGATCCTTCTGGGTGAACACATACTTCAGGCTCTTGTGGTCGATAAAAATCTCTACCCTATCTCCATACAAGTAGTGCCTCCACAACTTAAGTGCAAACACTACCGCTGCCAGCTCTAAGTCATGGGTTGGGTAATTCCTCTCATGATCACGAAGTTGTCGTGACGCATAAGCTATTACCTTCCCATGTTGTATCAAAACACATCCTAGACCTCTGCCTGAAGCATCGCAATATACTGAGAATCCTCCGGTTCCATCTGGAAGCGTGAGAATGGGAGCCGTCATCAAGTCTCGCTTCAACTTCTCAAAAGAATACTGGCACTCTATTGTCCAAGCAAACTGCACATCCTTGTGGGTCAACTGGGTCAATGGCGCTAAAATTCGAGCAAAGTCTGAAACAATTCGCCGGTAGTAGCCGGCCAAGCCAAAAAAACTGCAAATTTTTGCCACTGTGCTAGGTACCGGCCACGTTTTAATGGCCACGATCTTCTGGGGATCTACTTCTACTCCTCCTTTGGTGATGATATATCCCAAGTACGAAATGCGATCGAGCCAGAACTCATATTTACTAAACTTGGCATACAACTGGTGCTCTCTGAGAATCTGAAGGACAACTCGGAGATGCTGCTCATGCTCCGCCTCACTTTTGCTGTAGACCAGGATGTCGTCTAGGAACACAATCACGAACTGATCCAAATAAGACATGAAGATACAATTCATGAGGTCCATGAATACAGCCGGCGTATTGGTTGCTCCAAATGGCATAACAAGGAACTCTCAATGCCCATACCAGGATCTGAATGCTGTCTTCGAGATGTCCTGCTCTCTGACTCTGATCTGATGATATTCTGACTGCAAGTTGATCTTCGAGAACACTACTGCCCCCTTGAGTTGATCAAACAAGACATCTATCCTCGTAAGAGGGTATCTGTCCTTGATTGTCACTGAGTTCAAGGTACGATAATCTACACATAATCTGGACGTACCATACTTCTTTTTTACAAGAAGCATCGGGGCTTCCCAAGGCGATCCACTTGCACGAATGAACCCTTGGTTCTAAGTTCTTCAATCATCTTGTACAATATCTCTAATTCTGACGGTGCCATCCTGTAGACTCTCTCTGACACTAGGGCTGTTTCGGGAATCAAGTCGAAGGTGAACTCGATCTCCCCCTCTGGCGGCATCCCTGGAAGCTCTTCAGGGAAAACATCTGAAACTCCTCGACTATCCGAGGTAACTGCACTGCTGCTACTACCATCCGCAACACTGGAAGAGAAGGTTCAACTTTGCCTTGGGAAAAGAAAACTCTGGCTCGCCTGGAATGCTAAAAACAACCCTGTCGATATGGCAGTCTATCCTAGCATACTGGTCCCTCAACCAATCCATCCCTAAGACCACATCATAATCGGCCATCGGAAACTCTATTAATTTAGCAGGGAACTCTCTACCGCTAACTACGATCCGAAACGAGTAAAACACTCTATCTACTCCCACAAGTCCATTACCAGTAAGTATATTGAGCCTTACTGATAATGACTCGGGCTCCAATCCTATCCGTGTCGCGAATCGTGCAGACATAAATGAATGCGAGGCACCAGAATCAAATAATACTGAAGCTGAAAAGGTGTTGACGAGAATAGTGCCTGCCCCCACCTCACCTGGTGCAATTCCTTCCTCTCCCATGGTCAAAGCCAGCACTTGACCATGCCCTCTAGGTATGGGTCCCCTTTGCTGAAAACTCCTCTGCCTACTCTGGATCAGGGCTTGGGCCTGAGCATACTGCTACGGTGTCTGCTGCTGGAATGCCTGGGCCTATGTCGGCAATGGCTTCGGGAAAGGGTACGATTGTTGCTGCTGGACTGGTGCTGGTCCTCTAACTGAAGGACTAGAGAAAGCTGATGATGAACTCTCCCTGTTCGGACAGTTTCCTACCCTGTTGTCCGGGGCACCACAAGCCAAACATAAACCCTATGCTCTGCGACATTCTGATACCACATGCCACGGCTTCCCGCAGTGTGAACATCCTACTGCGGAAGAATGCTTCTGCCTCTGCTGCTGAGGGTGCGTCGGGGTTGAATACTGAACCGACGTCACTGAGGCAGCCCTCCTCGGAGCTCCAATGGTCAAAGCCCTGGCTGCCGGGGCTGGTGCTGAAGACTGATTCATCTGGCTGTAGGATCGCTTCCGACCTTCGGTCCTATCTACGATCCTCTGAGAGGTATACTCGTGCCTCCGAGCTGCTCCCAATACTGCATCAAAAGTCTGATGCTCAAACTGCTCCACGGCTAATAAAATCTCCAAGTGAAGTCCCTGCTAGAACCGCTGGGCTCTGTCGAACTCGTACGCTACCAAGGTGGGAGCAAACCGACTAAGTCTCGAAAACTCGGTCGTATATCCATCGACTTTCCTGCCCATCTACTTCAGATTGGTAAACCTCGTCTTTAGGTCGTACCGAGCTACAGCATCAAAATACTTGGTCTGAAATCTCTCTTTGAATACTGCCCAAGCAATGGGTGCCACTAATCCAACGGCCTGCGCCGCCTACCAGTTGCGGGCAAGATCCAACAACTGTAGGCACACCACCGCCACTTTCTCGATCTCTGGGGTCCTGGCTGCTTCTAGAATCACCTCTGTGTCCTAAAGCCAAGCATCAGCAGCGATAGCATCTTCACTGCCGTCAAAGAAGGGAGGGTTCTAGCGCTTAAAGCTGTTAGCCGTACTGTTACCCTATTGACCTCCTCTGGTCAAAGCGTCTGTAGCTCCCCTTCCCAGAAATTTTTTTAAAATATTTTATTATCATTTATTTTATTTAAATGGTGATTTTAGAAATGTTAGAAATATTATTTAGTTATTATTACGGTAGATGATTTTAGTCATTGTTAAGAATGGAGTACAAGGTGATTAGAAATCATGGCACGGATTATGCAGTGACGTGCTTTGACTAGTGTATTAGCCATGTCAAGGAAGGCCGAGACATAATGATGTCCTAACTAGGAAAACCAGACCAAGTTATGATATGACCATTATAAATAGTTTAATTACTTATTATTATTTTTGATTGTTTAAGTGACCTAGTGGTACCGAACCTGTCCAGATTGGGCCCAAGTCAAATCCAAGCCAGGTAGGCATGTAGTGGGACCAAATACGGTCTTGTAGACATGTTTGGTAAGTACAAGTATTCTTGTATATATTTTAGGAATTGTCAATTACTTTCTAAGAATATTTGTTATAGGTAAAAGGATTATCATTATTAAATAGTGTTGTACAAAATTTGTATGATCTTATGGAGCCAGATGAGTAGTGTACGTGTTGTATGATCAGAAACGATTTCTGGGCTATTTAATTGTCATCAGGATTTTTATTGTCATTAATATTAACTTGTTGTTATTAAAGGATAAACGATTTATATTTATTAAATCATTTATTATATAAATGATATGTATATATGTGAGTATGTATATAGGAATATATGTCGAATACGTGTGTATGTATATGTATATATAAATATATATATATATATAGGTGTACGTATATATAAATATAAAATATATACATGTACATGTGTGTGTATATATATTATATATATAAATATATATAAGGATATGTATGTGTGTATTTGTATGTATATGCAAATATATTAAACATAGATATATATGTGTATATAAATATAGATATAGAGATATATGTGTGTACATATATATATATATATATATATATATATATATATATATATATATATATATATTATGTATATATATAAATATATATTATATATGGGTATATGTGTATTCATATACAAATAAACATTATGGTATATTTATATTCATAAGTATTTTGAATACATATAAATGTATATATGTATTACTAGATAAACAGAAAAAAAAAAAGGAAAAAGAAAAAGAAAAGAAAAGAAAAGAAAAGAAAAGAAGTAAATAGAAGCAGCCCGGCCCGAGAGTAAACCCAGGCCGAGCCAGGCAAACCTCAGGACCGAGCAACCCCTATGTATACTCTGTTCGGGTTTTTTTCGGGATACTCTGTATATCCGAGAGATCGAGTATGGTTTTCAACAAAACCCTAGCAAAACTCATCGCCACCCCGACCTCCAGGCCTGGGCGCATCCCCAGGCACGTGCGCGACGCCGAGGGCCACCGTCGCTCGCCGGAGAACGGCCAGAAAACGCACGCGCGTGCAGGGAACACAGCAGCAGTCCGCAGCCAGGTGGCAGTCTTCGCGGCAGGTTTTCTCGATCACCGCGTGATCGTTTTGCACGCCGTTTTCGCCGGTACGTTCACAACCCATAGGGCTGTAAACCCCTTCACGTAGATTCTTTTAACTCGTACTGTGCACGACGAAAATCGAGTTCCAAATCGAGGAAAAAACTCGATTTTCGGATATTAGAAACTGTCCCGAAACCCAAGTTTTGCGATCGATTTGCGACCAGAACATCGCGAGTTTTGGAAAACTGCTTGAACAGACTTCTAGATAACCTAACCAAGATGGAAATGCTATTTTTAGAATAAATTCTAGTTGATTAATTGCTGTTTAAAATTAGGGTGAAGTTGACGAAAAATCTGTTTTCAAAACTAGAAAATTGTCCCACACGACGTGCGTCCCGCCAAACCGGGCGACGTGGTCACGAACCGAAGGCATCGAAAGCTGCATAACGTTTTCGTGGTCGTGTGGGCTTTGACGGAATTTAAATTGGTCGCGTGTGCGCGACGAATTTGATGCGTATCCGTCGAAATTCACCGTATCGTGCACTTTGCAAATTTCTCAATTACTTTGTGTGCGCTCGTCAGATCGAGACGAAACTTGTGCCAACAAGACCGTATCATTTTTCTAGTCCTGTATGCCAAGTTTGGTCCGATTCTGAGACAGTTGATAAAATTACCGTTTTGTGGGCCCCACGGTTCCACTCAACGGGCGATTTTGTGCACGGCCCGCCGGAATCCAACTCTAGACATACGGTTGGGTTTGTATCGGAAAACCGGATCCGTAGACATGTAGTTTGACGACTTTAGAGACCGTTGACTCTGGCACGCTTTTCGGTGCAAAGCGGGTCCAACGGCGGATCCCGTTTTGGTCCGAAATTACCGTTTTGCCCCTGTGTCCAGAATTGGACTTAAGGAAAGGCAATCCTAGCTAATTTGACTATTCTGAGAACGTTGGTACTATTTATTTCAGCATCCGGAGACTTCTACATGTATTGACTAATTGTGGCTCATTGAGTGGTATGGTATTATTGGTTTCTCCAGCTAAGGACCTCAGGCAAGTGCACTTTCTGATTGCTTTCCGATTCATAGTAGTCTTTTCATTTTATGTCTATACATATATCTTGCTGCTTGTTGACACGCTCGTCACACGGAGTAGTCGGAAGGGGAAATGTCTTAGTAGACATGTGGACTACCCAGAACTATCCCATGATGTCTATTCGTGAACAATAGCATCTGCACACGGCACGTGTAGATGCCAGATTTACCCCCTAGCCGTTCCCATGTCGAAACAGATATTTTATACCACCTAGATAGATGTCTTTTATTAGTTTTTCCTTGTTTACTTCTCTATCGTGCTATGTCATCAGTTTTCTTACTAGCTTTCATATTCCATATGCTATTTTCATGTCTTGTTAATTCTATTGTGTTTGGATTGCCATCGGTTTGTGTACTTGTTCCATTCCTGACTGGAAATCATAATTTTTTAGGTTTAGCCGCGATCACTCTTAGCACTGGGAAGACTTGGGTATGCTGAGGTCGACCTAGAAATAGATAGCAATGTATCATTTTTATTAATTGTAAAATCTTGTATTTTCTTTAATTGTAAATGTTGTAATAAATTTAGAAATGTGAATGAGCATCAAATGTTATTTCTTGAGCATTTATTCTTGCGGGCTTGACAGCGTTCTACCGCCGACTCTGCGGCGTAGGCTGGCTTGGACACGTCTCGTATCCGAAAAAGCGGGTGCGGGTCGTGACAAGTTTTTGTGGTGGCCCATGCAGGTCTGATTTCACAAAAGATTGTGAACTCGTGATGGTACGTTAGTCGTACTATTGCGAGCCTGCGCTCAGGAAATGCTCATTCACAACTAGGATTAAAATAATTTAGAAGAATAACTAGGACTAGGAGTCTCTTGTTCAAATTGACCATTGGGTAGTTAAGATTGTCTGATAGGCCATGCAAGTTGGATACGGAGTTGTTAAATTTAGATAACTTGCTAGATCTCTATAGGTACACTATTACCTTTGATATGACAACATGATCTAATATGGATATACTGATTGCTTGGTATGTTAGGCTTGCCTAGAATTAAGGCATTAATTTTGATAAACTGTTCATTTTTCTTATTTAGATATAAATCTTATATCATAAGTTAGAATTGCATGTTTAAAATTCTAATTTGCTATAAGGAACTGGTTTATAATTTCCGATTCTGTTATTCATATACAAAGTCTCGAGGTAGAATTGGTTCAAAGTTTTTCCTCAGCCATTTGATATATATATGAGCTAAATATTTGGATGTTCTTATTTTTTTTGTCTTTTCCTCCCCGATCAATATCTTACTTTAAGGAATGAGACTTGTAGGCAGATGGTTACACTTTCTATCATAACCAGTTAGTTTGAACCCCTAGTAACTCCTTGAAGTCTTAGGAATATAGTTGAAATAGTTTTAACGATTGCAATGACTAGACAGCAGCGCACTGTCGCCGATTGTTTGAGAATGAGTGTGGGTCACTGCAGCCAGCAGCGCACTGGCAAGGCACAACCCACAGATTTAAAATCACTCTGAAGAATCATAAGTCTATGGAACATTGCAGAAACTATGTTCTTGCCGACCTCTTTAGATCTTAGATACCCTTGTGTCAATATAAGGTAGAATACCTGATAGCTTATCCTCACTGAATCACGGAGCCAAGAGTCTGCCACAGCCAGATTATATGGGCGAGGCATAATTCTCGGTAAAATGATTTCAGACGTGATTACAAGTTTAGGATACGATACAGGATAGAGACTGCCCTGTATGACCCTAAGATCCAAAAACCAAAACTAGTAAAAGTTCTACCAGTTGAATAGCGTGTCTCCCAACCTGGTCTTCCGTGGTCCTTGTAATCTATTAACGAGGTAATTGACTGATACTAATCGGTTACCAAGAAAAATAGAACTCAGAAGTCCATAACCCGTTAGTCGACCAAGGCCTTATGAATAGAGGGTAGTAGGATTGACTGTATAAGCAATAACATCAGGTAAGAATTTGATTTTCTCAAAACCCGAACCACTTGTGCCTCATTTCTAAAAATCTCGCATACTTGTATTTTGACTCTCTTGACCAATGCTGCTATTACAGCCTAGTTTTTGCAAGCTTGCTCTTTTATCGAGCTTGATTCGAGACATATGTTTATTGGAGACGTTCGCTAACATATTGTCTAATCAGAATCATCGTATCATGGTCTGATCAACCAGGATGCATTTGGTTCGCCCTTCATCTAATTTTCTTACGTGGATTGAGATGTAGATGCCTTTAGGATCTCATCCGCGACTGCCTTGACAATCCCTCTTGAAATAATACCTTCGCCTTTGAATCACGTAATTGTATTCAGTGACACCTCTCTTGAACTCTTTATTGTTTTTGTCTTCACTGATGGGAAGGACGAAAGCTCGTAATTGATAGATAGATACAGAGTATTCCCCAGGGCTATGATAGTTGTATACGCAAGTGTAGCTACCATCGACCAGTCCTGTGACAGGAACCTTGCCACCATATCCTAGCTTCTAAGGTGGGTAAGCTGTAAGCTTTCTAAAACTTAGAGATATACGAGGATTACCGATTGAATAGAATAATTTTTATTAGGATGATAATTAGTGCCCCATGGACACCCACTTTTCCTTTAGATCATTTTGTGTCCCCGACCGTGTCATTAATATTCGGAGCACGAGACCAGCTGTTACCCTCCAACAGATTTCATATGCAAGATCTAGACGAGTCCACCTTCATCTAGGTATATCATGTCCCACTCAAATTTGTCCCCTTGTACTCTATTTTTGTGGTACGACTTTCAAGACAAAAGGATTAGCTATAACCCTTACCATAATGCCGATACATTTCCCGACTTCCATTTGAGCCTCAACTTCGACTTAATTCCTTCGACCCAATATATGGTTGTGATCTACTCGGAGCCCACTATGCACATGCCACTAGTGTGCCACCCAATTGAGGTCTCATGTGCTCCTTAAACACAAAGTCACTGAAGTCACATTTTGAGCTTAGGGACCTAACTAACCAACTTGACTAGCAACTAGCTCAATCCCCTGGGTAGAAACCTATTCTAGGATACCCCAATCTAGTAAGAGTAGTCTTATCATTGAGATCTTGTCTAGTCCATATAGAATGAAACCCAATGTTCATCCAACCAACGACTGATGCCCAAATAGAGAACCCATTAAGGTCACAACCTGAATTTCTCAAATTTTGTTCTATTGTGAAACCTTGTTTAGAATTTCGGAAACAGAATTTGAGTATTGCCCGGATTGCAAGCCCCTCTAGAAAATGAAGGGTTCTTCGATTTAGCAAGTAACTAGACTAGATTAGCCCAATTTAGCAAATAAGTAAATGGTTCGTAAATACTCTTTCTACCTGTATTATTGTAAATTCTCTACCACTCTTTAAACTTCATAATTGCTCTTGATTGTTCTTTCTTATCTTCCTGTCCTCTCTATTGCAGATAGACGAAGGTCATACTTATTAGAATTCACTAATATTTCTTAGCTACTTGTGTAAATTACTGCTTGCTAAGTTCGGGTTGCTTGATAGATACAAGAGGATTATAGATACCATATGCCTAGATATTTGTTGGTAGGATTGTTAGCACCAGTTAGAAGATTTTAAGATTTTAGTGTGAGGAGTAGTGTGACCAAAGGTGGGTAGAAGTCCTGGAGGCTATTTGGCTAGGAGAAGAATACAAACTATATTTTTGAGAAATTAAATTTGAGGAGATTAAGGGAATACTAGACTTTGAATTTTTTAGAAATAGTTATGAATTTGAATTTCGAGGACGAAATTATTTTTAAGGTGGGTAGATTTGTAGCTCCCCTTCCCAGAAATTTTTTTTAAATATTTTATTATCATTTATTTTATTTAAATGGTGATTTTAGAAATGTTAGAAATATTATTTAGTTATTATTACAGTAGATGATTTTAGTCATTATTAAGAATGGAGTACAAGGTGATTAGAAATCATGGCACGGATAGTGCAGTGACGTGCTTTGACTAGTGTATTAGCCATGCCAAGGAAGGCCGAGCCATAATGATGTCCTAACTAGGAAAACCAGACCAAGTTATGACATGACCATCATAAATAGTTTAATTACTTATTATTATTATTTTTGACTGTTTAAGTGACCTAGTGGTACCGAACCTTTCCAGATTGGGCCCAAGTCAAATCCAAGCCAGGTAGGCATGTAGTGGGACCAAATACGATCTTGTAGACATGTTTGGTAAGTAAAAGTATTCTTGTATATATTTTAGGAATTGTCAATTACTTTCTAAGAATATTTGTTATAGGTAAAAGGATTATCATTATTAAATAGTGTTGTACAAAATTTATATGATCTTATGGAGCCAGATGAGTAGTGTGCGTGTTGTATGATCAGAAACGATTTCTGGGCTATTTAATTGTCATCAGGATTTTTATTGTCATTAATATTAACTTGTTGTTATTAAAGGATAAACGATTTATATTTATTAAATCATTTATTATATAAATGATATGTATATATGTGAGTATGTATATAGGAATATATGTCGAATACGTGTGTATATATATGTATATATAAATATATATATATATATATATATATATATATATATATATATATATATATATATATATAGGTGTACGTATATATAAATATAAAATATATACATGTACATGTGTGTGTATATATATTATATATATAAATATATATATAAGGATATGTATGTGTGTATTTGTATATATATGCAAATATATTAAACATAGATATATATGTGTATATAAATATAGATATAGAGATATATGTGTGTACATATATATATATATATATATATATATATATATATATATATATATATATATATATATATATATATATATATATATATATATATATATATTGTGTATATATATAAATATATATTATATATGGGTATATGTGTATTCATATACAAATAAACATTATGGTATATTTATATTCATAAGTATTTTGAATACATATAAATGTATATATGTATTACTAGATAAACAGAAAAAAAAAGGAAAAAGAAAAAGAAAAAAAAAGAAAAGAAGTAAATAGAAGCAGCCCGGCCCGAGAGTAAACCCAGGCCGAGCCAGGCAAACCTCAGGACCGAGCAACCCCTATGTATACTCTGTTCGGGTTTTTTTCGGGATACTCTGTATATCCGAGAGATCGAGTGTGGTTTTCAACAAAACCCTAGCAAAACTCATCGCCACCCCGACCTCCAGGCCTGGGCGCATCCCCAGGCACGTGCGCGACGCCGAGGGCCGCCACCGCTCGCCGGAGAACGGCCAGAAAATGCACGCGCGTGCAGGGAACACAGCAGCAGTCCGCAGCCAGGGGGCAGTCTTCGCGGCAGGTTTTCTCGATCACCGCGTGATCGTTTTGCACGCCGTTTTCGTCGGTACGTTCACAACCCATAGGGCTGTAAACCCCTTCACGTAGATTCTTTTAACTCGTACTGTGCACGACGGGAATCGAGTTCCAAATCGAAGAAAAAACTCGATTTTCGGATATTAGAAACTGTCCCGAAACCCAAGTTTTACGGTCGATTTGCGACCAGAACATCGCGAGTTTTGGAAAACCGCTTAAACAGACTTCTAGACAATCTAACCAAGATGGAAACGCTATTTTTAGAATAAATTCTAGTTGATTAATTGTTGTTTAAAATTAGGGTGAAGTTGACGAAAAATCTGTTTTCAAAACTAGAAAATTGTCCCACACGACGTGCGTCCCGCCAAACCGGGCGACGTGGTCGCGAACCGAAGGCATCAAAAGCTGCATAACGGCTTTGTGGTCGTGTGGGCTTTGACGGAATTCAAATTGGTCGCGTGTGCGCAACGAATTTGATACGTATCCGTCAAAATTCACCGTATCGTGCACTTTGCAAATTTCTCAATTACTTTGTGTGCGCTCGTCAGATCGAGACGAAACTTGCGCCAACAGGACCGTATCATTTTTTTGGTCCTGTATGCCAAGTTTGGTCCGATTCTGAGATAGTTGATAGAACTACCGTTTTGCGGGCCCCACGGTTCTACTCAACGGGCGATTTTGTGCACGGCCCGCCGGAATCCAACTCTGGACATACGGTTGGGTTCGTATCAGAAAATCGGATCTGTAGACATGTAGTTTGACAACTTTAGAGACCGTTGACTCTGGCACGCTTTTCGGTGCAAAACGGGTCCAACGGCAGACCCCGTTTTGGTCCGAAATTATCGTTTTGCCCCTGTGTCCAGAATTGGACTTAAGGACAGACAATCCTAGCTAATTTGACTATTCTGAGAACATTGGTACTATTTATTTCAGCATCCGGAGACTTCTACATGTGTTGACTGATTGTGGCTCATTGAGTGGTATGGTATTATTGGTTTCTCCAGCTAAGGACCTCAGGCAAGTGCACTTTCTGATTGCTTTCCGATTCATAGTAGTCTTTTCATTTCATGTCTATATATATATCTTGCTGCTTGTTGACACGCTCGTCACACGGAGTAGTCGGGAGGGGAAACATCTTAGTAGACATGTGGACTTGTCACCCTCATTTCCCGTATTTTCCGTATTTCGTATTTATACTCGTATCTGGATTTTGGCATGTATTTTATTTTTCTCAGCTTGTGGAATTTCGGTATTTCTCGTATTTTGGGTTTTGGGCTTGGCCCGGTTTTAATTGGTTTGGAATCGGTTTGGTTTGGTTTATGTGTTGGAACACCCTAGCCCTATGCTACACCCTCAACCCACCGCAACTCCCCCTCTTTATAACTCCACCAACCTCTTCTCTCTCTTCATAACCACCATTAATTTCTTCTTCTTCTTCCTCCACACAACTCCCAAACCCTAGGCAAGTGCATCTTGCCACTTCATGAGAACCATATTTTCTTGGTCCATTTGCTAGTTTAGGACATGAAGATCAACATTAGTTCTTAGGTTTTTATGATTTGGAGTCTCTGTTGATGCAGATCTAAGTTATTGCTATTTTCAGATTTTACATGTTTTGATCCATTTTGGTTAGTTTTCTTTGAGTTTTGATGTTTCTATGTGGAAGAGCTTTCAGTTTCACTCCAGTTGGAGCTTTGGAAATCCGGATTTGGAGTTCGGATGACCAAGTTATGTTGTTTTGAAGTTTGGGTTCTGCCATGGTGTTCTTACTGTTTGGAGAAGACAGTGAGCAGTGTGCAGAGCTTCTTAGCTCACGCACACTGAGCTACGCGCGCTCTTTAGCGCTGCGTACGCTGACTTGAGTACGCTTCCTGTTGGAAGCGTGTCTCCTTGAGCTTGCGTGACTTTTCATGCAGCTGCTCCCTTGAGCGTGCGTGACTTTTCACGCAGCTGCTCCCTTGAGCGTGCATGACTTTTCACGCAGCTGCTCCCTTGAGCGTGCGTGACTTTCACGTATGCTGCTCCCTTGAGCGTGCGTGACTTTTCACGCAGCTGCTCCCTGTAGCGTGCGTGACTTTTCACCTACGCTGCCCCTGAGCGTGCGTGACTTTTCACCTACGCTGCCCCCCTTGAGCGTGCGTGACTTTTCACCTACGCTGCCCCCCTTGAGCGTGCATGACTTTCACCTACGCTGCCTTCCTGCGTGCGTGTTATAATGCGTATGCATTCCCCTGCGTGCGTGCTTTTGTGCGTACGCATCCCCTGACCCGTATTTTGATATTTTATTAGATATTTCATGCCCATTTTATATCCTTACGCCTTTTGTCATGAACTTGATTTTACTTAATATGTTTGGAATGACTATTGCACATGGCTTGGTATGACAAGGCACTAGCATAACACGACAGTGACCCGTTGTGGTGCACTCCTGACATGACCAACATGACTTGATAGTGGCCCGTGGCGGCGCACTCCTGACTTGACATGACTTGATAACTTAACTTGACCTGTCTTGACACCGTGGGTGGTTCTTTCTTGCTTGCTTGTTAATCCACTTGTCCAGTCTTGCATCATGTCTAGGATGGAACTCCTGAGTACCACGGTCAGGAGTACCTACTAAAATGGATTAAGGTTAATAACTAGAATAACACAGTAGTCATGAAGAGATTGACACAGCTACAGGTAATCCCGTTACTTGGGCGCTCTTGGGATCTGTAGCCTGCCGTCGAGTAGGGCACATTTCCAGCGCACCGTCGAGTGTTGCACCCTCTAAGTCACCTAAGGGTACATTTGTCTCCTGGACGATGTACCCACCTGAATTCAACCCTAAATCTTTCGTCCTGGGTAGCCTGGATGGTCTGCAGGGCTTGTGGCTGTGGAACAATCTCATTGCATCTTGTTAGTAATTAGGCCTGTGATAACCCTAGTTAGTTAAAGTAGTAAGCCGTAGTATCTGCTTGGCCGTGATTGATTGAATGAGGTATATCCAGTCTAGTCATGTCTTGATCCAGTACAAGATTGCTCCCTGTCTTGATTTCTTGCATTATTATCTTGCCGATAAATGGTGGAAAACCAAGCTCTGTTCAAATGAAGGGTTACAACCCCGGTCCTTGTTTAGTTTACGGGTTGTAACCTGGCTATCGGAATAGTTCTATGGTTATCTCGTCGTATATCATCCTGACATGTTTTCGTAAATTAGTTTTAATATTAAATTTTCTGTGCTGATTGCTGGCTTTTGTTCTTATTTCGTGGCCCCCTTGTGGCACTTGCTCTTTCTGGGGTTGACCCAGCTGGTTTTGTGTGGCCAGATTTTGGAGCAACTCCCGAGGATCTACCAAGCTTCCAGCCCAATGGTGGCGACTAGAAGGAACCCGGGCTACGAGTGGGTTTTCTATTTTGATTCGCTCACTCTATTGTAAATTTATTCTTTTGAGGCATTTAGCCGACGAGCACCTGTTAGCTCGATGCACTTTTACTTACTGTCTGCCTACGGGCTGTAAACATGATTAACAAATCCTAGGGTTGATCTTGTATGACTTAACTCTTGCTAGTCCTAACATTTTGTACGACTAGCTTCATGATCAGCTGATATGTAATATTTAGGACGCCTTTTATTGTATATTTAATGATCATACATCTTGTAATTATATTACTTGCTTGAGATTGAGACAATAGGCTCGACCTTAAGAGACTGTTGGCTTGTAGTAAACCCTCATATCTAGACAGCCGTGACCGTATAGTTGAGATGTATTCTATTTCAATATACGTAGCTGGCTATGTCTGCCCCCGCTCTCTAGTATTCTGGTTCTGGGGCGTGACAGGACTACCCAGAACTATCCCATGATGTCTATTCGTGAACAATAGCATCTGCACACGGCACGTGTAGATGCCGGATTTACCCCCTAGCCGTTCACATGTCGAAACAGATATTTCACACCACCTAGATAGATGTCTTTTATTAGTTTTTCCTTGTTTACTTCTCTATCGTGCTATGTCATCAGTTTTCTTACTAGCTTTCATATTCCATATGCTATTTTCATGTCTTGTTAATTCTATTATGTTTTGCATTGCCGTCGGTTTGTGTACTTGTTCTATTCCTGACTGGAAACCATCATTTTTCAGGTTTAGTCGTGATCACTCTTAGCACTGGGAAGACTTGGGTATGCTGAGGTCGACCTAGAAATAGATAGCAATGTATCATTTTTATTAATTGTAAAATCTTGTATTTTCTTTAATTGTAAATGTTGTAATAAATTTAGAAATGTGAATGAGCATCAAATGTTATTTCTTGAGCATTTATTCTTGCGGGCTTGACAGCGTTTTACCGCCGACTCTGCGGCGTAGGCTGGCTTGGATACGTCTCGTATCCGAAAAAGCGGGTGCGAGTCGTGACAACGTCTGCCACCGCCTGGTGCAAGGCATCTCCTCGACGATCCTGGGAAGCTAATAATGACCTGATGAAACCCACCAAAGTGCCATCATCGGGCTCAGCAGGCTGGACGGGCTGAACTGGTGGCTCTCCTCCGGTAGGCACGACTCTGGAGGCTACTCCTAAATGCTAGGCCTGATCTCCAGGTTGTTGCTGGTCCACAGGAGGTGCTCCGCCTTGCTGATCGGTAGGACCAGGAACATTGCCGCTGAAGAAGACGACATAGGAAACAATAAGGAAGGACCAGGACAGATCAACGATACAAGCATGTGATCAGGTTAAGATTTTCAAGGATTTTAGAAGATACGAGCAGAGATCAAGGGCGAGTACTTATTGAGACATCTATTCGGTAAACCCTCACATATCTTGATTTACAAGACCTGCATGGGCCACCACTTAAAACCATGTCATGTCCCAGAACCAGAATACTGGAGAGCGGGGGCATACATAGCCAGCTACGTATATTGAAGTGCAACCCACCTCGCTATACGGTCACGGCTGTCTAGATACATGAGGGTTTAGCTACAATCCATCAGTCTCCTATGGTCATGAACAAGCCTATTGTCTCAATCACAAGCAAGTAGTAACAGTCACAAGATATTAGAACATCAAATATACAATAGTAAGGCGTCCCATACATTACATATTGGATGATCATGAAGCTAGTCGTACAAAATGTCAGGACTAGCAAGAGTTTTAGTCAATACATGATCAACCCTAGGATTTGCCAATCATGTTACAGTCCGTAGGCAGACAGTAAGTAAACGTGCAATCGAGCCAACACGTGCTCGTCGGCTAAACGCCTCAAAAGAATAATTTTACAATAAAGTGGGAGGACAAAAAGAAACCCACTCGTTGCCAAGGTTACGCCTGGTGGTCACCATCTGGCTGGAAGGTAGGTAGATCCTCTGGAGCTGCTCCGATATCTGGCCATACAAAACCAGCTGGTTCAAACCCCAGAAAGAGCAAGTGCCACAAAGGAGACTTTATTTAGGAACTAAAACCAGCGTATCATAATAAATATTAAAGAAAGTAAATAAGAACTGGTAATAACAGGTACAACAATAATAAATTAAGTACGAGGAAACCATTCAAGTAGCCAGATTACAATCCTTAAACCAAACAAGGACCGGGGTTGCAGTCCTTCACCTGAATAGGATCCCGTCTCAAATACTGTTGATTGGGTAATAAGACAATAAACGAAGAGAAGACACAGAACTGCTCCGGGAACCAGGTTACAACCCTTAAACCAAACAAGGACCGGGGTTGTAATCCTTCGCCTGAACAGAACTGGTCCCCTGATCTTTATTATTAAGGCCAGTATAGATAATCATGCTATTGAAGTAAGGTAAAACATGACGAGCATGGCATGGGGTACAATAAGACAATAAACGAAGAGAAGATACAGAACTGCTCCGGGAGCCAGGTTACAACCCTTAAACCAAAGAAGGACCGGGGTTGTAACCCTTCGCCTGAACAGAACTGGTCCCATGATCTTTATTGTTAAGGCAAGCATAATAAATCATGTCCTGTCACAATCTTGTACAGGACCAGGACAAGTCGAAGCTGGGCTAGACTTCATTCAATCAATCACGGCCAAGCAAGGAGTGCGGCTTGATACTTTAACTAACTAGGGTTATCACAAGTCTAATTACTAGCAAGATGCAATGAGATCATCCCACAGCCACAAGCCCTGCAGCCCATCCAGGTTATCCAGGTCGAATGTCCATTTAAGAAGGGTGCAATACTTGACGGTGTGCTGGAAATGTGCCCTACTCGTCGGTAGGCTACACGTCCACTTAGTGCGCCCAGATAACGGGATTGCCTGTAGCTGAAAAAATCTCTTCATGACTACTGAATCATTAATTAGCCTTAGTCAATTTCAGTAGGTACCCATGACCGTGGTACTCAGGGATCCCCATCCTAGACATGATACACGACAGTACCAGTTTATTTGTACAAACACAATCGCCCACGGTGTCCAGGTCATTCCTACTTGTCATGTCAGGCTAGCTGTCGTAACAACTTGTCGAGATATATCATGTCAGTTTACTTGTCAAGAGTGCGCCACAGCGGGCCACCATCGTGTTCTATTCTTACTTATCATGAATAAGAGAAACTTGCATAAAATAACTAGTGACATATTCTTGAAGCCAAGGAAAAGATCTACAACTTTCATGTTTTGAGTTTTTTAAGATTCTAGCTACAAAACAACTTAAACAGGCAAAAACAGTAAAATAGAGCAATTCCGGCTCATGGAATTCCTGCACATCCGTGCGTGGTAATTCCTGCACATCCGCACGTGAGAATTCTTGCACATCCGCGCGTGGGAATTTTTGCACATCCGCGCATGGGAATTTCTGCACATCCGTGCGTGGGAATTCCTGCACATCCGTGCGTGGGAATTCCTACACATCCGTGCGTGAGAATTCCTGCACATCCGCGCGTGGAAAACTCACGTTGCGTCTTCAGTACATACGCGTAAGGAACCTACGCGCATGACACGCTCGGAGTCAATGGATGCGTTGCCGGGACCTCACAGCGCATGGCCTCCCGGGCGTATGGGGGTCATCGTCCCCAATCAGCAAGTTCAGCCATAAAAGTTTCGAAAACTTGCCATGGCCATAACTTCCTCATCCGAAGTCGAAATCAAGCGAAATAAAAGCCCAAGTTGCATGAAATTTAATTCACTACAATATAGAACCATTAGTTTTTGAAAATAACCAAGTTTTAGAGATCAAAACCAAGAAAACCAAAAAGTTACAAACTTAGATCTACAAGAATCCATCCATCAAATCCAAAAATGCCAAGTTCTAAAGAGGCTTAGAATCAAGTAAGGAAGAGAATGGAACAATAAAACTTGAGATCCATCATGAAGCAAGCTTGCACTTGCCTAGGCTTGGTAGGTGGGAGGAGTAAATGAAGAAGATGAAGAAGTAAATACAAATAATGGAGGAGAGAGAAGAAGTTGACTTATATAGCAACCCCTCTCATTTTAACCCAAAATAAACCAAACCAAGCCAAACCAAGTCAAGTCAAGTTGAACCAATCAAGTCAAGATTTAAACCAAGGCTAAGCAAAGCCAGATAAGTCAAAATATGGGCCACCTAACAATTGTCAGAAATCCGTATACGTATTCTGAAAAATACGTATAATGGAAAACGGGAGTAACATATACGAATGAATAGTGAATACATTGACCAGATTTGAGCGATAGTTGGAGTATCGAGAATCATTGCACGAACCGCAACGAATGGATTAAGAAATTACGGAGCGGTAGTTGTGAGTCAGGTTGGTCGCTAGTCGAACTTGAGTAGACGAATATGTTAGTTGGCTGAGTTGTGTCGAACTTCGAGTAGGCACACACACACACACACACACACACACACACATATATATATATAAATATGTTGGTCGAATGTTGAGTTGAACTTTGAGTAAGAGTGTTGTGTGTGTGATCGTTATGGTCATCGAGGCACGGTTAGATCAGAATAGATGTTGGGCCAACGCTTAGTACGATACAAGAGAAATGACTCAATTTTTGAGTGGTATATGCTATACCACTTATGCAATCAGTACGTCAAAAATATTTGTATCGATAACGATAGACTTGATTTTTGAGTGGTATTTGTCATACCACTTAACGGTCGGTGCGTCAAATTATTTATGTCGATCGTAGTCAGTTTGTCCGCGAAGGGCGGGGTAATAATGATACTCGGTCGTGATTATGTGCGACGATATTTTGATGCAAGTACGAATGATACGTCGGACGAGAATTCGTTAAGTGCAAGTCGAACGATAGGCTGATAATAACGAAGGAATTTTGTGCTGAGAAAATAATTAACTCGATCAAATTTGAGTTTGAGTAAGTAGAAGACTTTGTCGGAACGAATTTGAGTAGATATAAAGAATTGGTAGTGCAATTTAGAAGTTTAGTTGAATAATGTGGGAATGAATTGAAGGAATTGAAAATTGAGCTGCTCGATAACGATATATAGCTACAACTTGATTGATCCTGATGTGTGCCATACTTAGATTACGTATTCATTTCAGATATAACATGGATTACAACGAATTGGAGTTCATGCAAAAGAAAGATGTTCAGATTATGCATATCGACGATGGTATTGAGGCGTATCAAAGATGATATACGATAACCCGGGGATACTCTGATTGGATGAACGAAAATCGTGATGAGCATTGTTGTTGGATAAATAAGATACGAGTCAAGTCGATATTAATATTTGAAGTTAATGCTCGTGATATCAATCAGATATAGAGTATTGTGACATATGTGTAAGAAAATATAAGCACGACATGAGAAAACAAAAGTGGAGCAAGTTTACGATATCCGAATTTTGTAGGTAACAGTATGAGAATTCGAACGGAACATTTAGAAGTTTCGTAAGAGATGTGATATGGAATGACAAAGTTATTTGAGGATGGTTTTGATGATTATAGAATGTCTCGAAGATTGATCTTGGGCATATAGACTCGGACTCGAGGCGAGTAGATATCACTTAGTTAGCAAAATAGTCGACGATAGTGCATAAGTGAATTGGATGGTAGCAACGCATTAGTTGCACGGATAGGATGATGTGACTATGTCGGATTACGTAGAGTCCCATAGAAGTCGTCGGGAATTGATTTGGCCCCGAGATAGGATATAGCATGGTTGTTAGTAATTTTTCCTCTTGATGATCTACAATTATCGAACATAGCTTTGGGACAGTTGACCCTAAAAGACTTTACCGCCAAATCAAATGAATGGTTGAGACCCATAGGATACGTAAGGGATTGTGCCAAGGATAAATATGATGTGGTGCATGATGAGGATAAGTTTAGGCGATTTAATATTTGTTTCAAGAGTTGATAGAACGACCTTCGTCTGGATTGATATAGTCCAATTTCGATGATTGATCGAATAAGTACTCGAATAATTTTGTTAGTCGATAATCAGATAGATAGTGATGAACGTACTTAGCATATCGATGCAGGTAGGCAATTACGAGAATCGTGTTATGTGCGAAAGTGAGAATAGGGGAACGACCCTAGGATTTGTGTCGTTGATTTAATTCGGGTATTGATTAGGTTGTGTGTATTGAGCACACGATCAAAATTAGCGAGACGGACAAGTTAAGACCGAATTAGAAAGTTGGTTCATGAAATCATACTCAGTCAATGATTAGAAATAGATGTATCGTAAGAAACCTTATGTCGAAGATATTGTTGCCTTTAAGCATCGTTGACTCAAGTTGACCTCTTGTGTCAGAATAAATTAAGCATGGTGTCTCGGTAAGTTGCCTAGCGGGGGTAGCCCCAGACGCGATGTGTAGATAGTTCGGACAACGTAAATCGTATTGGAATAGTTTTGTGCGAGGCATAGTGTAAATTGTAGGCAAATTTTAGGACATGTGGACTTAATCCATGCCATTGAGGTGAGACTTTAGGAATAGTTGGACAAAAGACTTTTGTGCGAAAATGGATAATGTTTAGAGCGTTGGCGCTGAGGATATTCGTTACGATTGGATGGACAACGACTTGATACAACGTGTGCGTTAGATAGCCGATGAGAAACGTATAAAATCAAAATTGTGCCTATGAATCATATTATGTGCTGGAATATTTTGTGGATGATCATGAGATACGGCATAAGGCACACGCAAAGGATTTTGGGAAGTAGACGCTCAGATCAGATCAGTCGAGAGTATGAGATGGATAGTACTCGAGGATTAAAAGTTGCTTCTGTTAGCTTTGCTCAATTCTACACCACTATGCTTTGCTGAAATGCATATATTTCGGGGACGCCTTAAATATATATATGATTCAAAATCAATGGTATACCGAATTCAAAAAAACTGCATGGAGAATTTTGATATGTCAAGGAAAATTTTACGAATGTCGGAACAACGATAATGGAACGAAATATTGAAATGATCAAGAGAAACGCGATTGAGTGTTGGTTTCAGTTCGAAGATGAACCTTGTTCGGAGTGGTATATTATTTAATGTCCCACACTGCACTGTTATTACGCTGAGTTAATTTATTGGATGAGGTATGAGTTCGATTCGAGGAAGCATGATTTCAATTTGAAGAGGTATTAACTCGGTTGATTTATGTGCAGGCATATGTGAAGTTCCTTGTGATCAGAGTATCGCCTTGCAATGAATTGAAGCATGGGCACGATAGTTCAAATTCAGTGGTTAGTTCAAGAGAACGCAAAGTGTTCGCATGGTTAATGTTATCCCCAAATTTTGCAGAGTCATTTGTCCTTGCATAAATCTCTGGGAATCGATCATCCTCGCTTGGTTGTGATGTTACAAGTCTGAATTGCACTTGTACAAGGCAAAGACGGTACATAGTCGATAATCTTTAAGTAGGATTACATCGCAGCGGCACATGTAACTGCATGTTTTCAAAAAATGAGAGTAATTTTGTCATTTTTTATATTCCTATATTTTATGAATATTTATTTATTTTTTATTATTGTATTTTGGGGATTAGTTTAGTCGGGTTGGAGTTTCGTCTAGTTTTAACTTGTGTTAGTGGTCCGGATAGTTTAGACTCTAGTCGGTACCCAAAGATTAGATAGGCATGGCCCACAAACTCATCTTATTAGGCTAGTGTATTTAGACTAAACCCACATGACAAGTTTAGTCATTTAGATATTAAAAACTTGACCCTTTTGACTCCAAACCTTTGCATACTCCTAGTTAACCAAAGGGAGACTTGATGAGGGCAACTTGGACATTTTCCAAACCTATTTAGGGCTCCCATATGGCAGCCCACCTTCCTATTAAAGTCCCACTTCATCTTCTTCCTTTTTCCATTTTTATTTCAAGCCCTAATTTAGGAGCTTTTTCTCCAAATTGCTTCTACACCCAAATTTCCTCCAAATTGAGCCAAATTCTTTTCATTCTCTTCCCCTTGGAGAGGAGATCCTCTATTGGCTAGCTAAGAAGGGATTGGAAGGATTTGGAACCTTGAAGCTTGGTGGAGATCTAGATCTAGAAATTTTATATTGGAAATCCATCTCCCTTTTGGTATGAGCTCTTTAAACCCTTCCATTTTATTTCATTAGTGTAACTACTTTCATTTAGGACCCCATTTGTATTAGGGTACCATTAGAGAGGAGTTGAGGCTCTCATCTTCCTATTTGAAGGTTTTTCCCATTTTATTTTGATACAAATTGGGAGAAATCGAATTTGTGACCACCAAGTGTTCGATACGTGTCTCCAAAGGAACTTTCGTGTCCTTTTTGAGTCGAGATTGGGTGTATGTGTCCTAAATATAATACATGGTGTTGTGTCATGGTATTTCATTATATACATGGTTAGACTTGGGTTATCTTGGTAGGTAATGGTTAGACTTGGGTTATCTTGGTAGGTAATGGTTAGAAGTGAGTTATCTTGGTAGATAATGGTTAGAAGTGGGTTATCTTGGTAGGTAATGGTTAGAAGTGGGTTATCTTGCTAGGTAATGGTTAGACTTGGGTTATCTTGGTAGGTAATGGTTAGAAGTGGATTATCTTGGTAGGTAATGGTTAGAAGTGGATTATCTTGGTAGGTAATGGTTAGAAGTGAGTTATCTTGATAAATAATAGTTAGAAGTGGGTTATCTTGGTAGGTAAAGGTTAGGAATATGATACTTGACTTAGATTTGACCCTGTTTGACTAAGGTTGACTGTTTTGACTCAAAGTCAACTGCAAGTCAACATTGGACCTAGATTGGACTAGGAGTTGACCAGAGTTGACCAGTTGACCAAAAGTCAACTATGAGTCAACCATTAGCCAGTTTGACCTAGATTGGATTAGAAGTTGATAAGAGTTGACCAGTTGACCAAAAGTCAACTATAGGTTAACCCTTGACCTAGTATGATCTAGATTGACTTCGTTTGATATTGTTTGACTTTGTTTGACTTAGCTTGACCTAGTTTGACTTTGTTAGACCTAGTATGACTTAGTTTGATTTAGTTTGACTTAGTTGACTTGGTGTGACTTAGTTTGACTGAGTTTGACCTAGATTTGCATAGCATACACTAGAAATCATGCCATACACTGTTAAACCCAATTTAACTCATGTATATAACATTATTAGGTCTGTGACTTCACTTGGAGCCTCGATACATTGTTTACATTTTCCACCAGATCTCAGGCGAGTACATTCTCTGATAGTATTTCTGTTTTATGATATCGTCTATGTTTCTTGTATTTAGTATAGATATCTTGTTCTCTTGTCATATTGTTCACACGGATTGGTATTTGTCTGGATCCCGTCATGAGATGTTTTTTCTTGTATTTATTGGTATATCCTGTGCAAGTTTTACCTTGTTCCTTGTTCCTTGTGCATTGTATAGACGCGATTCTTGTGGAGGCTCGTGACCTTCTCAGAGAATACGTGTCATGATGTCACGCCCCAGAACCAGAATACTGGAGAGCGGGCACTACCAAAATAAAGTAAATTAGCGACGGATATTGTCCGTCGGCGTTAGCGACGGCTTTATGGCAACTAGCCGACGAAGTACCGACGATAAGACGTTACATTTTTTATTTTATTTTTAGGGGGAGAAAAGGTCGCTCATCCGTCGCTAGGGCGTCGGAGATATAGCGACGGATATTTAACCGTCGCTATGCAGTCGATTATTTGGCGGAAATTGTGGGGAGAATTGGCGGGACAGTTCTTCGACTATGTAGAGACGGATATTCAGTCGGCAAGTATCAAAAAGAGCGACTAACGGGCGACGGATAAAAATTCGTCGCTAGTCCGTCGCTAAATATACGTTACAGACTTAAATTGAAACGACGGAGGGAACTTTTCACATTCCCCCCAAATTCACTCTCTCTCCTCTCTCTCTCTCTCTTTCTCTCTCTCTCTCCCGCGGCTTCGACGATCGGCGTCGGCGTCCTCTCCTCTCTCTCTTCCGAAGGTAATCCCCTCTCTCTCTCTCTCTCTCTTTCGATCTCTCTCTCTCTCGCGGTGTTGTAGGGGCAGCAGGGGCGGCGAGCTTGGGGTGGGGGCATCGGGGGCTGGGCGGCGGCGATGGACGGGGGGTTGTGGGTGGCGGGGCTGCGGGGGGCTGCGGGGGGGCGGCGGGCTTGGGGCTGGGGCGTCGGGGGCTGGGCGGCGACGGTGGGCGGGGGGTTGTGGGTGGCGGGGATGCGAGGGGGCGGCGGGCTTGGGGCGGGGGCGTCGGAGGCTGGACGGCAGCCATGGGGCAGGGGCGTCGGGGGCTGGGCGGCGGGCTTGGGACGGCGGGCTTGGGTCGGGGGCGACGGGGAGCTTTGCTTCTCAAATTCTAGTTTTAATTAGGTGTTTATATCGGATAAATAATGTGTTATCAATATTGGGTGTTATCCATTAGTTTGGTGGTGTTTGGATTAGTAAATGTGAATATGGGGTTTGGGTTCATGGTGTATGTTCACTGTCTCAAGGACAGTACGAGTTCTTCATCTGCCTTCTTTGTTAAGAATATCCTTGGGACATTCGCTTCACCAAAGTCACTGAATAAGTGAAGTTTTTCCTGGAAAACCGACCCTTAGAGTGTATCAGTTGTGTGCTTCTATATAGATGTATATATCTATACATCTAACTGTGATATACATCTGTGTATGTGTGCTTTAGAGAGTGAGGAATGAAGGCAGGCCTACCATGCCTATTAGCATGCAGGACGGCTTGGGGTGTAATGTGTGCGTGTAGGCATGGTAGGAAATATAGGTAATGCTAGTGTAACTAGACTAAGGTAGTGCTCGCTAGATAGTAAGGACACTCTAGTATCCTAACCAAGTTAATTTTAGCCTAGATATTTAGGATATAGCTCCCATATCCTAGAAGTGGACTCTTGCAATTTAGAAATAGATAGATTGACTCAGTTTGATTAATTGACCTATAATGACTCTAAAACTTGATTTGCTGCTGCAAGTATACAGCACCACAAAAATATTTACTGACTCGTCAAGTTGAACCGTGTATAACATGCTCGACGCTTAAGAGGAATCATTTCGACTTAGTAGACTATCGAAGAATCGGTATCGGACTATTGGTATCGGTATCGGTATCGAACTATCGGACTATCGGTATCGGTATCAAACTATCGGACTATCGGTATCGGTATCGAACTATCGGTATCGCTAGCGGACTATCAGACTATCGGACTATCGGTATCGGTATCGAACTATCGGACTATCGGTATCGGTATCAAACTATCGGACTATCGGTATCGGTATCGAACTATTGGTATCGCTAGCGGACTATCAGACTATCGGACTATCGGTATCGGTATCGAACTATCGGTATCGCACTATCGGTATCTGTATCGCACTATCAGTATCGGACTATCAGTATCGGTATCGCACTATCGGTATCGGTATCGAACTATCAGTATCGAACTATCGGTATCGAACTATTAGTAACAACTGTACTTAGATTTTTCTCTTCTCGAGCTAGAATACCAGCGAATCTACCAGTTACATGATTATATACTAATTCTATTTAGTTTGTCTTACTATACAGATTTTCACATCCAATCTGTGATGGATCATTATTTCGTTGATCGTACATGGATGTACAAACGACAACACGAGAGCAGAATAGGTGTGAGTGACGATTTTCATGCAGGCATGGAAGTGTTTCTTAAGTATGCCATGAGCAAAGCTCAGTTTATGGACGGTAACAAAATCAAGTGTCCATGTCGTAATTGTCGCAATAGACGTTACGAAGAAGTGGTGAGTGTAAGTGATCATTTGACCCGTAAGGGTTTCGTACGTGATTACGGCATGTGGTCATCGCAAGGTGAACTATATACGGAAAGACATGTTACGAATGCAGCTACTTATGCTTTTGATGATAATGCTACAGCGGATTTTGTCGTCGATGACGACGAATGCTCTGTTGATTATGGAGACGTGCAGAACCTTGCACGAGATATGGTGTACGATGCGGCAGGGCCTAATTTTGATCCGAAGGATCCTAATCCCGAGGCGAAGGAGTTCTATCATATGTTTCAGGATGCTAAAACTTCTTTATATCCTGGTTGTGAGCCACATTCTGTACTGTCAGTGACGATGCGGTTGTTGAACATAAAGTCCGATTTTAACTTGCCACAAACTTGCTATAATCGAATTACACAACTAATGAAGGAGGTGTTACCGAAGGAATCAAAAGAGCTTCCAAAAAACTTCTACAAGTCGAAGATGATGGTCCGACAACTGGGACTGGAGTACGACAAGATAGATTGTTGTCGCAACGGATGCATGTTGTACTTTAAGGAGAACGAGGATATAGAAAGTTGCAGCTTCTGTAATGCGGATCGTTACAAGCCAGTCAGGGGAAAAGGAAAGTCAACTAGAAAACGACGTCCTTACAAGTATATACATTACTTGTCGATCACGAAGCGCTTGCAGAGGATGTATATGTCTCAGAATACAGCAGAACACATGATGTGGCACAACGAAGAACGCACAAAGGACGATGGAGAATTGTCACATCCTTCGGATGGAGAGGCGTAGAAATATTTCAATTTTTGCCATCCAGATTTTGCTGCAGAGCCTAGAAATGTACGCATGGGGCTATGTTCTGATGGCTTCGCCCCTTTCGGGCAGTCGGGATCTTAATACTCCTGCTGGCCGGTCATTCTGACCCCTTACAATCTGCCACCATGGATGTGTATGAAGACTCCTTATATGTTCTTGACAGCTATCATACCGGGTTCCAAAAATCTGACGAAGAATATTGATATATATTTACAGCCGTTGGTGGATGAGCTAAAACAGCTGTGGGAGATCGATGTCACGACCTATGATATTTCCAGGAAACAGAACTTTCAGATGAGAGCTTCACTGATGTGGACAATCAATGATTTTCTCGCATACGGTATGCTGTCCGGATGGAGTACTCACGGCACCATGTCTTGTCCGATATGCATGCAAAATAGTAAGGCATTCCATTTTAAGCATGGAAGAAAAACTTCTTTCTTTGATTGTCATCGTCAATTTCTGTCCGCGAGTCATCCTTGAAGAAAGAACAAGGACGCGTTCAGAGCTGGGAAACAAGAATTTTCTCATCCGCCTGCCAGATTGTCGGGATACGATATTTGAGAAGATGTAAAGGACTTGTCCACTGTAATGGAAGATCCATCGAACAATCGTGTCGATGGGTTCGGACAAACCCATAACTGGACACCCGATATTACCGATGAGGGACTTCAAAGAGAGGTTGATTGTATATTTTCGTCATGGTTTCGCAAATACGTAAGTAACTGAGATTATAATTGAGATTATAAATATATAATCTAAAACATTTAAATTATAAATATTTGTTTACAGGTTTTATTGCCTGAAACAACACTCACTCATGAGAGTGTTCATTATCTGGCATTGGGACCGAAGAAGCAAATAAAGACTTGGCCAGGCTATGTTGTTAGTGGCTTCAGGTTTAAGTCAACTCAGAATGCTACAAATGTCGAATTTATCAATGACGGCATCAGTACCAAGGATTCCGGTGTTTGCATAAGAGGCACCATCTATGACGACGAGCCAAACTTTGACTATTATGGAGTGCTTCGGGATATTGTAGATTTATAATATACTGGCCCATATGATATACATATTGCGATTTTTAAATGTGAGTGGTTCGATACGACACCAAATATCGGTTGGAGAATCGATAAACAATTTGGATTTGTCGATATAAATCATCGTAGGAGGTATAGAGGGTCCGATACATTTGCGATAGCAAATCAGGCTGTTCAAGTCTACTATACAAGCTACCCAAGGTGTCGTAGAGATCGATTTGACTGGTTGGCAGTATACAAGATTAAATCTAGAAATACATTCAATGTTGGAGACCCAGCATACCAAGAGGACCAGATCGAAAAGTTCCAATACTTAGGACAACACTCGGATACAATGGATGTTGAAGATATTATTGAGAAAAATAGAGGAGAAGAAGAGGTTGATACACAAGACTTAGCTGTCAACCAGGAGAGAAAGAGGCGTCTTGTCCCAAATATTGAGGCATAAGAAGAAAAAGAAGAAGAAGACGAAGAAGAAGAAGAAGAAGAAGAAGAAGAAGAAGAAGAAGAAGAAGAAGAAGAAGAATTTGATGGGGATGAGGATACAGATGAAATCGACGATGAAGATAAGGATGAGGATGAGGAGGAGGATGGTGATGAAGACGAGGCCGAGGATGAGAACGAAGACGATGATTAGGTTAAATATTGTTGTATATTAAAAACACTTCCAATTACGTGAATTAAGTTTGACCTCATAAAAGCAATTACGTGAATTCATATTTTTTTCATTCGATTATTTACTTATTGCAGATGGCACTCCTGGTCTTGTTCGTCGCGGCGGCACTCGTCTCCCTACTGGTGGTATGTATATTTTAGTTTAGAATTTTATATTCATTTACACTTTTATATTGTTAATTATGTTTATGTGTTCTATTTACAGGTCATGATGGCTGGCCGTGGTCGTGGTGCTGGTGGTGGTGGTGGTCGTGGTCGTGGTCGTGGTGGTAGTGGTGGTCGTGGTCGTGGTCGTAGTGGTGCTGGTGGTCGTGGTCGCATTCAATCTTCCCGGGATGTGACCCCATCCAGCGACCCCGACCCGGAGAGTACCCCGGGCACAGACGCATCCCGCCGTCGATCGACCACTTTATCGAGGCATGAGTCCGGATCTGCTAGCGGATCCATTCCGCTATCGGAACCACCAGCAGCGGATCCACCAATGGATCCCCCAGTTACTGCACAGTGGGCCCCGGAGTACTCCCATACTCAGTTCCATCCGGTTACTGGAGAGTACATACGCGGACCCGCGGATCCTCCGACGGCACCAGAGAAGCCGAAAGGCGAGTTCCGACGAGAGCTATGGCCCGCGGGGACCTCGTAAGTAAATTTAAGATAATTTATTAAATTTCTTTCATTTATTCAAGTTAATAATCCAGTCGTTTCTTCTTTGTAGGTTTTTTCCGTTTAATGTTGCCAGGACTCTTGGAGAAATTATCAGGGCTAACTTCCATGGTCCCTACCTCAACTTTTCGTCGGTGCCCCCGAACTTGAAGTACGCCTGGCTCGACGAGTTGAGGGTATATATCTATATCTTCTGGTTAATTATTAGTTACTCTTTAATCAACCATTTTTTAAATTATATGATAATTAAATTTCTATGTTAGACGACGTACTGGTGGCCCCCCCATCGCGAGGACGCGATCCAAAGGACCTACAGAAGTGCTGCCTCGAAGAAGATACGGGATATGATTCATGACCTGAAAATGGGGCATACGAGGCCGAATTGGATCCGGCAGGAGTATTATGAAGACCTCTTAGGTATGATGGATACTCCTGCGTACAAGGAGAAATCGGAGAAGGCGAAGGCGAACCGTCAGGCCGCGGGGCTTCATACGGGGGGATCAAGGCCCCACGTAGCGACGCTTGCAGATCTGGTGAGATACCGTAAATTTATTTCACTATCGAATTAGGTATTATTAATATACGAAGTTAATTAAGTTCTACAGAAATTTTGTATACAGGCCCAACGGGCGGTGAAGGAGGGAAGGGCGCCAGAATTGGTCACCATGCACGACGTGTTCCAGCATACGCACAAAAGACGGAAGGACGGGAGCTTCGTCGATGAGAGGGCCAAGGAGACTGATGTAAGTACTTATGTTTATGAGATTTACGTTAGAATTAAAAGTATTCGGACTATAACTTAGGTAAACTTAGGATTCACACTTAACTTAGTGAAACATAGGATTTAGCTTACAACTTAGGTAAATCTTATAATATAAACACATTCATTTGATAGGCTGTGTATCGTGAGGCCCTTAGTCGGGCTCAGTTAACTGACACCGAGGATGTCGGTGAAACGACGCCCGCCCGGACGCCCTCTTCTTTGGCCGCTCACAACGACTTGTTCGTAGATACCGTCGGCGGCTTTAAGAAAGGGCTCCTGTACAGAGTCGGCTCCCTAGGGCCGTTGCACATGGCGACGCAGAGATTTCCACCGACACCGCCTCCTCCCGTGGCTCCGGCAGACAATGATGTTAGGTCACAGCTTACGCAGCTGCACGAGGCGGTGTCGTCCTTGCGGGACCAATTTGCCACGTACTTTCTGCCTCCGTCTGCTGATGGTGTCGGTCCGTCTTCTACTGGTGCCGATCCGTCGACTGCTGGTGTCAGTCCTTCTTCCGTGGGTCATCTTTCTTTCAACCCTGATGCCCTTTTGGTACTGCCTCCGACTGTGACGGTACTCCTGGATCTCATGTTTCTAGAGCAGCTACGCCGACTTTCGAGCAGTGTCTACGACGGTTTGCCGTCGTACCTAGTGGAGGAGTATATTCGTCGGTCGCAGCAGGGATTACCACCACCGGGCAATCGAACTCCTCCTCATTCTTAAAATATTGTAATTAAGAAAATTTAGAATATTTGTGGAGCCCTCTCCGTACCTAGTACGCGTCCCCGGATGAGGAGCCCTCTGCTCCACGGTTGCAAGGGCCAACTGATGGGCATCCTCCATGCCCTGACGTATCGCGTCTGTCTGTCTCTGTTGAGCCTCGACCTGGGCTCTCTGAGTCTCCAGCATCTGCTGGAGGAAGGTAAGCATCTGCCCATATCTGTAGGCAGAGGAGGTGGAGGTGAAAGTACATCTGCAACTAGTGGAGGAATCCGCTGCGCAGCAGGAGGAAGAACGCCCCCGACAACTCCCGTCATAGCCCCTGGCACTGCGGGAAGAGCACCCGCAACCCCAGGGACTGTCATCGAGAGCGCTGGAGGAGTACCCCCGAGGGCTCCTACTGAAGTCCCATCAGCCGGGGAAGTGACCGGAGCCTGTCCGCCAGAGGTGGCAGACCTCTCCGTCTCCCCGTGCTCCTCGCCAGGAGAGTGAGTCATAACTATCCTGGAGACAAATTGAAAAGAAGATATCAATATGGCACATGAAGGCAATATCAAAGGAGGACAGCTAGAATGCAGAAAATCAATATCAAAGACGGTAAGCAAGGAAAGATCCTACTGTGATTGAGCACTCTTAGCCTACTACCTCCTATGTGTAACACAGGCTCGTAGTCAACACTCTAAGACGTGTGCCGCCATGACATCGCACTAATTGCGACTTCAGGACCTGCGTGGGCCACCACTAAAAACGTGTCACGACCCGCACCCGCTAAAAGGGCACGTGACGCGACAACGCCCAGCCCTCACCGAAAAATCGGCGTGGAACGCTGTAGGTTTTTCTACTCTAAATAGTTTATATATATATCAAAAACCTGTCGAGAATATGGTCAACTCCGAACGGAAGACAAGCAATGAATATATATATGAGTACTCAATCACGACTCTAAGATAACAAAGTAAAGACTGAAAGATAAAGACAACAAGACGATAATAAAATAATAACCTGTCAAGTCCAACACAAGAATATATACAAGTCCAAGTCTCTAATACAGTCCATAATAATAACAGTCTCAAAAGTAGCTGGAGACAAAGTCCAGTATAAAAGACCTACTCTAACTAAGCAAGTGGTAAGGTCTCGTCAGGCGGAGCTAAGACCTGCTGGACCAAAGTCTCCAGGTCTAGGCCTACTACGTCATCCGGACCGTAGTAGGTACAATAATCTCTCTCGTCCGCATCTGTAATATTTTTAACATATCCTGTCAGGATGGAACGAGTATAATCTACTAACAACAGTTCACAAGATATGACAAAAGCTATAAGACTGTAAATAGAGAGTATATACAAAAAAATCATGGAATGTACATGTGAGCATCATGGCAAGGTAAGCTGTAAAACTAGAGGTAGAACAAGGCAAGTAAACTGATCATGGCATGTACAAGAATCAAGAATCATATATCTAGGTGTGTGAGTACTAGCTACAATATGTGGCCGGATTGGGTCTGCACAAGGTTATGATCTAGCCAATCATACGTGTGGTGTAGGATTGGCATTCACAAGGTTCACAATATATACAAGGCGGGTATGACCACACATCTACACTAGTACTCCCCGTCCCCGACTGGTAGAGTGGATCCAAGCAAGACACGTTACGACACGGGGTTCTACGAGAAGGGAGCAAGTCTCCTCGAGAATCGGGGTCCATATACTGCACAAGAACTACAAGGGGGCTTGCACAAGATATACCAAGATAACGAGGAATAACATCTCATGTCGGGATCCATGAATACCAATTCGTGTGACCAATGTGTCGAGAACAAGCATATCCACACTAATTACATGAATCATAACAATCATTATAAATTAGAAAAGTGTCAAAGAATGTACTCGCCTGTAATATGGTATGATATGTCTACTGGAGCAAATGTCGCGTCTCGAGGACCTATAGAGAACAAGACGTATCAATACTATGTTTAGAAAGTAAAGTCAAATCAATTTAAACCCTATTAAGTCATTCTAGGTCAAGACACGTCAAACTAGATTGTACGAGGTCAACCTAAGTCATTTTAGGTCTAGCTAGGTCATACTGGGTCAATGCAAGTCAAACGAAATTAATCTAGGTCGATTTAAGTCAACAGTTGACTTTTGGTCAACTGGTCAACTCTGGTCAACTCTAGGTCAACCCGAGGTCAATGGTGACTAATAGTTGACTTTTGGTCAACTGCCCAAGTTTAATGGAATTTGGGACTAAAATTGGGTAAAGTGTTGAACCATAGTTGACTTTAGGTCTAAAAAGTCAACCATGGTCAACCGGGATCAAGACTAGGTCTAGACGGCTATTTCTAATCATTACCAACCTCTACAACCAATATCCAAGTCCATCTTGGACTTCGAAACCCAAATCTTGGCCGTAGGCCAATATCCTATTTTACCCTTAAAATGGGTAAAATTCTAACTTAGGCAATTATCAAGTTAGCCTACCTACGCTTGGTATTTTGACCCGATCTCCCTAGGGTAGTAAGATACTAACCTATACATACGTTACCTACCAAAATACCTAGGTATAGTGGACATCCAGTCCATGATACTGCCCATTGCCGATATCTTGAATATTTCAAGATACGCAATGGTACGGCACGATACCGGCGCCCTACGACCCCAATTTCGACTCGGGAGCCTACCCGCAAAATCTAATTCATATATTCTAACTCCACACCAAGTTTTGTCGCGTTCCAATACTCCGAGCTCCGTTTCACCCTCTAACTCGATTTCCTCCAAAACTCCCTTCTAGCTCCTATTCTAATTCTCCTTCTTAACTCTTCCTCTAACTTCTTCTTCTAATTTCCTTCTCTTTCTTCCCTTTCTAATTCCTAATCTCCTTTCTCTTATCCCTTCCTATTCTAATTTTTCTTCCTACTCTTTTCTATTCTTCTAATCCTTCTCCTTTTCTAACTCCTCTCAACTTCTTCCATTTCTTCCTATCTTTTCCTTAATCTTCTTCTCCTATTCTCTTCTCATTCTAACCATCTTCTTACATATATATATACATATATATATATATATATATATATATATATATATATATATCATATATATATACATATATGGGGGTAAATTAGGGCTAGATAGGGGGGTACACATAGGCTAAAGGGGCTGGAATGGGGGGGGGGACTCACTGGCAGCACTGCTGCCAGTGCTACTGCTGCCACTGCAGCTTCTTGCTGCTGTTACAGCAGCTGGAGCTGCTGCTCCTGCTGTTACAGCAGCTGGAGCTGCTGCTCCTGCTGTTTTCTTCTTCTTCTTCTCTAGTTCTTCCTCCTCTTCATCTCCTACTCTCTCTCTCTCTCTATATATATATATATCTATATACATATATCTATCTATGTATATATATACCTATACACATATATCATATATATATACTCTTATATCCCTCTATCTACCTCACTATATATATATATATCTATATACCCAAACACACACACACATCTATATATATATACATACACACCCATATCCATATACATATAAATACATACACATATCTATATCTATATATAAATACAAATACACACACACACCCTCACACAACACAACACACACACCCTCACATACCACCACCACCACTCTCATCACTCTCATGACACCACCACCACTTCCATTTCTCATTCCTCTACACACACAAATACATATTAATATATATATATATATATACACATATATACACACACACACACATATATATATATATATATATATATATATATATATATATATATATTTTATATATATATATATATATATATATATATATATATATATATATATATAAAATATATATATATATATATATATATATATATATATATATATATATATACTACTCTAATTAGAAAACCCCCAATAATTTCCTTAACCTAGATTTCTAGGGAACCCTATGAAAATTGTGGGCAAAGTGTAGAGGATCCCATTCTCTACAAGTATTGTGAAGGCATTAATGGAGAAGAGTAATAAATGAGGAATTTAATGACATACCTAAATATGGTCCTTGTAGGGAAGAAGGAGTTTGGGAAGAAAGGAATTTTTTGGAGAGAGAGAGAGTTGTGACTTAATGAAGAAGAAAGGGGGGGGACTTCACTTGGCCGGCCATGGTAGGAGGGTTATTGGGTTTGGGTAGGATCCAATAACCCTCCACCCATTAGACTTGGTTTAGGTTTGGTTTGTTTCTAATTAACCAATTAAGCTCTAAAATGACAAATTAAGCCATGGAAAATTGGGTTTATGGTTTCTAGCCTAATTAGGATGGTATGTGGGCTAAGTCCAGCTAGTATATGGGTCCCGCTAGGGTCCAGGCTACCCGGGTCTCCAATTTGAGTCCGAATTGGATAAAATCCAAACCAAACCAAATAAATCCCAAAAAATCACATAAAATCAAATAAAATTCCTAAAAATTATAAAACTTGAAAAATGACAAAAATACCCCTAATTCGAAAACTGGGGGTGACAAAGGAGGCTTCATTTAGGAACTAAAACCAGCATATCATAATGAATATTAAAGATAGTAAATAAGAACTGGTAATAACCGGTACAACAATAATAAATTGAGTACGAGGAAACTATTCAAGTAGATAGATTGCAACCCTTAAACCAAACAAGGACCGGGGTTGCAGTCCTTCACCTGAATAGGATCCCGTCTCAAATACTGCTGATAGGGTAATAAGATAATAAACGAAGAGAAGACACAGAACTGCTCCGGGAACCAGGTTACAACCCTTAAACCAAACAAGGACCGGGGTTGTAACCCTTCGCCTGAACAGAACTGGTCTCCTGATCTTTATTATTAAGGCCAATATAGATAATCATGATATTGATGTAAGATAAAACATGACGAGCATGGCATGGGGTGCAATAAGACAATAAATGAAGAGAAGACACAGAACTGCTCCGGGAGCCAGGTTACAACCCTTAAACCAAACAAGGACCGGGGTTGTAACCCTTCGTCTGAACAGAACTGGTCCCCCGATCGTTATTGTTAAGGCAAGCATAATAAGTCAAGTCCTGTCACAATCTTGTACAGGATCAGGACAAGTCGAAGCTGGGCTAGACTTCATTCAATCAATCACGGCCAAGAATCCATCCATCAAATCCAAAAATGCCAAGTTCTAAAGAGGCTTAGAATCAAGTAAGAAAGAGAAAAGAATAATAAAACTTGAGATCCATCATGAAGCAAGTTGCACTTGCCTAGTCTTGGGAGGTGGGAGGAGTAAATGAAGAAGATGAAGAAGTAAATGCAAAATAATGGAGGAGAGAGAAGAAGTTCACTTTATATAGCATCCCCTCTTATTTTAACCCAAAATAAACCAAACCAAGCCCAGCCAAGTCAAGTCAAGTTGAACCAAGTTGAACCAATCAAGTCAAGATTTAAACCAAGGCTAAGCTAAGCTAGATAAGTCAAAATACGGGCCACCTGACAATTGTCAGAAATCCGTATACGTATCCTGGAAAATACGTATAATGGGAAACGGGAGTGACAACTCTGCCCACCTTAAAAGAATTTCGTCATCGAAATTTATTCAAGAGGCTAGAGATGTCGGGACAAGCTATATTAATCACAAGCAAGTTATAACTAAGCAACCATTCAAGCAATCATTCATGCAAGCAAGGAAGCTGAGGGCGTAGGGCATAAGAAGGATATTATACCTTACGAGTCAAACAGGTCGGGATATTACGATCGGATATCATCTTCACGCTCCCACATTGACTCACCCAAAGAGTGATGACCCCAAGCAACACGGACTAAAATAATAGTCTTGTTCTTGAGTATCTTCTCTCTCCGGTCCAATATAGACACGGGCCTCTCCTCATACAAAAGGTTGGTACCAACAACCAATTTCGAATGATCCAGGATGCGGCTCGGGTTTGGGATATACCGTCGTAATTGGGATACATGAAACACGTCATGCACCTCTCTTAGCGACGACGGAAGAGCGAGACGATAGGACACATCACCTACTCGCTACAGAATATCGAACGGCCCTATATACCTAGGACTAAGCTTTCCCCGTACGCCGAAACGAATGACGCCACGGTTAGGCAAAATCCTCAGAAATACATGGTCGCCGACAGAAAACTCAAGAGGGCGCCGATGAGAATCGGCACAATGACGCTGGCGATCTTGGGCAACTCAAAGATGATCTCTGACTCTTCTGACCACTTCAACGGTCTGAGCAATCATTTTCGGACCAAACATCTGTCTCTCTCCAACATCGTCCCAGGCTAGTGGAGAACTGTACTTCCTGCCGTACAGCGCCTCAAACGGGACCATCTGGATACTAGCTTAGAAACTATTATTGTACGAAAACTCCACCAGGTGCAGGTGATCTTCCCACGAACCACCGAAGTCGAGTGTACATGACTGCAATATATCTTCAAGAGTCTGGATCGTGTGTTCCGACTGGCCATCTGTCTGCGGGTGATAAGCTGTGCTGAACTGGAGGTGAGTTCCCAAACTTTCTTGTAAGCTGCACCAAAAGTGCGACGTAAACCTTAAATCTCGGTCCGAGGTGATACTGACTGGTACTCTATATATCCTGACTACCTGCTTGAGGTACATCTCTGCCAGCTGAGCCGTCGACTGACCAACTATGAACGGGAGAAAGTGGGCCACCTTCGTGAGCCGGTCAACTATAAACCAAATAGCATCTCGACCAACTGGGGATCTAGGTAATCTAGTCACTAAATCCATGGTTACATGCTCCCACTTCCATTCTGGAATTGGCAAGGGCTGAAGAAGTCCAGCTGGCCTTTTATGTTCAGCTTTAACTTGTTGACAAACCAAACATCGAGAGACAAACTGGGCTATCTCCCTCTTCATGCCATTCTACCAAAAGTGTCGACAGATATCACGGTACATCTTCGTACCGCCGGAATAGATGGAATATTGAAAACTGTGAGCTTCTGCCATGATCTCCTATCTGATATCTCCACTGGGTACACAAAGACGCCTCCCATGCCTAAGTGTACCGTCTTTATGAATGCATAACTCTGGTCACCGTCCTGCCTTATACTCTGCTCTGAGCCGCTGAAGCTTGGAATCTGCTGACTGGGCCATCCGAATCCTCTCAATTATAGTGGACTGAACTTGCATGCTGGCCATCAACGCCACACTGAAAGGGAGAACAACTTCTATACCCATCTTCTGAAGATCCGCTAACAACTCCGGCTGCGCTGTTAGAAAATAAACTTCGGCTCTCCTACTCAATGCATCTGCAACGATGTTGGCCTTCCCTGGGTGATACTGTAAGTTGACATCATAATCCACAAGAAGCTCCAGCCATCTCCTCTGACGCATGTTAAGATCCTTCTGGGTGAAAACATACTTCAGGCTCTTGTGGTCGATGAAAATCTCTACCCTATCTCCGTACAAGTAGTGCCTTCACAACTTAAGTGCAAACACTACTGCTGCCAGTTCCAAGTCATGGGTTGGGTAATTCCTCTCATGATCACAAAGTTGTCATGACGCGTAAGCTATTACCTTCCCATGCTGCATTAGAACACATCCTAAATCTCTGCATGAAGCATCGCAATATACTGAGAATCCTCCAGTTCTATTTGAAAGCGTGAGAATGCGTGACGTCATCAAGCCTTGCTTCAACTTCTCAAAAGAATCTTGGCACTCTGCTGTCCAAGAAGCTGCACATCCTTACGGTTCAACTGGGTCAATGGTGCTGAGATCCGAGCAAAGTCCAAAATAAATCGCCGGTAGTAGCCGGCCAATCCAATAAAACTACAAACTTCTACAACTGTGCGGGGTACTGGCCACGTCTCAATAGCTACGATCTTCTGGGGATCCACTTCTACTCCTCCTCTGGTGATGATATGACCCAAGTACGAAATACGATCGAGCCAGAACTCGTATTTACTGAACTTGGCATACAATTGGTGCTCTCTGAGAATCTGAAGAACCACACGGAGATGCTGCTCATGCTTCGCCTCATTCTTGCTGTAGACCAAGATGTCGTCTGGGAACACAATCATGAACTGATCCAAGTAGCATAAAGATACGATTTATGAGGTCCATGAACACAGCTGGCGCATTGGTTGCTCCAAATGGCATCACAAGGAACTCCCAATACCCATATCTAGACCTGAAAGTTGTCTTCGGGATGTCCTGCTCTCTGACTCTGATATGATGATATCCTGAGCGCAAGTCGATCTTCGAGAATACTGCTGCCCCCTTGAGTTGATCAAACAAGTCATCTATCCTCGGAAGAGGGTATCTGTTCTTGATTGTCACTGAGTTTAAGGTACGATAATCTACACATAATCTGGACGCACCATCCTTCTTTTTCACAAGAAGCATCGAGGCTCCCCAAGGTGATCCACTAGCACGAATGAATCCCTTGGTTCTGAGTTCTTCAATCATCTTGTACAATATCTCTAGCTCTGACGGTGCCATCCTGTAAACTCTCTGTGACACTGGGGCTGTCCCGGAAATCAAGTCGATGGTGAACTCGATCTCCCGCTCTGACGGCATCTCTGGAAGATCTTCGGGGAAAGCATCTGGAAACTCCTCGACTATCCGAGGTAACTGCACTGCTGCTACTACCATCCGCAACACTGGAGGAGAAGGTTCAACTTCGCCTCGGAAAAAGGAAAACTCTGGCTCGCCTGGATTGCTAAAAACAACCCTGTCGATATGGCAGTCTATCCTAGCATACTGGTCCCTCAACCAATCCATCCCTAAGACCACATCATAATCGGCCTTCCGGAACTCTATCAATCTAGCGGGGAACTCTCTACCGCTAACTACGATCCGATACGAGGAAAACACTCTATCTACTCCCACAAGTCTGTTACCAGTAAGTATATTGAGCCTTACTGATAATGACTCGGGCTCTAATCCTACCCATGTCGCAAATCGTGTAGACATAAATGAATGCGATGCACCAGAATCAAATAATACTGAAGCTGGAAAGGTGTTGACGAAAATAGTACCTGCACTACCTCACCGGGTGCTATTCCTTCCTCTCCCATGGTCAAGGCCAGCACTTGACCATGCCCTCTGGGTACGGGTCCCCTCTGTTGAAAATTCCTCTATCTGCTCTGGATCAGGGCTTGGTCTTGGCCATACTGCTACGGTCTCTGCTGCTGGAATACCTGGGCCTGCGTTGGCAATGCCCTCGAGAACGGCTACTGCAGCTGCTGCTGATGGACTGGTGCTGGTACTCTAACTGAAGGACTAGAGAAAGCTGATGATGAACTCCCCCTGTTCGGGCAGTTCCCAACCCTGTGGTCTGGGGCACCACAAACCAAGCACAAACCCTGTGCTCTGCGACACTCTGATACCACATGCCCCGGCTTCCCGCAGTGTGAACATCCCACTGCGGAAGACTGCTTCTGCTTCTGCTGCTGAGGGTGCATCGGGGTGGAATGCTGAACCAACGTCACTGAGGCCGCCCGCCTCGGAGCTCCAATGGTCAAAGCCCTGGCTGTCGGGACTGGTGCTGATGACTGATTCATCTGACCGTGGGATCGCTTCCGACCTCCGATCCTATCCACGATCCTCTAGGAGGTATACTCATGCCTCCCAGCTGCTCTCAATACTGTATCAAAAGTCTGATGCTCAAACTGCTCTACTGCCAATAAAATCTCCAGGTGAAGCCCCTGCTGGAACCGCTGGGCCCTATCGAACTCGGTCGCTACTAAGGTGGAAAAAAACCGACTAAGTCTCGAAAACTCGGTCGCATATCCATCGACCGTCCTGTCCATCTGCTTCAGATTGGTGAACCTCGTCTGTAGATCGTATCGAGCTACAACATCGAAATACTTGGTCTGGAATCTCTCTCTGAATACTGCCCAAGCAATGGGTGCCAATAATCCAACGGCCTGCACCGCCCACCAGCTGCGGGCAAGATCCAACAACTGCAGGCGCACCACCGCCACCTTTTCGTCTTCTGGAGTCCTGGCTGCTTCTAGAATCACCTCTATGTCCTGAAGCCAAGCATCAGCAGTGATAGCATCTTCACTGCCGTCGAAGAATGGAGGGTTCAAGCGCTTGAAGCTGTTGGCCGCATTGTTACCCTGATGACCTCCTTTGGTCAAAGCGTCTGCCACCGCCTGGTGCAAGGCATCTCCTCGACGATCCTGGAATGCTAATAATAACCTGATGAGATCCACCAAAGTGCCATCATCGGGCTCAGCAGGCTGAACGGGCTGAACTGGTGACTCTCCTCCGGTAGGCACGACTCTGGAGGCTACTCCTGAATACTGGGCCTGATCTCCAGGTTGCTGCTGGTCCACAGGAGGTACTCCGCCTTACGGATCGACAGGTCCAGGAACAATGTCGCTGAAGAAGACGACATAGGGAACAATAAGAAAGGGCCAGGACAGATCAACGATACAAGCATGTGATCAGGTCAAGAATTCAGGGATTCAGAGGATACGAGTAGAGATCAAGGGCGAGTACTGATTGAGACATCTATTCGGTAAACCCTCTCATATCTTGATTTACAAGACCTGCATGGGCCACCACTAAAACCATGTCACGCCCCAGAACCAGAATACTGGAGAGCGGGGGCATACATAGCCAGCTACGCATATTGAAGTACAACCCACCTTGCTATACAGTCATGGCTGTCTAGATACATGAGGGTTTAACTACAATCCATCAGTCTCCTATGGTCATGAACAAGCCTATTGTCTCAATCACAAGCAAGTAGTAATAGTCACAAGATATTAGAACATCAAATATACAATAGTAAGGCGTCCCATATATTACATATTGGATGATCATGAAGCTAGTCGTACAAAATGTCAGGACTAACAAGAGTTTTAGTCAATACATGATCAACCCTAGGATTTGCCAATCATGTTACAGCCCGTGGGCAGACAGTAAGTAAAGGTACAATCGAGCTAACACGTGCTCGTCGGCTGAACGCCTCAAAAGAATAATTTTACAATAAAGTGGAAGGACAAAAAGAACTCACTCGTTGCCAGGGTTATGCCTGGTGGTCACCATCTGGCTGGAAGGTAGGTAGATCCTCTGGAGCTGTTCCGATATCTGGCCATACAAAACCAGCTGGATCAGACCCCAGAAAGAGCAAGTGCCACAAAGGAGATTTTATTTAGGAACTAAAACCAGCATATCATAATGAATATTAAAGATTGTAAATAAGAACTGGTAATAACAGGTACAACAATAATAAATTGAGTACGAGGAAACCATTCAAGTAGCTAGATTGCAACCCTTAAACCAAACAAGGACCGGGGTTGCAGTCCTTCACCTGAATAGGATCTCATCTCAAATACTGCTGATAGGGTCATAAGATAATAAACGAAGAGAAGACACAGAACTGCTCCGGAAACCAGGCTATAACCCTTAAACCAATCAAAGATCGGGGTTGTAACCCTTCGCCTGAACAGAACTGGTCCCCTGATCTTTATTGTTAAGGCCAATATAGATAATCATGCTATTGAAGTAAGGTAAAACATGACGAGCATGGCATGGGGTACAATAAGACAATAAACGAAGAGAAGACACAGAACTGCTCCGGGAGCCAAGTTACAACCCTTAAACCAAACAAGGACCGGGATTGTAACCCTTCGTCGGAACAGAACTGGTCCCCCGATCGTTATTGTTAAGGCAAGCATAATAAGTCATGTCCTGTCACAATCTTGTACAGGATCAGGACAAGTCGAAGCTGGGCTAGACTTCATTCAATCAATCACGGCCAAGCAAGGAGTACGGCTTGATAGTTTAACTAACTAGGGTTATTACAAGTTTAATTACTAGCAAGATGCAATAAGATCATCCCACAGCCATAATTCCTGCAGCCCATCCAGGTTATCCAGGTCGAATGTCCATTTAAGAAGGGTGCAACACTTGACGGTGTGCTGAAAATGTGCCTTACTCGTCGGTAGGCTACAAGTCCACTTAGTGCGCCCAGATAACGGGATTGCCTGTAGCTGAAAAAATCTCTTCATGACTACTGAATCATTCTAGTTAATTAGCCTTAGTCAATTTTAGTAGGTACCCCTGACCGTGGTACTCAGGGATCTCCATCCTAGATATGATGTAAGACAGTACCAGTTTATTTGTACAAATACAATCGCCCACGGTGTCCAGGTCTTTCATACTTGTCATGTCAGGCTAGCTGTCATAACAGCATGTCGAGATATATCATGTCAGTTTACTTGTCAAGAGTGCGCCACAGCGGGCCACTATCGTGTCCTATTCTTACATTATCATGAATGAGAGAAACTTGCATAAAATAACTAGTGACATATTCTTGAAGCCAAGGAAAAGATCTACAACTTTCATGCTTTGAGTTTTTCAAGATTCTAGCTACAAAACAACTTAAACAGGAAAAACAGTGAAATAGAGCAATTCTGGCGCATGGGATTCCTGTACATCCGTGCATGGGAATTCTTGCACATCCGCGCATGGGAATTCCTGCACATTCGTGCATAGGAATTCCTGCTGATCCGTGCATGGGAATTCCTGTACATCCGCGCATGGGAATTCCTGCACATCCGCGCGTGGGAATTCCTGCACATCCGTGTATGGGAATTTCTGCACATCCGCGTATAGGAATTCCTGTACATTCGCGTATGGGAATTCTACATCCGTGTATGGGAATTCTTGCACATCCGTGCGTGGAAATTCCTGCACATCCGTGCATGGGAAACTCACGTTGCGTCTTCAGTACATGCGCGTAAGGAACCTACACGCATGACACGCTCGGAGTTAAAGGATACGTTGCTGGTACTTCACAGCGCATGGCCTCCCGGCGCATGGCCTCCCGGGCGCATGGGGGTCTTCGTCCCCAATCAGCAAGTTCAGCCATAAAAGTTCCAAAAACTTGCCATGGCCATAACTTTCTCATCCGAAGTCGAAATCAAGCGAAACAAAAGCCAAAACTGCATGAAATTGAATTCTCTAAAACGTAGAACCATTAGTTTTCGAAAATAACCAAGTTTTAGAAATCAAAAACCAAGAAAACCGAAAAGTTACAAACTTAGATCTACAAGAATCCATCCATCAAATTCAAAAATGCTAAGTTCTAAAGAAGCTTAGAATCAAGTAAGGAAGAGAAAAGAACAATAAAACTTGAGATCCATCATAACGCAAGTTGCACTTGCCTAGGCTTGGTAGGTGGAAGGAGTAAATGAAGAAGATGAAGAAGTAAATGCAAAATAATAGAGGAGAGAGAAGAAGTTGACTTTATATTGCAACCCCTCTCATTTTAACCCAAAATAAACCAAACCAAGCTAAGCCAAGTCAAGTCAAGTCAAGTTGAACCAAGTTGAACCAATCAAGTCAAGATTTAAACCAAGGCTAAGCTAAGCAAGATAAGTCAAAATACGGGTCACCTGACAATTGTCAGAAATCTGTATACGTATCCTGAAAAATACGTATAATGGGAAACGGGAGTGATACATGACGTATCATGGTTGGATCCACTATACTAGTCGGGGTCGGGGGTATTAGCGTAGATATGTGATCAAATTCTTCATGTGTAAGATATTTTTCCCTGTAAGTGTTAATCATACACCGCACGTATGATTAGCCAGACCATTCTTCCTGTGCAAGTTCCTAAGCCGATCATATGTTAAAACTAGTGCTAAACTTACATAGATTGAAGTTTTTTTGATTCTTGTATATGATATACATTGTTCTCTTGTTCTTACATTCATTTACAGTCTTGACATGTCTTACCATGATTCATGTGCATAGCACTTTACCTTGTATATTCTCTCTATTTACTGCTACATTTTCAATATCGTCTAACTAGAACTGTTATTGGAGATTTGTGCTCGTTCCATCCTGACTGGATATGTTAAATTTTTTTTACATATTATGGCGAGAAGGAGTGTCCTACCTATTACGATCCCCATGACGTAGTTGGCTTAGACTTGGAGATCCTAGTTCAGTAAGAGTTAGCTCCAGCCGATGAGACATTGGAGTAGCTTAGCTAGATTAGTTTAGTACTGGACTTTATCTTCAGATTTACTTTTGGATTGTTATTATTTTAGTATTTGTATTTGAGATAGTTGATTCTGAACTTGTATTATTTTTGTGTTGGATCTTCTGGATGGTATTTTTCATATCATGTTGTCTTTATCTTTCAGTATCATCTATCTTTTTTAGAGTTTGTGATTGAGTATATTATATTGTCATTGCTCGTCCTCCGTTCGGAGTTGACCTTTCTCGATAGGTTTTTAATATTATAACTGTTGTTAGATAGTAGACCTAAATAGCATTCTACGTCGTTTCTACGGCGTAGGCCGGGACGTTGTCTCGCACTCGTGCCCTTACTCCGGGTGCGGGTCGTGACACGTTTTTAATGGTGGCTCATGCTGGTCTGAAGTCGTAATTAGTACGATGTCGTAGTGGTGCTCGATTTAGAGTGCAGCTATAAGCCTGATATAGGTTTAGAAGATATAGGTTATAGGCTAAGGATACTCAATCACAGCTAGGACTTCTTGAGAAGATTCCAGGGACGACCCTGGAGAATCTCATGATAAACTATCTCAAAATTTGATTCCAACTGTTTCTGTTTGCTCTTTCTTGTCCGTGGTTGAATTTGATTCTTGTTGTTCATTGATTTTCTATAAGAATAAATATTTGGACTAATTTGCCTCGGTTATAGAATCTAGAGTCTTCTATAGCCATATTAGCAGGCATGGCGAACACATAGAGTCTGATTCTGGATGTATTTCTCGGATTATGGTAATTTAAGGTTTTCGTAGCCAAGCATGCGACAATGCAAAAATATTAGATACCACGATCTTAGAGGTATGTACCTTAGTTACGGACCCTATGGTTTATTACAGCCATACTTACTGGCGTGACAAGGATTTCGATAACATGGTTCTGGGTAGACGGATATGGTTATCAGATTACAGAATAGATACCCTATAGAGGGTATCCTAGTATAATGGAGTAGGTATCAGTGTAGATGTTACTTGGGTATCTTGGAGAAGAGAGTGAGGGCTAGGCCACCTGTGGCACAGCATCATGCCCCGCACCAGCAGTAGGATATGCCCTGCCAGGGTAGGGCTTTTGCGATGACGATCGAGGAGACCCACACTGCAGGTAATGGACTAGGAGGTTAGGTCTTGTTCTTTCTTTCTTCCTATTTCTTTCCACCCATTGATTGTTTGATTGCTTTCTTAGTACCCTTAACTTGCATATGTGATGATCATGCTAAATTAATAGAAAACCCCAATGGAGACTGCAATAACATGATATTGTAGAGACTAAAACTATGCTTGTTTGTTCCTATTTCATAGAATTAGATGTTGTATAACTTTGGATAGAATTTTGTAGACTTTGATTGTTGGGGGCTTGACCTAGAGAAGAGTACAATCAACTTAAATTTCGATGACGAAATTTTTCTAAGGAGGGTAGGATTGTAACTGCCTGTTTTCAAAAATGAGGGTAATTTTGTTATTTTTCATATTCCTATATTTTGTGAATATTTAAATAGGCATGGCCCACAAACTCATCTCATTAGGCTAGTGCATTTAGACTAAACCCACATGACAAGTTTAGTTATTTAGAGATTAGAAACTTGACCCTTTTGACTCCAAACCTTTGCATACTCCTAGTTAACCAAAGGGAGACTTGATGAGGGCAACTTTGACATTTCCCAAACCCATTTAGGGCTCCCATATGGCAGCCCACTTTCCTATTAAAGCTCCACTTCATCTTCTTCCTCTTTCCATTTTTATTTTAAGCCCTAATTTAGAAGCTTTTTCTCTAAATTGCTCATACACCCAAATTTCCTCCAAATTGAGCCAAATTTATTTCATTCTCTTTTCCTTGGAGAGGAGAAGCCTCTATTGGCTAGCTAAGAAGGGATTGGAAGGATTTGGAGTCTTGAAGCTTGGTGGAGATCTAGATCTAAAAAAATTATATTGGGAATCCATCTCCCTTTTGGTATGAGCTCTCTAAACCCTTCCATTTCATTTCATTAGTGTAACTACTTTCATTTAGGACCCCATTTGCATTAGGGTATCATTAGAGAGGAGTTGAGGCTCTTCTCTTCCTATTTGAAGATTTTTTCTATTTTATTTTGATACAAATTAGGGGAAATCGAATTTGTGACCACCAAGTATTTGATACGTGTCCCCAAAGGAACTTTCGTGTCCTTTTTGAGTCGAGATTGGGTGTATGTGTCCTAAATAGGATACGTGGTGTTGTATTATGGTATTTCATAATATACATGGTTAGACTTGGGTTATTATCACGACCCGCTCCCGAATAATATTGGACACGAGTCGGACACGCCCAGCCTTCGTCGATAGACACGACGAAGTAAGCTGTACAATACTAAGGAAACTCCAAGTCACAATGTAATGTAAACAATCACAGAATCTATAATCATTCCAGAAAGATCACCAATATCCATCAATCAAATTATACAATGTTATCCGGAGATAAATCCGGTCAAATAAAATATACAATAATAAAATCATAAAAATATAATCTCCAGAAAAATAAATAAAATAAATCCTGTAATATCCAATGATATCACCGTGCTCCATGTAGCCTCATGTTCACCTGCAATATCCTGTCTGGAAAAGAGCAAAGTACAACCCCGACAAGAACAATATACAATATAATCTGAACTACAGAGTACAAGGTGAAACTAGAGTACGAGAACTGAAAATAAAACCATGGTACCAGAAATGAAATGTGAAACTGCAGGCAATGGATACGACAATCAATATGCAAAGACAAGAAACACGACTATCAATGAATGAGACAATGAACACGACAATCAATGCAAGTGTGACATTTTAAAATATTAACTAATGTGTGACCGGCTTAGGACCACGATCCACAATCAATCTACAATCAATCAATTCTATAAGGTGCGGCTTAATCGTATGTGAGGTGTATGATTAGGCTATCCACAATACCTATGTTGGGTGTGGTCACACAAAGTTAATATTTCTCCCAAACCCTGCAATAGACAATGACTCACAATGCAATAAACAAAGTACAAGGCAATCGTGGGTATCTCGTGTCCGATATGAGAACATGGCACATGAATGTAAGACAGAAATATATAGTACAAGATCGAGTCGGAGTACTTGCCTCGCCTTGGAAGCACGGGAGTAGTACTGCATGGATGTAATGATCACATGATATATTTGGTACAATTTTTGTTAGGGTTTTAGAAAAATATCTGTAATGCCTATAGTTCGTATTACGTATTTTAAAATACGTGTACATGTTTTATCTTGTATTGCATGATTCCTTGCTTGGCTTATCTTGGCATTACATGGCTTGGTCTATTTTGGTTGGTTCGGCTAGGCTTGGGTTGTCTTGGTTCATCATGAACCAAGGGGTGAACCCTTACCTACCACCACCATCATCCTTTATTAATCCATTCCCTCATTCTCTTTCTCTCTTCATTTACTTCATCTTCTCCACCATTACTTCTTCAACCACCAGGAGAGAGAGAGAGAGAGAGCTTAGGCAAGTACATCTTGCTTCATAGAGGAACTTAAGATTTATTGTTTTATTTTCTTCCTTGTAACATTCTAAGACTCTTTAGTGCTTGGCATTTTCAATTTCCATGGCTAAACTCTTCTAGATCTAAGTTTATTTCATTTTTGGATTTCTTGGATTTTGATCTGCTTAACATTATTATTTCCAAGTTTTGATGGTTCCATGTTGTAGAGAATTTCGTTCTGCCCCATTTTGACCTATGGAAGTCTGAATTCCGACTTCGGATGAAGAATTTATGAGCCTTGAAACCATGGACCCATGGTTCTTCTTCTCGGACAAGTGGAGAAGAAGAACAGTGCTGACCGCATGAACCTCTTAGCCGCATGGCAGCACTTGACCGCATGAACCTTCATGTGGCAAGTCTTCCAGCCGCATGGCATTTTTCAGCCGCATAGGCCTCGGCCTAATACGAGCCGCATGAACTTCTGTCTACCTGTAGCCGCATAAACTCTGTTCAGTTGAGCCGCATGGCGCCAATACCTGTAGCCGCATATAACTCATGTTCCCTCCAGCCGCATAAAGCTTTGGCATAACTTAGCCGCATAAGCTTGCATACTCTTGTCGCATAAGACCCGCAAGCCCCGCAGCCGCATATGCAAGAGATTTTCTGAGCCGCATGAGCGCGCACTTTTTCAGCCGCATAAGCCCCATCCGTTCTGCTGCCGCATAAGCCTGAGATCCCCGCTGTCGCATGAGCCCCGCAGTACTTCCAGCCGTATGAACTTATCACCTCCCAGCCGCATGCGCCCCCTTCCTTCCTAAGCCGCATGAAGTGCAGCTGTATAAGGCCCTGTCTTTCCCCAGTCGCATGAAGTCGATTTTTCAGCAGCCGCATGAAGGCGATTCTTCAGCAGCCGCATACACTTGAGTGTTCCGCAGCCGCATAAGCTGTCCCTGGGTCCTTAGCCGCATGGACTTGCCATATTCCAGCCGCATGAGCTCTATTCTCTTAGCCGCATGGCTCCTTTCACAATTTTGTCCTTTTATTATTATTATATTTTATTACCATTATTATTTAATTAAAATGCCTCATTTATGCTTATGCCAGGTAAGTCCTGATATGTTCCATGAATACGATAAGCGGCCCGCCGTGGCGCACTCTTGACAAGTAAATCTGACATGATATGCTGTCACGACAGCTAACCTGACATGACAAGTATGAATGACCTGGACAACGTGGGCGATTGCGTTTGTACAAATAAATCAGTACTGTCTTGCATCATGTCTAGGATAGGGATTCCTGAGTTCCACGGTCAGGGATACCTACAGTAATTGACTAAGGCTAATAAACTAGAATAATTCAGTAGACATGAAGAGATTCCCAGCTACAGGCAATCCCGTTATCTGGGCGCATTAAGTGGAATTGTAGCCTACCGACGAGTAGGGCACATTTTCAGCACACAGTCATGTGGTGCACTCTTCATAAACGGACATTCGACCCGGATAATCGGATGGTCTGCAGGGCTTGTGGCTATTGGGGTAATCTTATTGCATCTTGCTAGTAACTAGGCCTGTGATAACCCTAGTTAGTTAAAGTATCAAGCCGTACTCCTTGCTTGGCCGTGATTGATTGGGTAGAGTTTATTCCAGCTTAGTCTTATCCTGATCCTGTGCAAGAATGTGACATGACATGATTATTGATGCTTGCCTCAACAATAACGATCAGGGGTCCAGTTCTGTTCAGGTGAAGGGTTACAATCTCGGTCCTTGTTTAGTTTAAGGGTTGTAACCTGGCTCCCGGAGCAGTTCTGTATCCTCTTTTCATTTATTGTCTTATTGTAATCCCATGCCATGCTCGTCATGTTTTACCTTATTTTAATAACATGATTACTTATGCTTGTCTCAACAATAAAGATCAAGGGTACAGTTCTGTTCAGGCGATGGGTTACAACCCCGGTCCTTGTTTGGTTTAAGGGTTGTAACCTGGCTCCCGGAGCAGTTTTGTGTCCTCTCTTCGTTTATTGTCTTTACTGTACCAATAATAATTGAGACGGGTTTCTATTCAGGTGAAGGGTTACAACCCCGGTCCTTGTTTGGTTTAAGGGTTGTGACCTGGCTACTTGAATGGTTTTCTCGTACTCAGTTTACTGTTGTTATCTCTATTATTATCAGTTCTTTATTTATTATCTTTAATATTCTATTGTGATATGCTGGTTTTAGCTCCTAAGTGAAGCCTCTTTTGTGGCACTTGCTCTTTCTGGGGCCTGTTCCAGCTAGTTTTGTGTGGCCAGATATCGGAGCAACACCAGAGGATCTACCGACCTCCCAGCCAGATGGTGACCACCAGGCGTAACCCTGGCAACGAGTGGATTTCTTTTTGTTCTTCCACTTTATTGTAAAATTATTCTTTTGAGACGTTTAGCCGACGAACACTTGTTAGCTCGGTTGTACCTTATTTACTGTCTACCTACGGGCTGTAACATGATTAACAGATCCTAGGATTGATCATGTATGACTAAACTCTTGCTAGTTCTAACATTTTGTAACGACTAGCTTCATGATCAGCTGAATATGTAATATTTGGGACGCCTTACTATTGTATATTTGGTAGTCTTACATCTTGTAACATTTACTTACTTGCTTGTGATTGAGACAGTAGGCTTGTTCTTGACCATAGGAGACTGATGGCTTGTAGTTAAACCCTCATGTATCTAGGCAGCCGTGACCGTATAGCGAGGTGGGTTGCTCTTCAATATACGTAGCTGGCTATGTCTGCCCCCGCTCTCCAGTATTCTGGTTCTGGGACGTAACATGGTTTAAGTGGTGGCCCATGCAGGTCTTGTAAATCAAGATATGTGAGGGTTTACCGAATAGATGTCTCAATCAGTACTCTTCCCTGATCTCTGCTCGTATCCTCTTGATCCCTAAAAATTTTGACCTGATCACATACTTGTATCGTTGATCTGTCCTGGTCCTTCCTTATTGTTTCCTATGTCATTTTCTTCAACGACATTGTTCCTGGACCTGCCGATCAGCAAGGCAGAGCACCTCCCGTGGACCAACAGCAACCTGGTGATCAAGCCCAGCATTCCAGAGTAGTCTCCAGAGTCGTGCCTACCGGAGGAGAACCACCAATTCAGCCCGTCCAGCCAGCAGAGCCTGATGATGCCACTTTGGTGGGTCTCATCAGGTCCCTAATAGCTTCCCAGGATCGTCGCGGAGATGTCTTGCACCAGGCGGTGGCATATACTTTGACCAGAGGAAGTCATCAAGGTAACAGCACGGCCAACAGCTTCAAGCGCTTGAACCCTCTCTTCTTCGACGGCAGTGAAGATGCGATCGCTGCAAATGCTTGGCTTCAGGACACGGAGGTGATTCTAGAAGCAGCCAGGACTCCAGAGAATGAGAAAGTGGCCGTAGTGCGCCTGTAGTTACTGGATCTTGCCCGCAGCTGGTGGGCGGCGTAGGCTGTTGGATTAGTGGCACCGATTACTTGGGCAGTATTCAGGAAGAGATTCCAGGCCAAGTATTTTGATGCTGTAGCTCGGTATGATCTACAGACCAGGTTCACCAATCTAAAGCAGATGGACAGGACAGTCGATGGATATGTGGCCGAGTTCTCCAGGCTTAGTCGGTTTGCTCCTACCTTGGTGGCGACCGAGTTCGATAGAGCCTAGCGGTTCCAGCAGGGGCTCCACCTGGAGATTTTGTTGGGGGTGAAGCAGTTTGAGCATCAGACTTTTGATGCAGTATTGAGAGAAGCAAGGAGGCATGAGTATACCTTCCAGAGGATCGTGGATAGGACCGGAGGTCGAAAGCGATCCCATAGCCAGATGAATCAGTCATCAGCACCAGCCCCGGCAGCTAGGACTTTGACCATTGGAGCTCCGAGGCGGGCGGCCTCAGTGACGTCGTTTCAGCATTCCACCCCGATGCACCCTCAGCAGCAGAAGCACAAGCAGTCTTCCGCAGTGGGATGTTCACACTACGGAAAGTCGGGGCATGTGGTATCAGAGTGTCGCAGAGCACAGGGTTTGTGCTTGGTTTGTGGTGCCCCAGACCACAGGGTTGGAAACTGCCCGAATTGGAGGAGTTCATCATCAGCCTTCTCTAGTCCTTCAATTAGAGGACCAGCACCAGTCCAGCAGCAACAGCAGTACCCGTTCCCGAGGCCATTGCCGATGCAGGCCCAGGCATTCCAGTAGCAGAGACCGCAGCAGTATGCCCAAGCCCAAGCCCTGATCCAGAGCAGACAGAGGAATTTTCAGCAGAGGGGACCCGTACCCATAGGGCATGGTCAAGTGCTGGCCTTGACCATGGAAGAGGAAGGAATAGCACCCGGTGAGGTAGTGGCATGTACTATTCTCGTCAACACCTTTCCAGCTTCAGTATTATTTGATTCTGGTGCCTCGCATTCATTTATGTCTGCACGATTCGCGACATAGATAGGACTGGAGCCCGAGTCATTATCAGTAAGGCTCAATATACTTACTAGTAATGGTCTTGTAGGAGTAGATAGGGTATTTTCCTTGTGTCGGATCGTAGTTAGCGGTAGAGAGTTCTCCGCTAGATTGATAGAGTTTCCAATGGCCGATTATGATGTGGTCTTAGGGATGGATTGGTTGAGGGACCAGTATACTAGGATAGATTGCCATATTGGCAGGGTTGTTTTTAACATCCCAGGCGAGCCGAAGTTTTTCTTTTCCCGAGGCGAAGTAGAACCTTCTCCTCCAGTATTACGGATGGCAGTAGCAGTAGTGCAGTTACCTCGAATAGTCGAGGAGTTTCCAAATATTTTCCCAGAAGTGCTTCCAGGAATGCCGTCAGAGCAAGAGATTGAGTTCACCATAGACTTGATCCCCGGGACCGCACATGTGTCAGAGAGAGTCTACAGGATGGCGTCGTCAGAATTAGAGATATTGTACAAAATGATTGAAGAACTCGGGACCAAGGGATTCATTCGTGCTAGTGGATCGCCATGGGGAGCCCCGATGATTCTTGTGAAAAAGAAGGATGGTACGTCCAGATTATGTGTAGATTATCGTACTTTGAATTCAGTGACAATCAAGAACAGATACCCTCTCCCGAGGATAGATGACTTGTTTGATCAACTCAAGGGGGCAGCAATATTCTCGAAGATTGACTTGTGCTCATGATATCATCAGATCAGAGTCAGAGAGCAGGATATCTCGAAGACAACTTTCAGATCTAGGTATGGACATTGGGAGTTCCTTGTGATGCTATTTGGAGTAACCAATGCGCCGGCTGTATTCATGGACCTCATGAATCGCATCTTTATGCCTTATTTGGATCAGTTCGTGATTGTGTTCCTAGATGACGTCCTGTTCTACAGTAAGAATGAGGCAGAGCATGAGCAGCATCTCAGAGTTGTCCTCCAGATTCTCCGAGAGCACCAGTTGTATGCCAAGTTCAGTAAATGCGAGTTCTGGCTCGATCGCATTTCGTACTTGGGTCATATCATCACCAGAGGAGGAGTAGAAGTGGATCCCCAGAAGATCGTGGCTATTGAGACGTGGCCAGTGCCTAGCACAGAAGCAGAAATTTGCAGTTTTCTTGGCTTGGTCGACTACTACCGGCGATTTGTTTCGGACTTCGCTCGGATTTTAGCGCCATTGACCCAGTTGACCTGCAAGGATGTGCAGTTTGCTTGGACAGCAGAGTGCCAGGATTCTTTTGAGAAGTTGAAGCAAGGTTTGATGACTGCTCCTATTCTCATGCTTCCAGATGGGACCGGAGGATTCTCAGTGTATTGCGATGCTTCAGGCAGAGGTTTGGGATGTGTTTTGATGCAACATGGAAAGGTAATAGCTTATGCGTCACGACAACTTCGTGATCATGAGAGGAATTACCCAACCCATGACTTGGAGCTGGCAGCAGTAGTGTTTGTACTTAAGTTGTGGAGGCACTACCTATATAGAGATAGGATGGAGATTTTCACCGATCACAAGAGCCTGAATTATGTTTTCACCCAGAAGGATCTTAACATGCGTTAGAGGAGATGGCTGGAGCTTCTTGTGAATTATGATGTCAACTTGCAGTATCACCCAGAGAAGGCCAACGTTGTTGCGGATGCATTGAGCAGAAGAGCCGAAGTTTATTTCCTAACAGTACAACCAGAGCTGTTAGCCGATCTTCAGAAAATGGGTATAGAAGTTGTCCTTCCTTCCAGTGTGGCATTGATGGCTAGCATACAAGTTCAGTCCACTATAGTCGAGAGGATCCGGATGGCACAGTCAGCAGATTCCAAGCTTCAGCGACTCAGAGCAGAGTGTGAGGCAGGACGAAGACCAGAGTTATGTATCCATAAAGATGGTACACTTCGACATGGGAGGCGTCTTTGTGTACCCAGCAGAGATATCAGACAGAAGATCATAGCAGAGGCTCATAATTCTCAGTATTCTATTCATTCCGGTGGTACGAATATGTACCGAGATATCCGTCAGCACTTTTGGTAGAATGGCATAAAGAGGAAGATAGCTCGGTTTGTCTCTCGGTGTTTGGTTTGCCAACAAGTTAAGACTAAACATTAGAGGCCAGCTGGGCTTCTTCAGCCCTTGCCAATTTCAGAGTGGAAGTGGGAGCATATAACCATGGATTTCGTGACTGGATTACCTAGGTCCCCGGCCGGTAGAGATGCTATTTGGGTTATAATTGATTGGCTCACGAAGGTGGCTCACTTTCTTCCATTCATAGTTGGTCAGTTGACGGCTCAGCTAGCAGAGATGTACCTTAGGCAGATCGTCCGACTTCACGGTATACCAGTCAGTATCACCTCGGACAGAGATTCAAGATTTATGTCGTACTTTTGGCGTAGCCTGCAAGAGAGTTTGGGGACTCAACTCCAGTTCAGCTCAGATATCACCCACAGACAGATGGCTAGTCAGAGCGCACGATCCAGACTCTCGAAGATATGTTGAGATTTTGTACGCTCGACTTTGGTGGTTCGTGGAAAGATCACCTGCACCTGGTGGAGTTCTCGTACAACAATAGTTTCCAAGCTAGTATCCAGATGAAACCGTTCGAGGCACTGTATGGCAGAAAGTGCAGATCCCCACTAGCATGGAACGATGTCGGAGAGAGACAGATGCTCGATCCAGAAATGATTGCTCAGACCGTTGAAGTGGTCAGGAGAGTTTGAGATCATCTTCGAGTCGCCTAAGATCGTCAGCGTCATTGGGCCGATTCTCATCGGCGACCCCTTGAATTCTCGATCAGTGACCATATATTCTTGAGGATTTCGCCTAACCGTGGCGTCATTCGTTTCGGCGTACGGGGAAAGCTTAGTCCTAGGTATGTAGGACCGTTCGATATTCTGGAGCGAGTAGGAGATGTATCCTATCGTCTCGCTCTTCCGCCGTCGCTACGTGAGGTACATAATGTGTTCTATGTATCCCAACTACGACGGTATATCCCGAACTCGAGCCACATCCTGGATCATTCGGAATTGGTTGTTGGTACCAACCTTTCGTATGAGGAGAGGCCCGTGTCTATATTGGACTGAAGAGAGAAGACACTCAAGAACAAGACTATCAAGTTAGTCTGAGTTGCTTGGGATCATCACTCTTTGGATGAGTCAACGTGGGAGCGTGAGGATGATATCCGATCGCGACATCTCGACCTGTTTGACTCGTGAGGTATAATATCTTTCTTATGCCTCATGCCTTCGATTCCTTGCTTGCATGAATAATTACTTGATTGCTTGATTAGTATGGCTTGCCTATGAATAGTATAGCTTGTTCTTGTTACTCTAGCCTCTTAATTAAATTTCGAGGACAGAATTATTTTAAGGTGGGTAGAGTTGTAATGCCTATAGTTCGTATTACGTATTTTGAAATACGTATACGTATTTTATCTTGTATTGCATGATTCCTTGCTTGGCTTATCTTGGCATTACATGGCTTGGCCTATTTTGGTTGGTTCGGCTAGGCTTGGGTTGTCTTGGTTCATCATGAACCAAGGGGTGAACCCTTACCTACCACCACCATCATCCTTTATTAACACATTCCCTCATTCTCTCTCTTCATTTACTTATTCTTCTCCACCATTACTTCTTCAACCACCAGGAGAGAGAGAGAGCGAGCTTAGGCAAGTGCATCTTGCTTCATGGAGGAACTTAAGATTTATTGTTTCATTTTCTTCCTTGCAACATTCTAAGACTCTTTATTGCTTGGCATTTTCAATTTCCATGGCTAAACTCTTCTAGATCTAAGTTTATTTTATTTTTGGATTTCTTGGGTTTTGATCTACTTAAAATTATTATTTCTAAGTTTTGATGGTTCCATGTTGTAGAGAATTTCGTTCTGCCCCATTTTGACCTATGGAAGTCTGAATTACGACTTCGGATGAAGAATTTATGAGCCTTGAAACCATGGACCCCATGGTTCTTCTTCTCGCCGCATGAACCTCTCCGCATGGCAGCACTTGACCGCATGAACCTTCATGCGGCAAGTCTTCCAGCCGCATGGCATTTTTCAGCCGCATAGGCCTCGGCATAATACGAGCCGCATGAACTTCTGTCTACCTGTAGCCGCAGAAACTCTGTTCAGTTGAGCCGCATGGCACCAATACCTGTAGCCGCATATAACTCATGTTCCCTCCAGCCGCATAAAGCTTTGGCATAACTTAGCCGCATAAGCTTGCATACTCTTGCCGCATAAGACCCGCAAGCCCCGCAGCCGCATATGCAAGAGATTTCTCGAGCCGCATGAGTGCATACTTTTTCAGCCGCATAAGCCCCATCCGTTCTGCTGTCGCTTAAGCCTGAGATCCCCGCTGCCGTATGAGCCCTGCAGTACTTCCAGCCGTATGAACTTATCATCTTCCAGCCGCATGCACCCCCTTCCTTCCTTAGCCGCATGAAGTGCAGCCGCATAAGGCCCTGTCTTCCCCCAGCCGCATGAAGTCGATTTTTCAGCAGCCGCATGAAGGCGATTCTTCAGCAGCCGTATACGCTTGAGTGTTCCGCAGCCGCATAAGCTGTCCCTGGGTCTTTAGCCGCATGGACTTGCCATATTCCAGCCGCATGAGCTCTATTCTCTTAGCCGCATGGCTCCTTTCACAATCTTGTCCTTTTATTATTATTATATTTTATTACCATTATTATTTAATTAAAATGTCTTATTTATGCTTATGCCAGGTAAGTCCTGATATGTTCCATGAACACGATAAGCGGCCCGCCGTGGCGCACTCTTAACAAGTAAATCTGACATGATACGCTGTCACGACAGCTAACCTGACATGACAAGTATGAATGACCTGGACACCGTGCGCGATTGCATTTGTACAAATAAACTAGTACTGTCTTGTATCATGTCTAGGATAGAGATCCCTGAGTACCACGGTCAGGGATACCTACAGTAATTGACTAAGGCTAATAAACTAGAATAATTCAGTAGACATGAAGAGATTCCCAGCTACAGGTAATCCCGTTATCTTGGCGCATTAAGTGGACTTGTAGCCTACCGACGAGTAGGGCACATTTTCAGCACACAGTCATGTGGTACACTCTTCATAAACGGGCATTCGACCCGGATAATCGGATGGTCTGCAGGGCTTGTGGCTATTGGGGTAATCTCATTGCATCTTGCTAGTAACTAGGCCTATGATAACCCTAGTTAGTTAAAGTATCAAGCCGTACTCCTTGCTTGGCCGTGATTGATTGGGTGGAGTTTATTCCAGCTTATTCTTATCCTGATCCTGTGCAAGAATATGACATGACATGATTATTGATGCTTGCCTCAACAATAACGATCAGGGGTCCAGTTCTGTTCAGGCGAAGGGTTACAATCCCGGTCCTTGTTTGGTTTAAGGGTTGTAACCTGGCTCCCGGAGCAGTTCTGTGTCCTCTCTTCGTTTATTGTCTTATTGCAACCCCATGCCATGCTCGTTATATTATTTACCTTATTTTAATAACATGATTACTTATGCTTGTCTCAACAATAAAGATCAGGGGTACAGTTTTGTTCAGGCGAAGGGTTACAACCCCGGTCCTTATTTGGTTTAAGGGTTGTAACCTGGCTCCCGGAGCAGTTCTGTGTCCTCTTTTCGTTTATTGTCTATACTGTACCAATAATAATTGAGACGGGTTTCTATTCAGGTGAAGGGTTACAATCCCGGACCTTGTTTGGTTTAAGGGTTGTGACCTGGCTACTTAAATGGTTTCCTCGTACCCAGTTTATTGTTGTTATCTCTATTATTATCAGTTCTTTATTTATTATCTTTAATATTCTATTGTGATATGCTGGTTTTAGCTCCTAAGTGAAGCCTCCTTTGTGGCACTTGCTCTTTCTGGGGTCTGACCCAGCTGGTTTTGTGTGGCCAGATATCGGAGCAACACCAGATGATCTACCGACCTCCCAGCCAGATGGTGACCACCAGGCGTAACCCTGGCAACGAGTGGGTTTCTTTTTGTTCTCCCACTTTATTGTAAAATTATTCTTTTGAGGTGTTTAGCCGATGAGCACTTATTAGCTCGGTTGTACCTTATTTACTGTCTGCCTACGGGCTGTAACATGATTAACAGATCCTAGGGTTGATCATGTATGACTAAACTCTTGCTAGTCATGACATTTTGTAACGACTAGCTTCATGATCAGCTGAATATGTAATGTTTGGGACGCCTTACTATTGTATATTTGGTGGTCTTATATCTTGTAAAATTTACTTACTTGCTTGTGATTGAGACAGTAGGCTTGTTCTTGACCATAGGAGACTGATGGCTTGTAGTTAAACCCTCATGTATCTAGACAGCCGTGACCGTATAGCGAGGTGGGTTACACTTCAATATACGTAGCTGGCTATGTCAGCCCCCGCTCTCCAGTATTTTGGTTCTGGGGTGTGACAATATCATTGGCTAACTAGAGAACTAACAATATTTTAGAAAGTATTTATATACATACTAGTGAAAATATATTATATATTTTAGCAAAATCATTCATTCTTGTTTAGAAAAATATCTAAATTATTTCTTTGAAAATAATTGTTAGTTAAGATACCATTTAGCTAAGATTACCAATCTTACTAATTTATTTATTTATGAAAAATATTATTAAGGAATTTTAAGAATCATACTATTTTATACAAATGATTTGTCATTACAATAATAATAATAATAACTAAGAAGGAAATTGACGTTTTTAGAAACATTTTTGATTTACTAGAATTATTTAGCAAGAAAATACTAGAATATTTATTATTTAAGCAATATTTAATCCAAAATCTACTTAGCAACATTTCTTTTAGAATAATTTACTTAAGAGAAAGGATGCTAATTAATATCAAAATCACTAACATAATTAATTATGAGATAGCACTAATTTATACACACTAGTCCAACATCATATATTAACTGATTAGCCTATAAATCAGGCCCACAGAACAAGCCCAAAGTCTCACTGCAGCTGGCCAAACTGGCCCGGCCTGAGCTCACAGAGAATACTCTACTAAACAATACCATCATCCCATAACTTATACCATTCTAATTCCTCCACAGCCCACATCTAATTAAATAGAAATCCTAACATATATATCAACTGTAACTTTTGCACAACCCATACGTTCGAGCCCAAGAGACAGCCCGGCCCAACCCAAGCTTAATTCCTATATACTCTCCTCATACTCTCTTTCTTCCTCATTCTCACAAAAATCCTCAGTCGAACCCTCCCGTGACCTCTTATTCTTCCTCTGTCCACCCTCTCTTCCTTATACAACTCGGCTCTTCTCCCATGGCTAGGAAACCCTAACCCTAATTACAACACTCCACACACTCACATACTTCCTTCTTCCAACCGGTTGCTCGAAACCCTAATCCCATCACCAGTTCATCTTCCTCAACCGAGTGGAACCCTAACCCTAGGTTCTTCTATCCAGCCCCCCATTTTCTTCTCTACAGAAACTCCAACCTAGACTCTATCTTCCCCAAGCCCTAGCTCCTCGCTTGAACCAAAACCCTAATCCATATGTCCCTACTTCAAGCTCCCAGAAACCCTATTCTACCAGCAACTGCAAAACCTAACCCTAAATCTAAGAGGAAACAAGAAGAAGAGGAACGAGTGGATCGATGAGGAGGCTTACCAACCCAGCGGGGACGTCGATCTACGACGACGAGGCGCTGGCGACGAACGGCTTCAGGCGACCAGATCCGGCGGCGCTCGAGTCGACGGCCAGGGGTCAGATCTGGACTTGATGGCGGCTCCCGATGGCTGAGCGCTCCGATCTGTGGCGATAGACGGCTCAAGCGAGTGGCTCCTCGGTGGGGCGGCTCCAAAGAGGCGGTGGTGGACGTCAGTGACACGACAGCTCCGTCTAGAGGTGGCGGTCAAGAGCTCCGAAGGGCGGCGCCAGTCTTGAGAGGCCAGTGCCACTCCCGAGGCGGCTGCACAGAGCTCGAAGAGCCAACAACACTCCCGAGGCGGCTGCACAGTGCTTGAAGAGCCAACAACACTCTCGAGGCGTTGGCACAGGAATCAAAGCATGCTCGATCTTTGATGACAGCACTGTAGTCGAGGGACTCTCGGGGCTCGAGCCTTCTGCAGTATCGGCGAGCTGGAGACACGATGGCTCGAGGCAGTTGGCACAGTGGAGTTCAACTCCGGCGATGGGTGGTGGTGCTGAGCCGGGGTCGGCCAGTGAGCAGAGGAGAGAGAGAGAAAATGTGTAGAGAGAGAGAGTGGTGTTAGAAAATGTGTACTGATGTGGACTGGACAGTGTTTGTCATAATATTTATAGTAAAATAATCGTGTGCGTGTGTATACAGAGGAGTGGCAGTGTTGTAATTAAAATCAGATCTGGGGTGTTCTCTATGTTGTGATCAGTGGCAGTAGTAGTAAATAATGATAGATCTGGGGTCATAATACTAAACTTGTAACTGAAATGTAACTAACTAACTAATTCAGTTAAATTCCAACTAAATGCAATATTAATTAATGGCTACTTAATAAAAGCTCATCTCTAACTGATTTTTATCAAACCAATTAGAAATAGGTTGTTACATTATTTCTAGTCACTAAAAACCCTACTGTCTACTAACAAAAAGTACACAGCATCACTAATCCAAATTAACTAATAAATAATGATGCTTAATTGACTACTAATAATTAGGATTTAATTAATGAAGTTTTTAAATCATTAAAAAACAACCTAACAGAAATGATAATCAATAAAACTAAACTTTTCTCATAAGTTTAAGTTTATTATCAAATATTTTATTTTCTAAAAATGGAGAAAATTCATAAATAATCAAAAATTCATTAATTAAATAACTATCCAAATAAAATTTGGTTTTATTCATGAAAACAATATTATACCTAAAAGAAAATTAAAAAAATCTTAAAATTCACCAAAATTGATTCAGGGAGTTACAGTTATCTTGGTAGGTAATGGTTAGACTTGGGTTATCTTGGTATGTAATGGTTAGAAGTAAGTTATCTTGGTAGGTAATGGTTAGAAGTGGGTTATATTGGTAGGTAATGGTTAGAAGTGGGTTATCTTGGTAGGTAATAGTTAGACTTGGGTTATCTTGGTAGGTAATGGTTTGAAGTGGATTATCTTGGTAGATAATGGTTAGAAGTGGGTTTTTTTGGTAGGTAATGGTTAGAAGTGGGTTATCTTGGTAGGTATATCACCCCCAGTTTTCAAGAATAGAGGTATTTTGGTCATTTTTCATTTTAGAATATTTTTGGATTTATTTTATTATTTATGATATTGTTTTAGGGTTATTTGAGTCGGGTTCGAATTTCAACTCAATCCGACTTGTATCGGAGACCCGGGGTAGCTTTGGCTCTAGTGGGACCCACTCATTAGTTAGGCATGGCCCACATATGACAATGTTTAAGTTAGTATGATTAGACTAAATATTCATGACTAGATTGGATTAATTAGAGACTTAAACTAGACTAAATTAGCCTCGAACTAAAATATATTTTTAATTTAAATCAACAGGAGTCATGGAGGGTATTTTAGTATTTTCAAATAGAGGACACCTTGCCATTTCTTGGCCGACCATAATAGGAGGGGATAGGGATGATCCTTATTTGTTATTATCCACAAATATTCTCTCTCTTGTTCTTCCCCAAATTTGAGGGGAACCTCCATTGATTTTATCTTCAAATCAATCCTTTCTTCTACCAAATCTTCTTCATTTCTTCTCTACTCCATGAAGAGAGGGTGCTAGCCAAGTTTGGGAGGATTTGGCTTTGGTTCGTGTCCATTTGGAGATCCTTTCGTGTCGGTGTCGTATCGAAAGGAGTTCCTTTGGATTTCACCTCCCGAAAGGTAAAATCTACCCTCTATTTCAATCCTACATGCATATAGGATTATTTTGAACCCATAGGAATGACTCCCATGGTTGTGTCTCCATTTGTATCCATTTCGTGTCCATTTGGAGCTATTAGGAGTGTCCTTGTTGTGCTTTGTGTCCATGTGGGAAACCCCCAATATTGGACACTTGTGTTTAAATAATTTAATACATGTTTTAATATTAGATTTTTTATATGTTAGAGATGTGTTATTGCTTGTCATTACATTTTTCTCCATGTATCATAATATATATACAAGTATTTATATTATTGAATGTATATATATATATATATATATATATATATATATATATATATATATATATATATATATATATATATATATAAGAGACTGATAAGCAAATAAGCAGCAGCAAAAGCAGCAGCAGCAGCTTCTGTAAGCAGCAGCAGCAGTTTCTGCAAGCAGTAAGCGTAAGCTGCAGCATAAGCAGTGCAATAAGTAGCAGCTTATTGACAGTTTTTTAAGCTTTTAAGCCTTTAGTTTTAATCCATTTAATCCCCTGTTTCCTTTAGAAATTAGCCCCCTTCCACTTAGCCATTTTCCTATATTAGTTAGCCCTTGTTAGATAGAGTTTGCTACCAAGTTGTTAGATATTTGTTAGTTAGGATTGTTAGTAGATGTTAGCTTATATGTTAGTACAAGTTAGGATACGAGATGTTAGATTTGAGAGTTATGGACCTAGTGGAGTGTATTTAGTGAGTGTACTAGATAAGTTAGTATCCTAATAGAGCTAGTATGGTTGGATAGTGTTAGGAGAGTGGTATCTCAAGATACCATAGGGTGTCTCATAATACTTTAAGGTAATTTTGAGAGTGACCAACATAGGGATAAGATGGACTGGATGGGCTAGATACCTAGATTTCTGGGTTGGTAATATCTAGATAGGTTAGTGTCTAGCTACCCTAAGAAGCCTAAGTCAGTCTACCAAGGTTAGGAAGGGTTGCCTATGTATCGGGACAAGGTATTGGGAATACTTTGTGAAGGGTAATAGGTAAGGTTAAGATAATTACCTAGAAGATAAGGTATGAGTCTAAGGTGTTAGGATATGGTTAGAAATTGATTGTCTTGGTTGGTAATGGTTAGGATTAGTGCTCTTAGACTAGTTTTGACCTCGGTTGACCATTTTGACCAAAAGTCAACGAAAGTCAACCGAAAGTCAAACTTAGCCTAAAAGTAACTAGAATTGACCCGAAACCAAACCAGAGTTGACCAGTTGACTGAAAGTCAACAGTTGGTCAACATTAGCCTAGTTTGACCTAGGGTTGACCTAGAGTTGACCAGGGTTGACCAGTTGACCAAAAGTCAACTGTAAGTCAACCTTTGACCCAGTTTGACTTGGATTGACTTTCTGTGACCTAGTATGACCTAGTATGACCTAGTATGATCCAGTATGACCTAGTTTGACTTAGACTTGCATATCATGACTTAATTAGTTTCCCTTTCATTATTAAACCCTGTTTTGACTTATAGTATCTCATCTTTAGGTCTGTGATTACTCTGAGCATCTGTTCACCTTATCAGCTCAGGACCACAGACGAGTACATTCACTGATAGTTTTTATTGTCTTGATATCTGCTATATCTGATTCAGTTGTAGTGTCTTACTTGATTTTTCGACACGATGGTTCACGGACTAGTATATGTTAGATCATGACATGAGATGTTGTTCCTAGATTTTCTTGGTATATTGGTACATTTCCTGTCTTATTCCCTGTACTTGTATAGACACCGATTCCTAAGGGGATTTGCTACCCTCTTAGGGAATCCCGTGTCATGATGTGTCATGTCCGGATCCATTATACTATTCGGAGATGGGGAATTATTAGGGGCTATGTGATCAATGCCATCCTGTCACTATATTCTTGTGCTCGTACCACTCTCACCTCACGTAGGGTGTAGCAAGATCTTACTTCTTGTGCTCGTTATCCAGGTTGGCCGACATGACCCTTTCCTAGTAATTTTTATGTGATTGTCGGGCCAAGTGGATAGCATGTTCTGTAACTTTCCTAAGCCGATCACATAACGCTCTAATAATTCATGGCATATTTTATATTTATTTTATCACATCTTATATCCTGCTCAGTTCTACATTCAGTACTTTTCTTACCATGTTATGATATTCAGTACTCACATGTTCTACATTATCTTATGCTAAACCTTGATTGGAGGCTAAGTTCTGTTCGGGAGAAGGGTTACAACCTCGATCCTTGTTTGGTTTACGGATTGTAACTCGGATTTCCGAATAGCTCCCAAGCCATCCTATATCTTTGTCTTGTATTTTATTATAATTATCTCTTATAGAATTTTTCAATTCATATGGAACTGCTGTTAGTGTTTGTACTTGTTTATTTTCCTGAACAGGATACCGTTGATATATTACAGATGATTCTAAGGCAGACTGCTCGACCTACTATGGGATCGAGATAGATGGAGACTTAGTCCAGGACTGTGGCCTATTAGTTGAGCCACTAGACTTTGCATACCCAGAGTAGTATAGCTTAGTTAGGTTTGCCTGGACTGCGATCCAGCTAGTATTTTTCGACTGTAGTATTCTATATTATATTTTGTGACTCTGTGATATTGTTTATATCTCTGAGCTGTGTTGGATCCTGAACTCATTTCCTATTTTCACTTCTATCATATTTCCTTTTCGTGCTATTATCCTAGTTTTATCTTGTGATTGAGTTATGCCATATTATATTCCTCCGTGTGGAGATGACAGGTACCCTTATACTGTTTAGTTGTAGTATTTACAGACAACATATACAGTGTTCTACCGTCGATTCTGCGACGTAGGCTGGACGTACCCACGTGCTCGTGCCCCTAATCAGGGTACGGGTCGTGATAAAGTAATGGTTAGAAGTGGGTTATCTTGGTAGGTAAAGGTTAGGAATAAGATACTTGACTTAGATTTGACCCAGTTTGACTAAGGTTGACTGTTTTGACTCAAAGTCAACTACAACTCAACATTGGACTTAGATTGGACTAGGAAGTTGACCAGAGTTGACCAGTTGACCAAAAGTCAACTGTAAGTTAACCATTAGCCAGTTTGATCTAGATTGGATTAGAAGTTGACCAGAGTTGACCAGTTGACCAAAAGTCAACTGTAGGTCAACCCTTAACCTGGTATGATCTAGATTAACTTGGTTTGACCTTGTTTGATCTAGTTTAATTTTGTTTGACTTAGCTTGACCTAGTTTGACTTTATTAGACCTAGTATGACTTAGTTTGATTTAGTTTGACTTAGTTGACTTGGTTTGACTTAGTTTGACTGAGTTTGACCTAGATTTGCATAGCATACACTAGAAATCATGCCATACACAGTTAAACCCTATTTAACTCATGTATATCTCATCTTTAGGTCTGTGACTTCACTCGGAGCCTCGATACATTGTTTACATTTTCTACCAGATCTCAAGCGAGTACATTCTCTGATAGTATTTTTGTTTTATGATATCGTCTATGTTTCTTGTATTTAGTGTAGATATCCTCGTTCTCTTGTTATATTGTTCACACATATTGGTATTTGTCTGAATTCCATCATGAGATGTTATTCCTTGTATTCCTTGGTATATCCTGCACAAGTTTTTCCTTATTTCTTGTGCATTGTATAGACGCGATTCATGTGGAGGCTCGTGACCTTCTCAGAGAACACGTGTCATGACTTGTCACGGTTGGACCCACTATACTAGTCGGGGGCGGGGGGTATTAGCGTAGATATGTGATCAAATCCTTCATGTGTAATATATTGTTCCCTATAAGTGTTAATCATACGCCGCACGTATGATTAGCCAGACCATTCTTCCTGTGCAAGTTCCTAAGCCGATCACATGTTAAACTTGTACTAAACTCACATAGATTATAGTTTTCTTGATTCCTGTATATGGTATACACTGTTCTCTTGTTCTTACATTCATTTACAGTCTTGATATGTCTTACCATGATTCATGTGCGTATCACTTTACCTTGTATATTCTCTCTAGTTACTGCTATATTTTTAATATCGTCTAACTAGAACTGTTATTGGATATTTGTGCTCGTTCCATCCTAACTGGATATGTTGACAAAACAGATTATGGCGAGGAGGAGTGTCCTACCTACTACGATCCCCATGATGTAGTTGGCTTAGACTTGGAGACCCTAGTTCAGCAAGGGTTAGCTCCAGCCGATGAGGCATTGGAGTATCTTAGCTAGATTAGTTTAGTACTGGACTTTGTCTCCTAGATTTACTTTTGGCTTGTTATTATTTTAGTATTTGTATTTGAGATAGTTGACTCTGGACTTGTATTATTTCTGTGTTGGATCTTCTGGATGATATTTTTCATATCTTGTTGTCATTATCTTTCGGTATCATCTATCTTTCTTAGAGTTTGTGATTGAGTATATTATATTGTCATTGCTTGTCCTCCGTTCGAAGTTGACCTTTCTCGACAGGTTTTTGATATTATAACTGTTGTTAGATAGTAGACCTAGACAGCGTTCTACGCCATTTCTGCGGTGTAGGCTGGGACGTTGTCTCGCACTCGTGCCCTTACTCCGGGTGCGGGTTGTGACAGCACAAGCAGATAAATTAAGGATAATAATGGTACATCTCTCGTATTGAATAGAACACCTTATTGATTTATAGTAGCGAAAACGAGCAGATAACTTGAAGTCACAATAAGGCATGAAGAAATATATTCTTTTTATTGATAATTGAAAGAAAGTACAAGGCTTGTACTAGAATACAAGCTTACAACACATCTCAAATTACATTGATAGCCAAATGAAACTCATACCGTGTAGGCTTATACTGGACACTTGATACATTGAATTACAATTGAATATGCCGACTTGGCTTACAACTCACTGGTAAATATATAATGTTCCATACATTATGCCCCTTATAAACAGAAGACATCATCTTTTACAAGGAGAGCTTTTGCTATGCCCAATAAATTTTTCATACCTCGGGACTGATCAAGCCAATCTCTATGTACTGAACTTCCCCAGCCCGAGCATATCAAAAGAGTGCCCACAACGTGGGTCAGTACATTGTCATGTACTGGCGAGTAGAACCAGCCCACTCGTCTAAACCAATACTAAGTAGTCATTTGAGCAAACATTTATTAAGAGAGATCTTTCTAGCTGGGACCTAGCATCAGTTTACAGTTCATGTAAAGAGCAATAGTAATTCATAGGCAACATGTATTCTTATAATTAAGTTTACAGCTCATGTTTAGCATGTATGTCATAATTAAGCAATGTTTATAGCAAGGCATCATTGAAACATGTAATGTCCCATCCCGCTCAGTTCAACCTGAGGAATCAAAATGCCAACGACGTTTGGACTTAGTCATGCAACGGCTTGCTCGAAATTTCGCTCGGTCGAGGTGACTCCTCGCTCAGGTGAGTGACTTCGGTGAACTTGTCTCAGCTTGGCCTTCACACTAATAGAATGAAAGTTTTCAAGTGCACAAGTAGGTTTGATAATAAAAAAAGGCAAATCCACTATAGCTAAGAAAATAATACCAAGTTGGGTCAGATTGAGTTAGAATATGCAAAGATCCTACGGTCGGCTTAGAATTGTGCACGGCGTGCTTTCAAAAATGACACTCGGTCCTTCATTCCCGTGGCTTGGGAGAAGAAAGTTGGTCTATGTTGCCACAAAGCTATGAACTTAGCATAATTTATAGGCGTCGCACGTATAAATGTTTGATAAAGCATGCACTATCCCATCCGTCCAATGTTGGGCATAGCAAAAGTGTCCCACAAGTTTCAATGCACACGTTTCTACGATGCAAGACTTGGCATAGCATTTGCTCATCCTACGGGTTAAGTTGTTGCACGATTGAGTTAGACAAAAGTTATATCGGGCTATCGAAGTCATAACAAGTACTGCCCCACAGTTTTCTGTAGTTGTCATAGCCACATAGTCCCACGATCTCAAGGCTCGTCATATAAAGTATGACTTGGACGGTAGTGTCACATAGAACACAAATTGGCTTAAGACACGAGCCATGGTTGGTTCAAAGATAAGTATGCCATGGTCTATGGCACATATGGAACATATTTTATTTAAGTTAAGTAGGGAAGCTATGCAGTAGCCGTTTCTTGGTTTTAAAGAATGGAAATTTCAAGCGATGGTTTGTCACAGAGACGGTCCCTCATTTGGGACTCTCAAAGAAGTATGGTTTATGAGCACGATAGGCAAAGGGTTTTAGTCATTCCATAGGTCATGCATTTATGTGAGTCTAGAAGAAGTCTCATAGGTGCGTGGTCATGGACAACTTGTGCACAAGGGCGATGTTTCTTTGGACGACAACCTGGGGCCAAATAACCGATCCGGCCATGGAGAAAACACGATATAGCTGATGCTGGATAGACAACCAGAAAATTGATGGGCTTTCATTGTGTAACTCCCTAAGCCCATTTTGTGTATTTTTGATCATTTCCTAAATTTTGTGTTTTTTTATATAAATAAAATATTGGAGCTTTATAAAAAAATATTGATTTGGATAAAAGATTCAAGAAAACTATATTTTGTTTTAATTAAAATCTTATTTTTTCCTTCTACTGTGCTTATACCTAATAGTGTGTTATTATTTGTTTATTTAATTATTAATGGAGTTAAAATTGTGATTAATTATTTATCCTTAAACTAGTTATTAACTAATTTTCATTTTTAGAAATGATATTGAATTCTTTTGAAAATCAATGTGAAAAGAAATAATTAACATTTGAATTCTTTCAAAAAAAGACTGTTATTTGAATTTCGTTTAAAAAGTCTGATATTTGAATATTTGAATCTTTACAAACTGTTAGAATTTTTGAATTTAAAAATTTGTTAGAGAATAACTAATTTATGTTAGTTGTTACAATTCTGTTACAAGATTATATAAATAGCCCTAGATCTATTTTATTTACTGCTATTGCCACTGATCACTATAGTAGAGAACACCCCCAGATCTGATTTTATTTATAGCTACGCCATTGTCCCTTCTGGACACACACACACACATTCAATATTTTATTAGTATAAATATTACACGTTTTCCAAGCTCTGACAGCACAGTCCCAAATCCCACTGACACCACTCTGTCTCTCTCTACTCTCTCTACACATTCTCTTTTTTTCCCATTGTCTGCTCCGGACCGAACGATGTCTTCCTCTGCTGTGCGCCACCGCCAGTTGGCCGGAGTGCCACCACAGTTTTGCCACCACAGTTTCGCCAACCCCGGCCAAGCACCACTGTTTGCCACCAGTCGACACTTCGCGGATCGAGCTCGCCACGGCCAGTCCTCACCAGAGCTCACCCGAGACGTTGGCTGCAGTGTCCAGATCGCCACCTGATGGAACTGGGGATTCCCAGGACCCTTCCTTTGGTGTACGTATTGATCGATAGAAAGTTAAACAGATCTAATACGTGTTCTAACCCTTCATAGGCGGAAACTAGGGTTCACAAACTATACCTGCGGCGGAAAGGAGACAAGTAATTCCTGGCAATCTCGAGCGGACGATCCCAAGATCTTCTGCACGTATTCCTTCCTCGAGTTGGACGTCGTGTGGACGACGATCTCCCAACCTTTTCTTCTCCTTGGCAGCCCTCTCTTTCTCTCCTTACGTGAATCATGAATTTAGAGAAAATTTTAGATTTCTGATCAGTAATCTGGTGGCCAGAGAATAGAGGATATATATAGGCTACGGCAGGGACCATGAAAAGAAATTAGGATTAGGCCTCCTAACGGATCTGGATATCCCGTGTTCAGCCCGAACACACAATCCAGGCCCATTAACAATAGCTCGGTCCACTAATGAGCTATTGTTGCACTACCTCCCTAATCCCAAATTATGTTTGTGGGCTCCTTTTATTATATGCTCGTTTGGCTCCCTATGTTAAGATATCGTATGTCCGTCGATCAAATTAAGTTACTGACAACTATATTGATTCGACATCTTTTATCCTTAAGTAGTACCGCTTAACTTTATTTGTCATGTCGGATATAATCCACCTGCAGGGTTTACATGACAATCCTTATGAGCTCCTTAAGAGGACATCATCAACCCGATGTATCGGGACATGGATTCCATTTATAATCAACAGCCCATCATACATACAATATTATTACCCAATTCATAGATGTTGTTGATCCATAATGAATCTCACTCTTTTATGAGTCAAAGTAATACACACTGCATATACATGTCCGTTATTATATCCGGATTAAGAGCACAAGTATCCATAATAACAGAGGTGTTTGTTCTCTTATGTAGTCAGTACAAAGAGAACAACCTCAAGTGGTCCTGTTCAATACACACAAAGTGTACTAGTGCAAACCTATAGTCAAGATAGACTAATACCAGATTATACTACAACCTTTCCAATAGATTGTCCAAGTCCATCTAGGTTGTGAACTATTTATATACTCTATAGGAAACTGATAATATGATCATCTGTGTGACACCACACACCATATTATCTACAATATAGAATATCAGACATTTGTATTAACACTTGCAACAAACACAATATGCAAACATTTGCCCATATGATTCTCATTCAAAATTTAAGGAAATAAGGTTACTAAAAAGTGATGTTTTTAGTATATAACCCTAACAATCTCCCACTTATACTCAAAGCATTACTTTTCAGTATACTGTTACAAATCTCCCACTTATACTTAAAGCCATGCTGCTACACATCTGACTCCCATTCCCTCAACATGACTATCAAAAGCCTTAGCTATTAAGCTCTTTGTAAAGGGATCAGCTAGGTTGTCGGCTGATGCTATCTTGATCACAGCAACTTTTTCTTTTTTTACGAAATCTCGTATCAGGTGGTACTTGCGCTCAATGTGTTTGCCAGTCTTATGGGCTCGTGGTTCCTTCGAGTTTGCAACTGCACCACTATTATCACAATAAAGTGTAATAGACTTAGGCAAACTAGGTACCACATCCAAGTCCAATAGAAAGTTTCTGAGCTAAACCGCTTCTTTGGCTGCCTCAGAGGCTGCCACATACTCGGCTTCCATGGTGGAATCAGCAATACATTTTTGCTTGATACTCCTCCACACAATGGCTCCACCTTCCAAATAAACACATAACCTGAGGTAGATTTCCTGGAATCCCTATCTGACTGAAAATCTGAGTCTGTATACCCCAATGGAACTAAACTATCTGCCTGGTAAACTAGCATATACTCTTTAGTCCTTTTCAGGTACTTCAAATATGCTTTACGGCAGTCCAGTACTCTTGTCCTGGGTTAGACTGATATCTGCTAACCATGCCTACAGCAAAGCAGATGTCTGATCTCGTACATAGCATTGCATACATTAAGCTTCCTACTGCTGAAGCATAAGGAACTGCCTTCATGTTCTCTATCTCTTTAGGTGTCCTCGGACACTGCTCCTTTGATAGAGCAATTCCATGTCTAAAAGGTAAGAAACCTTTCTTAGAATTTTGCATACTAAAATGAGTTAGTACAATATCGATATAGGAAGCTTGGGATAAGCCCAGCATCCTTTTCTTGCGATCTCGTAGAACTTTGATCCCAAGGATGTGACCTACTTCTCCCAAGTCCTTCATATCAAACTGTTTGGATAACCATACCCTTACATCTGATAACACCTTCACATTGTTTCCAATGAGCAAGATGTCATCCACATAAAGTACTAGGAACACCACCACGTTTCCGTCACACTTTCTGTATACACATGATTCATCCTGACATTGATCAAATCCATAGGATTTTATCACCTGATCAAAACATATGTTCCAAGATCTGGAAGCCTGTACTTAAGTCCATAAATGGACTTCTTGAGCTTACAAACAAGATGCTCCTGGCCTTTTTCAATGAACCCGTCTGGTTGCTTCATATAGATGTCTTCCTCAAGACTTCCATTAAGGAAAGCTGTCTTGACATTCATTTGCCAAATCTCATAATCGAGATGAGCTGCAATAGATAAAAGAATCCGGATAGACTTAAGCATGGCTACAGGAGAAAAGGTTTCCTCATAATCAATACCCTCTCTTTGAGTAAAACCTTTTGCTACAAGCCGAGCTTTAAAGGTTTCAACCTTACCATCTGATCCTCTTTTTCTCTTATAGACCCACTTGCATCCAATGGCTTTTACACCAAGGTGGTTCTACAAGCTCCCAGACCTGATTAGAATCCATAGATTCTATTTCAGATATCATTGTTTTTTGCCAAGACTCTGCATCTTTATCTTGGAGTGCTTTATTGTAGGTACAGGGATCATAATCTTGTTCCTCAGGGACGAAGTCTGACGACTCTCCTAAGAACATATATCTATCAGGTTGTATCACAACCCTTCCACTATGACGAGGCACTATCGGTTGTGGTGTAACATTTGTGACACGTTGTGCAGTTATTTGTGGTTTATCCTCTTGTACTGTTGGTACTGAAGTACTTGGTGTCTCACGTCAAAGTTCTTCTAGAACAACTCTACTTGTGGGTTTATGGTTCATCACATAGTCTTCCTCTAAGAATCGGACATTGGTGCTAACAATGACCTTCTGATCCTTAGGACTATAAAATAAACCTCCTTTCGTTCCTCTTGGATAGCCTACAAACAAGCGTACTTCTGTACGAGATTCCAACTTATCTGCTTTCCCATTCAGCACATGTGCTGGACTACCCCAAATGCGAACATGTTTCAGACTAGGCTTACGCCCAATCCACAGCTCTGTGGGAGTAAGAGGTACTGACTTAGAAGGAACCAAGTTCAAAATATAAGCTGTAGTCTCTAAGGCATATCCCCAAAACGAATCTGGCAAATCCGAATAACTCATCATTGATCTAACCATCTCCATAAGAGTTATATTCCTTCTTTTGGCTATACCATTCTGCTAGGGTGTTCTAGGTGCAGTCAATTGGGATGCAATCCAAGCCTCTGATAAATAATCCTTAAACTCTCCAAAGAGGTACTCGCCACCACGATCTGATCGTAATGACTTGATAAATTTTCTATGACGTTTCTCCGTTTCAGTCTTGTACTCTTTGAATTTCTCAAAGCACTCAGACTTACGGCGCATCAAATAAATGTATCCATACCTTGAATAATCGTCAATAAATGTGACAAAATATTCAAAGCCACCTCTAGCTTGGATAGTCATGGGTCCACACAAATCAGAATGAACCAATTCCAACACATCTTTGGCCCTATACCCCTTTGCCGTAAAAGGCCTTTTGGTCATTTTACCTTCCAAGCAGGATTTACACTGGTAGTGCCTCCACTTCCAATGAACTCAAAGGTCCATCTTCAACCAGTCTTTGAATCCTTCTTAGGTTAATATGCCCCAATCGCAAGTGCCAAAGATATGTTTGGTTCATACAAGAAGGTTCTTTCTCTTATATAAGTTAGATGACATATTATTCATTTCCATAAGTTGCATTGTGGGCAAAATAGGATTAATGACATACAAATTATCAACCAATGTACCAGAACAGATAAAATGTTTATTTTTCTAATAACAATATTGTCATTAAAATAAACTGAATATCCATCCTTAACTAACATAGAAACAGAAACTAAATTCCTTCTAAGTGAAGGTGCATAAAGACAATCTCTCAATGTCAAAGACTTATTTCTACCAAAAGATAAAGTAACATCTCCTAATGCAACGACCGATACTTTTGTAGCATCACCCATGAACAAGCATATCTCTCCATCACTGAGCCGTCTGGTTTCGGAACCCCTACAATGTATTGCAGACTGATTAGTGGCTCCTGTATCTACACAAGGTGCCGGTAATAACACCGCTAAACATGTTTAACTACTAGTAAATAAGATATACCTTCTTTGTTCCCTTGTTTGAGAAGTGGACAATCAGTCTTCCAATGTCCTGACCCTTTGCACTTGAAACATTTGCCTTTCGGCTTTTTCACCGTGCCTTGAGGTCCCATGCCCTTCTTTGCTGAGTTTGCCTATTTCTGAATGTTATTCTTCTTCTTACCGCCTTTTGGCTTAGAAGTAGAAACCTTTTCAGAAACAAAAACATGACCACTCTGCCTAAAGAGAGATTCAGCATCCTGTAGCTCTTTTGAAAGTTCTGCCAAACTATACAACCTTTTGTTCATGTTGTAATTAAGGCAGAAATTGTCAAAATTTAGGCAGAGTCCCGAGAATGATATCGACCTGGGATTCCCCATCGATTTCAGCTCCAAGGATCCATCTCATTCAAATGACCCATCATCTTGAGAACATGATCCCTTACTGGTGTACCCTCAGCCATTTTTGTATTCATCAAACATTTCATAGTAAATTGCCTAGCTGCTCTACTCTGATGTCCGAAGAGTTCCTTGAGGTTATACATCATGTCATTAGCAGTGGCCATGGCCTGATGCTGATGTTGCAGTACATTTGACATAGATGCCAGAATAACACCGTGCCATCTCATCTGCCTTTTTCCACTTCTTATAAGCCTCTTTGACCTCTTCATCAGAGTTAGCATCAGGCTTAGGTGGGCATTCCTCAACAAGTACATATTTGTACTCCTCAGCAGTCAGAACAATATCCAAATTACGTTTCCAGTCAATATAATTAGGTCCAGTAAGTTTGTTTTCTTTAAGAATCACCATAAGTGGACTGAAAGAACCCTTTTTTGAAATCCTGAAATCACATAAATAAAATTATGTAGGGCAAAAAAAACTTTTTGAATTAACTAAATATTGATTCCCTCAAAACAATAATAAGAAATTCATCAACACCTTGAACACCATGAATTTAGCATGCCACGATAGTGTGGACGTATACAAATTCAACTTTGTTCAAGTAGATTTTTCTTATTAATTTTACTATCATGTCAATATAACTTTATGACAAATAAAATTAATATGCTGGTCTTGCTCTGGTCATACAAATAATAGCAGTGACTCCGATGGGGAGGGTACCATTATTTGTATCTAAGTGTATACCATTACTTAATACTAAGTCCATTACCTTGTAATGAGTTCCTTCAGATGGAGAAGTGAACACATAGGTAACTTTCTACAATTATCCCTAAGGAAGTTTGTGCTGGTGATCCATAATTATACATCCGTATGGAGGAAAGCACTAAAGCCAACACGCAAGTATAATTATATCACCTAAAACCAGTAATGGAGACCATAGGATTTATACTAAATAAAAATCCTCTCCCACTTAGTTATTGAACAATGAGAGTTTTTCTACTAGTTGATATTATGTCCATGTTGTCCATTATTAATGTAGGCTTGGTTTTTCAAAAAAATAACCACATAATAATAAACATGCATAATCAAAAAAAATAAAATGACAAAAATAAGAGAAAATATCCAATTATTATGGTCATCTTTGCTGCTCAGTGGTTTTAAGCAGTCCCAAATAGATCTAAGACCAGCATCTCAAAACCAGCATATCATCCGACGTCAGAAACAGCCACCACCGCCATCACGATTGATCAAAAATAATTAAAATTACATCAATCCTATGCCTCCCGAAGGAGTTCACACATAATCTATATTGCAAAATTAAAATAATAAGCACGATCAACCCTCATGATTTTAATTACATCCACAGCAACAACAATCCACGACATGTCCGTGGTTTAAATAACACAATCAAAAACATGCATTGGACCATAATAGTTGGATCTAAGATGCCTGCAAAACTGAGTTAGAACAGATCTACATCTACCGACTATTACACAGCACAGGTTTTATTGGACAACATGGACGTATCAATCAATACGTAGATCCAAAGGCTCTGATACCAATTGATGGAACTGGGGATTCCCAGGACCCTTCCTTTGGTGTGCGTATTGATCGATAGAAAGTTAAACAGATCTAATACGTGTTCTAACCCTTCATAGGCGAAAACTAGGGTTCACGAATTATACCTGCGGCAAAGGAGACAAGTAATTTTTGGCAAACTCG
>JANAVB010035618.1:1879587-2228942 GCA_029216955.1 Iris pallida
CGGCAGGGACCATGAGGAGAAATTAGGGTTAGGCCTCCTAACAGATCTGGATATCCCGTGTTCAGCCCGAACACACAATCCAGGCCCATTAACAATAGCTCGGTCCACTAATGAGCTATTATTGCACTACCTCCCTAATCCCAAATTAGTTTGTGGGCTCCTTTATTATATGCTCGTTTGGCTCCCCATGTTAAGATATCGTATGTCCGTCGATCAAATTAAGTTACTGACAACTTTATTGATTCGACATCTTTTATCCTTAAGTAGTACCGCTCAACTTTATTTGTCATGTCGGATATAATCCACCTGCAGGGTTTACATGACAATCCTTATGAGCTCCTTAAGGGACATCATAACCCGATGTATCGGGACATGAATTCCATTTATAATCAACAGCTCATCATACATACAATGTTATTACCCAATTCATAGAGGTTGTTGATCCATAATGAATCTCACTCTTTTATGAGTCAAAATAATACACACTGCATATACATATCCGTTATTAATTCGGGTTAAGAGTAAAGCATCCATAATAACAGAGGTGTTTGTTCTCTTATGTAGTCAGTACAAAGAGAACAACCTCAAGTGGTCCTGTTCAATACACACAAAGTGTACTAGTGTAAACCTATAGTCAAGATAGACTAATACCATATTACACTACAACCTTTCCAATAGATTGTCCAAGTCCATCTAGGTTGTGAACTATTTATATACTCCATAGGGACTGATAATATGATCTTCTGTGTGACACCACAACCATATTATCTACAATATAGAATATCAGACATTTGTATTAACACTTGCAACAAATACAATATGCAAACATTTGCCCATATGATTCTCATTCAAAATTAAGGAAATAAGGTTACTAAAAAAGTGATGCTTTTAGTATAACCTAACAATCTCCCACTTATACTCAAAGCATTGCTTTTCAGTATACTGTTATAAATCTTTCAACTTATACTTAAAGCCATGCTGCTACACATCTGACTCCCATTCCTTCAATATGACTATCAAAAGCCTTAGCTGGTAAGCTCTTTGTAAAGGGATCAGCTAGGTTGTCGGCTGATGCTATCTTGATCACAGCAACTTTTCCTTTTTTTACGAAGCGTATCAGGTGGTACTTGCGCTCAATGTGTTTGCCAGTCTTATGGGCTCGTGGTTCCTTCGAGTTTGCAACTGCACCACTATTATCACAATAAAGTGTAATAGACTTAGGCAAACTAGGTACCACATCCAAGTCCAACAGAAAGTTTCTGAGCCAAACCGCTTCTTTGGCTGCCTCAGAGGCTGCCACATACTCGGCTTCCATGGTGGAATCAGCAATACATTTTTGCTTGATACTCCTCCACATAATGGCTCCACCTCCCAAAGTAAACACATAACCTGAGGTAGATTTCCTGGAATCCCTATCTGATGAAAATCTGAGTCTGTATACCCCAATGGAACTAAACTATCTGCCTGGTAAACTAGCATATACTCTTTAGTCCTTTTCAGGTACTTCAAAATATGCTTTACGGCAGTCCAGTGCTCTTGTCCTGGGTTAGACTGATATCTGCTGACCATGTCTACAGCAAAGCAGATGTCTGATCTCGTACATAGTATTGCATACATTAAGCTTCCTACTGCTGAAGCTAAGGAACTGCCTTCATGTTCTCTATCTCTTTAGGTGTCCTCGGACACTGCTCCTTTGATAGAGCAATTCCATGTCTAAAAGGTAAGAAACCATTCTTAGAATTTTGCATACTAAAACGAGTTAGTACAATATCGATATAGGAAGCTTGGGATAGCCCATCCTTTTCTTGTGATCTCGTAGAACTTTGATCCCAAGGATGTGACCTACTTCTCCCAAGTCCTTCATATCAAACTGTTTGGATAACCATACCCTTACATCTGATAACACCTTCACATTGTTTCCAATGAGCAAGATATCATCCACATAAAGTACTAGGAACACCACCACGTTTCCGTCACACTTTCTGTATACACATGATTCATCCTGACATTGATCAAATCCATAGGATTTTATCACCTGATCAAAACATATGTTCCAAGATCTGGAAGCCTGCTTAAGTCCATAAATGGACTTCTTGAGCTTACAAACAAATGCTCCTGGCCTTTTTCAATGAACCGTCTGGTTGCTTCATATAGATGTCTTCCTCAAGACTTCCATTAAGGAAAGCTGTCTTGACATCCATTTGCCAAATCTCATAATCGAGATGAGCTACAATAGATAAAAGAATCCGGATAGACTTAAGCATGGCTACAGGAGAAAAGGTTTCTTCATAATCAATACCCTCTCTTTGAGTAAAACCTTTTGCTACAAGCCGAGCTTTAAAGGTTTCAACCTTACCGTCTGATCCTCTTTTTTCTCTTATAGACCCACTTGCATCCAATGGCTTTTAAACCAATGGATGGTTCTACAAGCTCCCAGACCTGATTAGAATCCATAGATTCTATTCAGATATCATTATTTTTTGCCAAGACTCTGCATCTTTATCTTGGAGTGCTTTATTGTAGGTACAGGGATCATAATCTTGTTCCTCAGGGACGAATTCTGACGACTCTCCTAAGAACATATATCTATCAGGTTGTATCACAACCCTCCACTACGACGAGGCACTATCGGTTGTGGTGTAATATTTGTGACATGTTGTGCAGTTATTTGTGGTCCATCCTCTTGTACTGTTGGTACTGAAGTACTTGGTGTCTCACGTCTCAGTTCTTCTAGAACAACTCTACTTGTGGGTTTATGGTTCATCACATAGTCTTCCTCTAAGAATCGAGCATTGGTGCTAACAATGACCTTCTGATCCTTAGGACTATAAAATAAACCTCCTTTCGTTCCTCTTGGATAGCCTACAAACAAGCGTACTTCTGTACGAGATTCCAACTTATCTGCTTTCCCATTCAGTACATGTTCTGGACTACCCCAAATGCGAACATGTTTCAGACTAGGCTTACGCCCAATCTACAGCTCTGTGGGAGTAAGAGGTACTGACTTAGAAGGAACCAAGTTCAAAATATAAGCTGCAGTCTCTAAGGCATATCCCCAAAATGAATCTGGCAAATCTGAATAACTCATCATTGATCTAACCATCTCCATAAGAGTTCTATTCCTTCTTTTGGCTACACCATTCTGCTGGGCGTTCCAGGTACAGTCAATTGGGATGTAATCCAAGCCTCTGATAAATAATCCTTAAACTCTCCAAAGAGGTACTCGCCACCACGATCTGATCGTAATGACTTGATACATTTTCTATGACGTTTCTCCGTTCAGCCTTGTACTCTTTGAATTTCTTAAAGCACTCAGACTTACGGAGCATCAAATAAATATATCCATACCTTGAATAATCGTCAATAAACGTGACAAAATATTCAAAGCCACCTCTAGCTTGGATAGTCATGGGTCCACACAAATCAGAATGAACCAATTCCAACACATTTGGCCCTATACCCCTTTGCCGTAAAAGGCCTTTTGGTCATTTTACCTTCCAAGCAGGATTTACAAACTGGTAGTGCCTCCACTTCCAATAAACTCAAAGGTCCATCTTCAACCAGTCTTTGAATCCTTTTTAGGTTAATATGCCCCAATCGCAAGTGCCAAAGATATGTTTGGTTCATACAAGAGGTTCTTTTCTCTTATATAAGTTAGATGACATATTATTCATTTCCATAAGTTGCATTGTGGGCGAAATAGGATTAATAACATACAAATTATCAACCAATGTACAGAACAGATAAAATATTTATTTTTCTAATAACAATATTGTCATTAAAATAAACTGAATATCCATCCTTAACTAACATAGAAACAAAACTAAATTCCTTCTAAGTGAAGGTGCATAAAGACAATCTCTCAATGTCAAAGACTTATTTCTACCAAAAGATAAAGTAACATCTCCTAATGCAACGACCGATAATTTTGTAGCATCACCCATGAACAAGCATATCTCTCCATCACTGAGCCGTCTGGTTTTCCTGGAACCCCTGCAATGTATTGCAGACATGATTAGTGGCTCCTGTATCTACACACTAGGTGCCGGTAGATAACATCGCTAAACATGTTTCAACTACTAGTAAATGAGATACCTTCTTTGTTCCCTTGTTTGAGAAGTGGACAATCAGTCTTCCAATGTCCTGACCCTTTGCACTTGAAACATTTGCCTTTCGGCTTTTTTACCATGCCTTGAGGTCTCATGCCCTTCTTTGCTGAGTTTGCCTGTTTCTGAATGTTATTCTTCTTCTTACCGCCTTTTGGCTTAGAAGTAGAAACCTTTTCAGAAACAAAAACATGACCACTCTGCCTAAAGAGAGATTTAGCATCCTGTAGCTCTTTTGAAAGTTCTGCCAAACTATACAACCTTTTGTTCATGTTGTAATTAAGGCAGAAATTGTCAAAACTTTTAGGCAGAGTCCCGAGAATGATTCGACCTGGGATTCTCCATCGATTTCAGCTCCAAGGATCTCTATCTCATTCAAATGACCCATCATCTTGAGAACATGATCCCTTACTGGTGTACCCTCAGCCATTTTTGTATTCATCAAACATTTCATAGTAAATTGCCTAGCTGCTCTACTCTGATGTCCGAAGAGTTCCTTGAGGTTATACATCATGTCATAAGCAGTGGCCATGGCCTGATGCTGATGTTGCAGTACATTTGACATAGATGCCAGAATAACACCGTGCCATCTCATCTGCCTTTTTCCACTTCTTATAAGCCTCTTTGACCTCTTCATCAGAGTTAGCATCAGGCTTAGGTGGGCATTCCTCAACAAGTACATATTTGTACTCCTCAGCAGTCAGAACAATATCCAAATTATGTTTCCAGTCAATATAATTAGGTCCAGTAAGTTTGTTTTCTTTAAGAATCACCATAAGTGGACTGAAAGAACCCTTTTTGAAATCCTGAGAATCACATAAATAAAATTATGTAGGGCAAAAAAAAACTTTTTGAATTAACTAAATATTGATTCCCTCAAAACAATAATAAGAAATTCACCAACACCTTGAACACCATGAATTTAGCATGCCACGATAGTGTGGACGTATACAAATTCAACTTTGTTCAAGTAGATTTTCTTATTAATTTTACTATCATGTCAATATAACTTTATGACAAATAAAATCAATATGCTGGTCTTGCTCTGGTCATACAAATAATAGCAGTGACTCCGATGGGGAGGGTACCATTATTTGTATCTAAGTGTATACCATTACTTAATACTAAGTCCATTACCTTGTAATGAGTTCCTTCAGATGGAGAAGTGAACACATACTAGGTAACTTTCTATAATTATCCCTAAGGAAGTTTGTGCTGGTGATCCATAATTATACTCATCCGATGGAGGAAAGCACTAAAGCCAACACGCAAGTATAATTATATCACCTATAAACCAGTAATGGAGACCATAGGATTTATACTAAATAAAAATCCTCTCCCACTTAGTTATTTAACAATGAGGATTTTTCTACTAGTTGATATTATGTCCATGTTGTCCATTATTAATGTAGGCTTGGTTTTTCAAAAAAATAACCACACAAATAAACATGCATAATCAAAAAAAAAAAATGACAAAAATAAGAGAAAATATCCAATTATTATGGTCATCTTTGCTGCTCCGTGGTTTTAAGCAGTCCCAATAGATCTAAGACCAGCATCTCAAAACCAGCATATCATCCGACGTCAGAAACAGCCACCACCGCCATCACGATTGATCAAAATAATTAAAATTACATCAATCCTATGCCTCCCGAAGGAGTTCACACATAATCTAGATTACAAAATTAAAATAATAAGCACGATCAACCCTCGTGATTTTAATTACATCCACAACAACAACAACATCTACGACATGTCCGTGGTTTAAATAACACAATCAAAAACATGCATTGGACCATAATAGTTGGATCTAAGATGCCTGCAAAACCGAGTTAGAACAGATCTACATCTACCGACTATTACAGCGCAGGTTTTATTGGATAACATGGACATCAATCAATATGTAGATCCAAAGTGACTCTGATACCAATGATGGAACTGGGGATTCCCAGGACCCTTTCTTTGGTGTGCGTATTGATCGATAGAAAGTTAAACAGATCTAATACGTGTTCTAACCCTTCATAGGCGAAACTAGGGTTCACGAATTATACCTGCGGCAAAGGAGAGAAGTAATTTCTGGAAACTCGAGCGGACGACCCCAAGATCTTCTGCACGTATTCCTTTCTCGAGTTGGACGTCGTGTGGGCGACGATCTCCCAACCTTTTTTTCTCCTTGGCAGCCCTCTCTTTCTCTCCTTACGTGAATCACGAATTTAGAGAAAGTTTCATATTTCTGATCAGTAATATGGCGGCCAGAGAATAGAGGATATATATAGCTACGGCAGGGACCATGAGGAGAAATTAGGGTTAGGTCTCCTAACGGATCTGGATATCCCGTGTTCAGCCCGAACACACAATCCAGGCCCATTAACAATAGCTCGGTCCACTAATGAGCTATTGTTGCACTACCTCCTCTAATCCCAAATTATGTTTGTGGGCTCCTTTTATTATATGCTCGTTTGGCTCCCCATGTTAAGATATCGTATGTTCGTCGATCAAATTAAGTTACTGACAACTATATTGATTCGACATCTTTTATCCTTAAGTAGTACCGCTCAACTTTATTTGTCATGTCGGATATAATCCACCTGCAGGATTTACATGACAATCCTTATGAGCTCCTTAAGGGGACATCATCAACCCGATGTATCGGGACATGGATTCCATTTATAATCAACAGCTCATCATACATACAATGTTATTACCCAATTCATAGAGGTTGTTGATCCATAATAATCTCACTCTTTTATGGTCAAAATAATACACTATATATACATATCCTTATTATATCCGGGTTAAGAGCACAAGCATCCATAATAACAGAGGTATTTGTTCTCTTATGTAGTCTGTACAAAGAGAACAACCTCAAGTGGTTCTGTTCAATACACACAAAGTGTACTAGTGTAAACCTATAGTCAAGATAGACTAATACCAGATTACTACAACCTTTCCAATAGATTGTCCAAGTCCATCTAGGTTGACTATTTATACTCCATAGCGAACTGATAATATGATCTTCTGTGTGACACCACACACCATATTATCTACAATATAGAATATCTGACATTTGCATTAACACTTGCAACAAATACAATATACAAACATTTGCCCATATGATTCTCATTCAAAATTTAAGGAAATAAGGTTACTAAAAAGTTGTGCTTTTAGTATATAACCCTAACACCACCGCCATACGTCGAGCTGACTCGAAGCACGCCGTCGTTGATCTCGCCAACACCAGATTTGACTCAGATCTGGGATCTGGGTCACGTCGACGACCGTGTCGCCCTGGGAAGTTGCGCTGCCCCTACGAGTTTCGTACGGCCACCTCGAGTCTCGTGTGACTCCTCGTGGATCGAGCCAACCACCGGAGAAGATGCGACCGTGCCACCGCCTTCTCGAAAACCTCGCCTCGACTCCATCAGACGTCGGATCTTGACCCCGAGCCGCCGCTGAGAAAGCTCCTCGGCACCTCCTTCTGACCACGACGCCGACACCGTTCGAACGGAGGTGAGTTTCCTTCGCTGCTCTCTCCTCTTCTTCTTTATGTTTTCTTCATTACTGTGAATATTTTGAGAAGAAGAATAGAGAGAGAAGAGAGCTCTCTATATTATAAGTCTGGTTCTTTGTTCTGTACATTTGTTGGGTATCTGACTTTGACATCTCGAAAACCGAGGGGTCACTCACCCCTTCAAGATTTGAAGAGTCGGTCATCCTTCGAGGCTGAGTTATTCAAATTGAGTACTCAGGCTGGCATGGCTTGTGTGTACAGTGATGTTATACTGTATTAGTTCTATTAACCAATAGAATATTAATATATAAATTTACATAGGTACTGTCATGAATGTTGTACTAAAGTTTTCACTAGTATGTTTTAGTATATTGTTTATATGTATATTTATAACATAGGTCCACTATACTTTTATAACTCTGGTTATATTTTCCTGCATGCTCGAATGGGCTTGGAGTCCAATATCTAAATTTAAGGATTGAGATATTTATCCCTTGGGCTTAAGCTTCAAGCCCAGTAACCTTGTTTATTATTTTGTGGTTGGGCTTTGGGAGCAGATTTTAAGATTTGTTGGGATCTTGCTAATATTGTTATTGTTATCACTATTATTTTTAGTTTCTAAAATAATTTAGTTTTGAACTATATTGCCGCTGCTAGTATAATTTCTAGTAAGTATAATTCTAAATATTGTTTATATAAAATAATATTATATGAGGGTCTATAATGAATTTACTATAAAAGCTATTTGCTACAGACATTGCTAGTGTTATTAACTCAAGATTATTTTAGTAAAATTCTAGTATATCAGAAATGTATCTATTTCTAAAATGTTATATAGTTATAATTATTTTGCTAGTAAAATGTTTCTAAAATTCTCTAAGAGCATTTAAAAGTTTACTAGTATTTAGCTTGATCAAGTTATATTATAAATATTTTCTAAAATTTTGGTTAGCTAGTAAAAGTATATAGTTAGCAATAAATTAGTTAATATCTTTAATCCTAACCAATATTGTACAAATATAATAGGTGACATTCACATCCATGCAGTACTACTCTCGTGCTTCCAAAGCGAGGCAAGCACACCGACTCGAGCTTTTACTCTGTTTCTGTCTTACATTCATGTGCCATGTTCTCATATCGGACACATGATACACACGATTGCATCGTCCTTGTTCGTCATTGCATTGTGAGTCATTGTTTATTACGAGATTGGGAATATTAACTTTTGTGTGACCACATCCAACATAGGTATTGTGGATAGCCTAATCGTACACCTCACGTACGATTAAGCCGCACCTTGTAGAATTGATTGATTGTGGATTGATTATGGATTATGGTCCTTAGCCGGTCACACATTAGTTTAATATTTTAAAATATCACATTTGTATTGACTGTCGTGTTCATCGTATTGTTCATTGATTGCCTTGTTCATTGTCTCTGCATATTGATTGTCGTGTTCATTATCTTCAGTTTTGTATTTCACTTCTGGTACCATAGTTTCATTTTCAGCTATCGTATTCTAGTTTCACCTTGTATTCTGTATTACAAATTACATTGTATATTGTTCGTGTCGGAGTTGTACTTTGCTCTTTTCTGACAGGACACGTTACAGGTGCTTGAGGCCATATGGAGCATGATGGTATCATTCGAATTGCAGATTTAGTTTATTGTTTAGATTTCATTTCTGGAGATTATATTTTTATGATTTCATTATTGTATATTTTATTTTATCGAATTTGTCTCCGGATAACATTGTATAATTTGATTGATATTGGTGATCTTTCTGGGACGTTTATAGATTCTATGATTATTTATATTACATTGTGACTTGGAGTTTTCCTTAGTATTGTACAGCTTACTTTGTCTTGTCCATCGTCGAAGGCTGGGCGTGTCCGACTCGTGTCCGATTATTCGGGAGCGGGTCGTGACATGTTTTTAGTGGTGGCCCATGCAGGTCTATCCTAATGACACTTAGGCAATAAAGTGTTATTGGAGGACCAGCGAAGCTAAGGAAAACTCATCACAGCATAGGATCCGAGGGAAATGGTTATGGTTATGGTTATTGATATCTAAATTTGAAATTTGATTTTACTTATGATTTTTCTAGGTTAGTTTGTGATTTTCTAGGACATAGCAATCAACCGATTATTTTCTATTACAAGATGGTCGCCACGAAGAACGTTGGACTAGCGAGCAGCCTGCACCCGATGCGCAGGAGCATCTTCCACCTCCTCCGCCTCAGCCGCTTCCTCCGACGATGACATTCGATGGTACCCAAATGATGGCCATGTTTCAGTAGTTCATGGAGGCACAGAACCACCAAGCCACGCAGTTTTGGGCGATGATCATGGACGTGCTCCGAGTCAGGGAGCCAGCTCCACCAGCACCGGCAGCGCCGAGGCCAGGGACCGCCAAAGATTATCAGAACCTCTGCCCGATAGATTTTTGGGGCCATGAGGGGATAGTCTACGCAGATGAATGGCTAGAAAATGTCAAGTGGACGTTGAAGATGGCGAGGATTCCATATGATCTGAAGGTCGAGGTTGCGAGCATACAACTTTTCACATTGCTAGAGCTTGGTACAGAGAGGAGCCTCAGTTGGCTGAACCCCAACTTCTATGGAAAGAATTCAAACTGTTATTCCAGGAGAAGTTCTTTCCGGATGTGGAGTGGGACGAGCTTCGGATGCAGTTCGAGGCATTGCAGCAGGGGAGTATGACTGTGGCTCAGTACACAACGAGTTCACCCAACTCAGCAGGTTCACGGAGAACCTAGTTAGCACACCGGAGGACAGGGCTTGGAAGTTCAAGAAGGGCCTCACCAGAGAGTTGCATGCAGTGGCAATCAGCCAGGCCACTACCTATGCGAGCATCCTCAAAGTTGCTCAGAAGTGGAGAAGAGATGGACCCAAAGCTCAAACGGGACCGAGACATTGGCGCCAGCAGCTCCCAGGGTCCACCGAAGAGGACCGACACCTAGGCTCACACGACATCACGCGGCATCATGCCTTAGCAAGGATGATTGCTCCCCCGGGAGCGGGGCATGACAAAACATACTTGGCGTTATCATGTTCAACATGTTATAACAATACTCATGAAAAGGCAATATTTAGCAGTATTGTATTTAACATGTTAAGTAGGCAAGTTGAACTAACATGTATGATAAACATATCATTTAAGTAATTTCTTACCGATAGCCGACTCTCCCGTACCTGTATCAAATACAGGTTATGTGATATACTTACTCTGTCTGTATAAACATTCATAAGCTTGTATCCTTACAACATGATCACTGGTGTTAATTCACCATTTAGGAGGTTGTCATATAGGACTTCGAAGGGTTTACGTGCGCCATTCAGAGTAGGTATCTAGCCTCAAAGAATGTCCCATTACCACATGTCACGCCCCGCTTCCGTAGGAGCGATCGTCCTCGCTAAGGCGTGATGCCACGAGCCTAGATTGCGCTCGTGCAAGGCGGGTTCCATAACGGCCGATTTCAGTAGCTGCGACGGGGTCGTCGCACAGAAATCCCATACAGAGACATTGAATAATAGCAGCAAAATTTAAAGCAAAATACAAGTCATTGCAAAACACTCTTTTTTGATATTGAAACAAAGATTACAATGGACGTAAGGCCGAGATTACAAGTCTCTCAAGCTCACTCAAGCTCACATTACAAGTCACTCAGCTCTCTCTCATCTCTCAATACAAGTCTCTGAACCAGCGGAAGCTTTGAAAGACGACGTACATACATTATGTCCCGTATAAGTCTTTACTCCATGCGGCCGCACGCTTCGAATCGCCAAGGAACTCCGTGCCTTGACGTATCCAAGCGAGCTCCGTGCCACGAGCTTCTACCTGTGCCTGCACATGGAAACTATGTGGGTGTCAGTACTCAACTGTACTAGTGGAATGAGCTCCTCGCCCACCATACAAAATCAACACGTTTGATTTACTTTGTGCAACATAGTCCCTTCTTATCAATTATCTTTCTATTCTTGCCTTAAGATAAGTTTTATGACCGACGTCTTGCCTATTTTGTGTCTTTAGACCATCTTGTGCTTGCAATATTCAACATTAACCTATCAAGTCGTGTTCGCCTTACGGCCATAATCAGAGACGCAACTACGCGATGAGGCTCCATTTTCGTGTGACCGTGCTTCAAACCCTTGCTGAGGCCGTGCCTCGCAACTCAAATAAGACTCAATCATATCGCCGCCTGCGCACCCTTGCCGCCTCGCGGCCCTTGCCGCCTCGCGGCCCTTGCCGCCTCGCGGCCCTTCGCTACTTTGATAACCAACAGACCCAATCAAGACTTCTGGACTAAGTATCACTTGACCGACTTTGCCTTGCGGCATTTCCTGACTTAAACTCAAGACAACTCAAAACCAACTTATGCAACTTATATGCCGACAACTTAAGACTCGACGCCACCTTTCATGTTGAAGCACGTCGCCTATGTTGTAGCCATTCTTAGGCCCAAACGCTTGTGTTCCAACCATACACACATTCAGCTAGACAAAATCCAAAGGCACACACGCGGATTACCGCTCGTGCCGACCCATCTATATGAATTGGTCACTAACATCACAAGCTATCGTAGACTTATAGCCTTGTTATTCGAAGACCCTTTCATCGCAAGTAGCTAGCCCCGAAAAAAGTTCCCGAATAACCCGAGCGGTTCGTCCAGCTACGGCTATACCATGTGTCTGCCCCTGTTTTTCAAAATTAATTAAATTAGAATTAATTAGTTGCTAATGACCTGTTTAGCATTAAAATAATTTATTATAATTTTTAGGAATTTTTCTAGAATTTTTAAATGATTTTTAAATAGTTTTTAAATCAAAATATATTAATTTGCAATTAATTAAAATGTTTTAATATCATTTTATAATATTTGGAATTGTTTTAATATCATTATGTAATTTGTTAATTTGTTATTATGGCAGTTTGCAAATTGTGAATTGTTTTAATTATGATATACAAATTTACTTTTGTATTTAGTATAGGGGAGGGACCTGTTTGTAAATACCTAAAGTTTGGGGACCTAACTGTAAAACCTATTTTCTACCCACCCCCGACGACCAGCCAGCTACCGACGACCGGCCAGCTGCCCCCCCCCCCCCCCCCCGTCATTTCCGGCCGACCTAGCCCTTAACACCGACCTAAGACCCTTATAAAATGACCCCCTCACTTTCTCCGATCCACTACCACCACCACGACGCATCCACCGCCCAGCTCCGCCCATTTCTTTCCCCATTAAGCCTAAACCCTAACCCTAACTCCGGCGATCCCCTACGCCACCCCCACAGCGACGATCACCCTCATCCACCACCACCATTCGACGTGCCACACCAAGTCGAGCCCAGCGCCACCCGAGTGCCACCGCGACGTCGCCTCAGCCGCTGTCCAGCACGCTCGAACCCCCCCTCCCGAAGTCGGACATGTAAGTAACGGTTACGAAACTGTGTCGTACGTGTCTCGGACTCACGGACGTGGTTCACCCGGACACGACGACCCCAACGCTGTGCTAGGACACGCGTTTTAGGACTCGTGCGTGTCGTGCTTAGCACGGACACGAGACTCCTGTGTCCTTAACTGTCAGGACACAGGGTTTGTTTTATCGGATTTTAAATAATATTAACCTAAACCTAAATAAATCTAAACTACATCCTATCCCTAACACCCAGAGCGGGCTGACCCCCTGGCCAGCCCGACCAAACCTGAGAACTCGACCCTTTGGACCGAGTTCGAACCCCCCCCCCCCGTTCTGTTGTTTGTTTTTCTTTTTGTTTTCTTTTTTTGTTTTATTTTATTTATATATATATATTTATGTATATATGTATACATGTTATGTATATATGTATATATTATTATATATACTGTATTATATGTATATATACTGTATTTGTATATATATTGTCACGATCCGATCCCAAATAATTGGGTCGAACCGGATCATGCCCAGCCTGCACCGTTGTGAGACGGCGGCAGTAAGCTATTCCATTAGCAGGTAATCACAACAACATCTAAATATTTGTCACAACTGAATATTCGGAAATTTAAAACTTTATTAACATTTGAATAAATACAACTGGAAAGCAAAAGAACTGAAATGAATGCTGAATTCAAATTAACAAAATTCTAAAACATCAAAACTGGAAACAGGAAAATATCTAGCTAAGCGTTCGGCTCGTCGGCCTCAGGTCCTGCGTCCTCCAATGGGGACTCTGGCAACACCACAGGGTACAGAACCGGGTCATAATAGCTGTTGTATAACAGCTCAGCATCCTCAAAATCCCCTAAAAATGTTATCTCCAGTCAGGAGGGAGCAAAGTACAATTCATGATAATCCAACAATTAAAATAATAAGTTATGCACTTTTAAACAATTTGAAATAAACAGTTCTCCAGCAGTTAAATATTGTGATGTGAATAGGCAATGAATATGACTGGATTAGGTTGTACAGTGAATGATATGGCTTATCCCCGTGTGTATGAGGGGTAAGCTAATACAGTTATAATGCTACTTTGGATGTGGTCATACTCATTACACTACTCCCCCAGTACCCAGCAGTCAATCAGTCAATGCTCTCAGAGAGAGTTCCATGTTGCATCGTGGTTTAAACTTGCAATAAAATGATTACTAAATAATTGTAAACTAACACAAAATGTACTTGCCTTTGTTTATGACTGGAAACGGTGTTGGTTCCGGGAAGATGCTCGGTTCGTCTCCGAGATCCTACAGTTGGAGAACTTGACTTAGAACCATTGTAAAACCAAGCTAGGTGTGCTAGTTGCAATCTCTAGTAGCAGGCCCTAGTCAGATTTTAAGTTTGTTTATTTAATGCTAACGGTTTACGACGCGTACTACGTTGGTTCTCATTTAGTTGGATAGCCAGTTTCTGGTTTTACTTAAAAAAATTGTCGTTACCGGTTAATTCGCAAAACTTTGTATTTTTAATATTATACATATAAAACTACATTTTCTTTCAATGATAAAACGTGGGTTTTGTTAATTATCAATATTTTATTCAAGTTATTTTATCGTAAAAAATCCTTATTTAATTTATACAAAATATTTAATAACCATTTATAACTAAGCGCCTAATTACGAAGAAGATAAACCATCCAGAAAATAAAGGAAAAATCCTAATCTACACATACAAGTCCACAGCGAAATAAAGAAGAAAACTGGGCTTATGCCCTTACAAACTTTACATAAATTAAATAAATTTAGAGTTTGCTGGTGAGTTCTGAACGCCGGGAACGGTCCGTTCAGAAGGCCGAGGCCCTGCACTCAAAATACTATAAACCAGTAGCAAGTTCCAAATTATATTTTAATATGAAAATAAAGTAAGTCTCAGACTTGGTCCAATATTCATATTTGAAAATAGCTAATGCCTCAACGTCCGGGTAAAACCGGTTTCGTTTGCATTTCGCTTGGGCCCACGGACCGGTATGGTCGTCGCCCAAAAATCTATTTAAATAAATAACTTCCGAAAACCGATTTGAAATTTATTTATAAAATTTTATAAAAATTTGGCCAGCATTCCCTCTATATTCGGGGTAACCCAAAACTGGGAAAATGCACCATAACACCCAACACACATCCCAAATCCAGGGAAACACATTTATATATAAAATTATATATATAAGACATTTCCGAAGCAGAATCGGAAAACCCGAAATAAAAATCGGGAATGCCAAAATTTTGAAAACCCAAGCCAAACACAGCCAGAAATCACAGAAACGTCTCCGGAAAATTCGAAGTTACTACGTCGCTCCAAAACCGAATTCCCGGGAGGGAATCAGGGACCAATTCTCATCATCGACTACGTATTGGAAACGGAGACACGAAATTATACCTTGGGTTGCTCGGCTAGAGCTCTCAGATGATAATAAAGAAGAAAAGAAATCCGCAGACAGTGGATAGGCTCGGGACAGCGCCTCACAGGGGTACGGCTGCGCTGGACAGCGGGATCCGAGCACGAAAATGCACGGACAACAGGTCGGGAAGCCCGCTGACAGCGCTGGACAGCGCTGTTCGGATCAGCAGGAAGCCCGCGGGGAGCTTGTGGGAACCGAGACAGAGGGAACGGCTAGGGCACAGCCGCGGGACAGCGCCGAAGAAGGGACGGCGTTGGGAAACTGCACCAGAGAAGGGGGCGGCGCTGGAGACAGCGCCGGGGCACGCGGGGTGGTCAGGCGCGCGGGGCTCGGGAGCTCGCGCGGGGAGGCGCCGAACGGGGTGGTCGGTCGGCGGCGGACGCTGGGGTCGGCTGGGCGCGAGGGAAAAGGGGGCCGGGCTCGGGGAGGTCCGCGCGGGCGGAGGGGTGCAGCGCCGGGGAACGACGCCGGAGCTCGGGGGTCCACGGGAGACGCGCCCGGAGGGGGGCGGCCCAGGCGGAGCCGCGGGGTTGCGCTCGCGGGTTGGGGTCGCCGGAGACCTAGGGCACGGGATGTTGGAGTGGCCGAGCCTACTGGAGTGGGGTGCTCGGGTGCTTTGGAGGGAGGAGAGGTGAGGAAAGTGTGGGGAGTTAAGGGCTGGTGTTGGTGGTGTGTGTTTTTAAGGAGGAGTGGGGAGTTGGGAACGTGTGCTGGAGCTTTTTGTGGGAGAAATGGTGATGGTATTGTTAAATAAAAGAGTTGGAGAGAAGTTGTGGTGATCCTGTAGAATAGGGACGGGTGCGTGAATGGCCTGGTCGTGGGAAGACCAGGCCAAGGGTTTTATTAAAATATTTTTTTAATAACTAATAGATCAGGATTTAAAATAAAAGAATGGGTTCGGATCGGGATTGGGTTTCGGGAAAATGGATCGGGTTCGAACTCGGGTTCGGAGTTCGGACTCGGGATCGGGGCAGGGCCGCAAATCAAAAATCAACGATAATTTTAAAATATATATTTTTCTCTAAAACCGACTAAATAAATAATATTAATAATATAATAATAATAATAATATAATAATTAAACAAAAAAATTACACTACAAACCAATAATTAAGTAATTCTAAAATTCTAGGTTTCACAATCTTTCCTCCTTAGAAAATTTCGTCCTCGAAATTAAAGGCAGGGTTAGGAGTAAACTCAAATCAAACAGGTACAGGTACTACGCCCGTAACTCAGGTTCAACAATAAGAATTGTCAAGGCAGTCGTGGATGAGACATTTAGGAACAAGTTTTAACTATGTCACCATCCACGCAGAACAAGAATATATATATGCGAACCAAGGTACACGTGGTTGATCAGACCATTATGCACCGGTTCTGATTAAACAATATATTAGTGAGTGCACCTAATAAAATACTGTCATGATCAAGCTCGATAAAGAAATAAGCTCGCAAAGCTAGGCTAACTTAGCAGCATCGGTCAAAATATTAGAACGAAAGATAATGTTTGCAAGAAATAGAAGTTTATGAGGCGGCACAGGGTTCCTGGTTTTCTTCTCACCTCTGTCTAAAATTGCCACTGGCTTCTCTGGCACTGTGAGGCTAGTTCCAATCTCTAGCTCTGAAAGGTCCAAGAAGTGGCTCGGGTCCGGGATGTAGCGTCTCAGCTGCGAAACGTGGAAGACGTTGTGGACACCTTCGAGACTTGGGGGTAGAGCCACCCGATAAGCCACTTCTCCAATCCTGTTAAGTACTTCAAAAGGACCAATATACCTGGGGCTTAACTTTCCTACTCTGCCGAAATGGATGGTTCCTCTGGTAGGAGAGATCTTCACAAACACACTGTCACCTTCTTCAAACTCCAAAGGCCGTCGGCTGCTATCGGCCCAATGCTTCTGTCTGTCCTGGGCAATCCTGAGCTTGTCTGTGATCATTCTTACCTTCTCTGTTGCATCGGTCACCATCTCAGGTCCAAGCAAAACTCGTTCTCCGACGTCGTCCCAAGCAAGTGGAGTGTGGCAACGACGTCCATAGAGTGCCTCGAACGGTGTCATACCGATGCTAGCTTGGTAGCTGTTGTTGTAAGAGAACTCTACCAAGTGCAAATGGTCTTCCCAAGACCCTCCAAATTCCAAGACGCAGGATCTCAGCATGTCTTCTAGCGTCTGAATTGTTCTCTCTGATTGTCCGTCAGTCTGGGGGTGGTAGGCGATGCTAACTTCAGTTGTGTTCCCAAACTGTCATGCAAACTCTTCCAAAAAGGAGAGGTAAATCTAGTATCTCTGTCAGACACAATACTTACCGGACTCCATGAATCCGGTAGATGTACCGCATCAGTGCTGCCAACTCTCGGTGGATAGACCAACCTTGAAGGGATAAAGTGAGCTGACTTCGTCAATCGTCCACGATTACCCAAATGGCATCCTTCCTTCCTTGGGATCGAGGCTGTCCCGACACAAATCTATTGTTATGTGCTCCATTCCACTCGCGGTATCAAGCGGCAGCAATAGTCCTGCTGGTCTCTGTCTGCTAGCTTTACTTGTTGACAAAATTAAACATCTAGTCACATACTTGGATACATCCTTCTTCATTCTACACCATACTATAGTATGCATATCTCGATACATTTGTTGGCTCCATGATGTATAAATACTGCGACTGGTGCGCTTCTTGTATCAGCTCGTTCCTCATGTTGCCAGTTGTACGCAAAGCCTCGTACCATTCTTCATGCTCCGTCACTGGCGATTGAGAATCCTCAAGTGCTCCTGCCAGCACTTGATCTCTGAGTTTGCAAAGCGTCTCGTCTTGGAATTGTGCCTCCTTGACTCAGTCCATTAGACTTGAACGCACTTGCAACTGCATCATTGTTGATTCAGCTCCTGGTACAATGGCTTCCTCTTTCCAGTTTCTTCATTTTTTCTTCAGGCAGTACAATTTCCAGTCCAAGTTTTTCCATGTCCTCCAGCAAATGACGCTCCTTGGTCAAGAACATTGCCATCGGTTAGCACTAAGTACATCTGCAATAACATTAGCCTTATCCGGATGATACTGCAGGTTGTCGAAATCCTTCTCATCCTCCAGCCTCGTCTCTGTCGCATGTTCAGCTCCTTCTGAGTGAAAACATATTTAAGACTTTGTGGTCTATAAATATTTCCACTCTCTCTCCATAAAGGTAGTGCTTCCATAGCTTCAATCAAATATCACCACTGCAAGCTCCAATCATGTGTAGGATAGTTCTTCTCATGAGTCCAAATTGCCTAGATGCGTAAGCAATTACTTTCTCGTGTTATTGAAGAATGCCCCAATCCCTTACCGGAAGCATCACTATAAATTGAGAAACCGTCGGTACCCGCGGGTAGCGCAAGTATCGGCGCCGTTATAACCTCTCTTCTTCTTCCTCAAATGCTGATTGGCAAGCTTCAGACCAATAATTCTCGTTCTTCCTGGTAAGCTTCGTCATTGGTTCAGCAATCCTGGAGAAATCATTCACAAACTTTCGGTAGTAGCCAGCTAAACCCAAAAAGCTTCTGATTTCTGCAACCGAACTTGGTGCAGTCCACTTCTAAATAGCAGCTATCTTCTTTGGATCACCAAATTCCTTTTCCTGTGACAACATGGCCAAGAAATTCCACTTTACTAAAAAGAATTCACATTTAGATAGCTTACCATAGAGCTTCTCCTTTCCAAAGGTGCTCAGCACTTTCCTCAGGTGCTCTTCATGCTCTTCTTCAGTCTTCGAGTAGATCAGAATGGTCGTCGCGAAAAGACAACAACAAACTGATCCAGATATTCATGGAAGACCTTGTTCATAAGGTTCATAAACTGCAGGAGCTTCGTCAATCCAAACGGCATGACCAAGAATTCAAATTACCATACTTGGTGTTGAATGCCGTTTTCCCGGATATCCTACTTCCTGACCTTATTTGGTGTAGCCTGATCTGAGATCTATCTTCGAAAATACCTTAGCTCCACTCAGTTGATCAAACAGGTCTCGATCCGGGGCAGAGGGTACTTGTTCTTGATGGTGATGTTGTTCAGCCCCGGTAATCAAGCACATCCTACGGTTCCATCCTTCTTGGGCAGAACAAAATTGGTGCTCCCCAGGGTGAAGCCCCGTCTTTGATAAACCTTGTGCCTTCGTTCGTCAATCTGGTCCTTCATTTCCTTTGCCTCCTTAGGATTGACTCTGTAGCATCCCCGAGAAATAGGGGAAGAGCCGGGTACTAGATCGATGGTGAATTCCACACCTCGATCTGGCAGCAATATTGGAAGACTATCTGGAAAGACGTCCATGAATCCGCTATAATAGGGTGAGGAGGCCCGGGTTCTTCGTGATAGAGGAGTAGGTAACACTCCTTCATGTCTTCCGGAGCTCGAGAGATTCAAACTCCGGTTCTCCTTATGGGCTGAAGATTACACATCCTCTGTGACAATCTATCAGCGCATGCTGCTCACTTACCAGTCCATCCCTAGGACTACATCATAGTTGGACAATGGCATCACAAGTAAGGGTGTTACGAATTGGTGGCCTGGGATAGTTATGGGACAGTTACAAGCCTCATGATGGGTATGGGTCCAAGTATGACCGATGGGGACCTCATCGCCAGCAGGGCCAGAACGAGTGGTCTTCCTTTGGCCATACTCTGGAAGGTTTAGGATGCAAACATAAACAAGGTATCCTACCAGTCTATAATCAAACAAAAATTTATATATAATTCGGACCTATGTTGTGACAAATCAATGTTCTAGTGTTCTAATTATTCTAAGTATATTTCCTAAGTTGTTGTTTTTCGACCTGCATGGGCCACCACTAAAAACATGTCACGACCCGATCCCAAATAATTGGGTCGAACCGGATCATGTCCAACCTGCACCGTTGTGACGGCGGCAGTAAGTTGTTCCATTAGCAGTAATCACAACAACATCTAAACATTTGTCACAACTGAATATTCGAGAATTTAAAACTTTATTAACATTTGAATAAATACAACTGGAAAGCAAAAGAACTGAAATGAATGCTAAATTCAAATTAACAAAATTCTAAAACATCAAAACTGGAAACAGGAAATATCTAGCTAGCGTTCGGCTCGTCGGCCTCAGGTCCTGCGTCCTCCAATGGGGACTCTGGCAACACCACAGGGTACAAATTGGGTCATAATAGCTATTGTATAACAGCTCAGCATCAAAATCCCCTAAAAATGTTATCTCCAGTCAGGAAGGAGCAAAGTACAATTCATGATAATCCAACAATTAAAATAATAATAGAGTTATACACTTTTAAACAATTGAAATAAACAGTTCTCCAGCAGTTAAAATATTGTGTGTGAATAGGCAATGAATATGACCGGATTAGGTTGTACAGTGAATAATATGGCTTATCCCCATGTGTATGAGGGGGAGCTAATACAGTTATAATGCTACTTTGGATGTGGTCATACTCATTACCTACTCCCCCAGTACCCAGCAGTCAATCAGTCAATGCTCTCAGAGAGAGTTCCGTGTGGCATCGTGGTTTAAACTTGCAATAAAACGATTACCAAATAATTGTAAACTCACAAAATGTACTTGCCTTTGTTATGACTGGAAACGGTGTGATTCCGGGAAGATGCTAGGTTCGTCTCCGAGATCCTACAGTTGGAGAACTTGACTTAGAACCATTGTGAAACCAAGCTAGGTGTGCTAGTTGCAATCTCTAGTAGCAGGCCCTAGTCAGATTTTAAGTTTGTTTATTAATTCTAACGGTTTACGACGCGTACTACGTTGGTTCTCATTTAGTTGGATAGCCAGTTTCTGGTTTACCTTGGAAAATTGTTGTTACCTGTTAATTCGCAAAACTTTGTATTTTTAATATTATACATATAAAACTACATTTTCTTTCAACGATAAAATATGGGTTTTATTAATTATCAATATTTTATTCAAATTATTTTATCGTGAAAAATTCTTATTTAATTTATACAAAATATTTAATACTTTATATAACTAAGCGCCTAATTACGAAGAAGATAAACCATCCAGAAATAAAAGAAAATTCTAATCTACACAATACAAGTCCACAGCAAAATAAGTAGAAAACTGGGCTTATGCCCTTACAAACTTTACATAAATTAAATAAATTAGATTTTGCTGGTGAGTTCTGAACGCCGGAAAGCGGTACGTTCAGAAGGCCGAGGCCCTGCACTCAAAATACTATAAACCAGTAGCAAGTTCCAATTATATTTAATATAAAAATAAAGTAAGTCTCAGACTTGGTCCAATATTCATATTTGAAAATAGCTAATGCCTCAACGTCCGGGTAAAACCGATTTCGTTGCATTTCGCTAGGGCCCACGGACCGGTATGGTCGTCGCCCAAAAATCTATTTAAATAAATAACTTCCGAAAACCGATTTGAAATTTATTTATAAAATTTTATAAAAATTTGGCCAGCATTCCCTCTATATTCGGGGTAACCCAAAACTGGGAAAATGCACCATAACACCCAACACATCCCAAATCCAGGGAAACACATTTATATATAAAATTATATATATAAAGACATTTCCGAAACAGAATCGGAAAACCCGAAATAAAAATCGGGAATGCCAAAATTTCGAAAAGCCAAGCCAAACACAGCCAGAAATCACAGAAACGTCTCTGGAAAATCCGAAGTTACTACGTCGCTCTAAAACCGAATTTCCGGGAGGAAATCGGGGACCAATTCTCATCATCGACTACGTATTGGAAACGGGGACACAAAATTATACCTTGGGTTGCTCGGCTAGAGCTCTCAGATGATAATAAAGAAGAAAAGAAATCCGCGGACAGTGGATCGGCTCGGGACAGTGCCTCGTCGGGGTACGGCTGCGCTGGACAGCGGGATCCGAGTACAAAATGTACGGACAGCAGGTCGGGAAGCCCGCGGACAGCGCTGGACAGCACTGTTCGGATCAGCAGGAAGCCCGCGGGAAGCTTGCGGGAACCGAGACAGAGGGGAACGGCTAGGGCACAGCCGCGGGACAGCGCCGGAGAAGGGGCGGCGTTGGAAAACCGTGCCAGAGAAGGAGGCAGCGCTGGAGACAGTGCCGGGGCACGCGTGGTGGTCGGGCGCACGGGGCTCGGGAGCTCGCACGAGGAGGCGCCGAGCGGGGTGGCCGGAGTCGGCCGGCGGACGCTGGGGTCGGCTGGGCGCGAGGGAAAAGGGGGCCGGGCTCGGGGAGGTTCGCGCGGGCGGAGGGGTGCAGCGCCAGGGAACGGCGCCGAAGCTCGGGGGTCCGCGGGAGACGCGCTCCGGAGGAGGGCGGCCCAGGCGGAGCCGCGGGGTTGCGCTCGCGGGTTGGGGTCGCCGGAGACCTAGGGCACGGGATGTTGGAGTGGCCGAGCCTACTGGAGTGGGGTGCTCGGGTACTTTGGAGGAAGGAGAGGTGAGGAAATGAGTGTGGGGAGTTAAGGGCTGGTGTTGGTGGTGTGTGTTTTAAGGAGGAGTGGGGAGTTGGGAACGTGTGCTGGAGCTTTTTGTGGGAGAAATGGTGATGGTGTATTGTTAATAGAAAAGAGTTGGAGAGAAGTTGTGGTGATCCTGTAGAATAGGGCGGGGTGCGTGAATGGCCTGGTCGTGGGGAGACCAGGCCAAGGGTTTATTAAAATATTTTTTTAATAACTAATAGATCAGGATTTAAAATAAAAGAATGGGTTCGGATCGGGATTGGGTTTCGAAAAAACGGATCGGGTTCGAACTCGGGTTCGAAGTTCGGACTCGGGATCGAGGCAGGGCCGCAAATCAAAAATCAACGATAATTTTAAAATAATATATTTTTCTCTAAAACCGACTAAATAAATAGTATTAATAATAATAATAATAACTATCATAATTAAACAAAAAAATACACTACAAACCAATCAATTAAAAATTCTAAAATTCTGGGTTTATATTATATATTTTATGTTTTAGTACTCATTATATTATATATATGTATATATATATATATATATATGATCTATATATAATATATATAGTATATATATATATATATATATATATTGTTTTTTGTACATATCTAATATATATATATATATATATATATATATATATATATATATATATATATATATATATATACTATATATATATATTATATATTATATATATATATGTTAAAAACAATATATATATATATATATATATATATATATATATTATATATATATTATATATTATATATATATATATATATATATATCTATATATGTATGTATGTATTTATGTATATATTAAAAAAAATATATTATATATATATATATATATATATATATATATATATATATGTATGTATTTATGTATATATATGTATGTATTTATGTATATATATGTATATATGTATATTTAACATATGTATATATATATATATATCCATTATGTATACATATAAATATCTATATATTTATATGTATATATATAAATGTTGTAGTTATTTATTTTATGTATTTCAAAATTCTACTTTGTACAAAATATTATTGTGCATAAATTCCCAAGTCATTTTTATTGTTTAAACTATGACTTGTATATTTTTACCACTTTAAAAATATTATTATTATTATTTAAAATCATGTATTTTATTACTGCAACCATTTGGTGTCCAAGCCTAGCATGAATTTTGGGTTCCAATGTGTTTTCATACACTCAAGACCTGTACAAGTCATATTGGACTTGATTCATGGCCTTGGGTCCTGTATTTGAACTCTGGTTCAAATTATGTACATGGACAAAATACGCAGATAATTAATTATTTAATTTCAGATTGTGTACCATGCTGTTTTTGAATTTCTAAAATACTTTAATTGCTGTTAAAATTCTAGAAAAATAATATTTAGATACTATATTAATTTAGCTATTTTAGCATAATTTTTACAGTATTTAATTATAGTTTTGCCACTGTTTTGGCATATGAAACCAGAACTCACTTTCTGTGTACTTATGAAAACTGATTTTTATAAAATACATGTACTGGTTAATAAATTCCAGAAAAATTATAATAAATTTCTATAATTAACAAGGATCATTTTGGCACTTTATTTTATGTAAAATTGAGCTTTTTGTCTATCTCAAAAATTGTTGGAACATAATGTACAGTTGATTTATTTTATTGAATAATTACGACTTGCAACTTTTTGTGTTGTTTTGTGTTTTAGTCGTATTGGATCTCACCCCGCACTAGTGTAAAGACCCTAGAAAGTTAGTTTAAGTATTGTGTCATCCCATATTGGTCTCCTATGCTAAAATCACCATTTGGCTAGGTGTCCAATCAGAAAGTCGTATTGCACCACTAGTGTCTTAGTGTTTAACTTAGTATAAAAACTAAGTTATGTATTTATTTTTATAGTGACGAGTTACCAGGCATCTATAGCATTTTATCGCTGCTTTGCTTTGCTAGAGGTAAGTACTTTCTACAAACTTTACATACTGTTACAACAATGAGCTGCAAATCTAACCATGTTAAATGCTGATCCTTGGATTAGCAAGTTAAATCTTCACATGTTGTACTTTCAGTCACTACCATGCTTAGACCAGTCTTTATGTATCTCTCACATGATTAGAATATGGGTTATGGGGAAACTGTTAGTAGTGTACGTGATCATGCCCCCCTTCTCCGTACGTATGTACCGAGCAAGGTTGACATTTTATATGTATACCTTGTCGTAGGCTTTATCTCAAAGCAGATTTGTACGTATGTACATCTATCGCCTTATCACTTGTACGAAAGTACATTTTATTATGTGCCCCTGCACATTGTACACCTATTGATGATCACGTACCTGCTACAGTTTTAAACATTATATATACATCTGTCTCTATGACATATGTGTCCTTGCCATGATAGATTATGATATGCCATGATTCCAGTTTATCACCTTCCTGTTCATTTCATGTTTCGTATATTTAGTTTGCTAGAATCAGTACTTGCTTCCGTCCTGACAGGATAACGTTGTAGGTATACTTACTGAGGAGGAGTTGCTCTGTGATTCGTATTATGGAGTTACTGCCGAGGACCAGACTTTGCCTTACGAGGATGTACCTGTGGGGAACCTCGTCTAGTTGTCTATTTGCTTTAGACTTTTGAGAGTAGTCATGTATTAGACTATGTATTTTGTAACTGGACCTGTATCCAGTTTTATATTTCAGACTTGTACTTGGACTCACTATTCTATGAGACGACTTTTGTGTTTGGAGCATTTATGACTTTTATTTACTTATAGAACTGTTAGCACATTTAGTCTTATCTTGTTATCTCTAGAACAGCTTACTGCGCTTTATCTCAAGCACAGGCTGGACATGACTCGGCCCGGCCCAACAATTTGGGTAGCGGGTCGTGACATATTTTTAGTGGTGGCCCATGCAGGTCGAGACTAAATTGTTTAGTTACGTTATTGTACCAAGCATGCCTGCAATTAGGAACTTAAGGTAATTAGACAACATTAGGAATGACGCTTAGAACACCTAGAGGAATACTAGGATTGCAACATAGGAAATACATCACATGCTTGCTATTATAATTAGATTTTCTTGTCTATGATTGTTTACTTTAAAGAGTCCTTATAAGTCCTTTTATTTATTTTAGATGGTGCTTACTCGTTTATCCCAGTATGTCACACCTGAGAATGGTATGCTCCCCATCCAATCAGCTGACCAGTTGACTGATACACCTCTACCTCCACCTACCATACTCCCCCACTCCACAAATCTACCAACCCAGATGCCTCCACCACCGTCCACATCACAGTCCCAGCAGGACCCGATACTTCCACCACCCCCTGTTACTATACCTACCCAGGCTTCCGTCACACTCGACGGGAACCAACTGCTCACTCTGATCCAGGGGTTCCTAACAACCCATCAGGAGCAGACCACCCTACTCCGCCAGAGCATGGAGCGTTCTGAGGAACGTACCGTGGTCCCACCACCTGTAGAGCCACGACAGAGAGCGGGGACGATCAAGGACTTCATGGGTCTGAACCCCAAGGAGTTTTCAGGGACTGAGGGCATAGTAGTAGCAGATGACTGGCTAGACTCGGTAGAGAGGAAGCTCCTTGGAGTTAGGATGCCGAATGACCTCTAGGTCGAGGCAGCGGGATTTCTGCTGATAGACTTGGCAGGAGTTTGGTTCCAGAATGAGCCGTTATTTACGAGAGGGAGGGCCACTTGGGATCAGTTCAAGACCCAGTTCAAGAAGAAATTTTTCTCGACCACCGCTAGGGTAGCCATGGGGCTACGATTCCAGAACATCCAACAGGGGAACCGTTCTGTTGATGAGTATGCGGCAGAGTTTAGTCGCCTGAGCCGTTTCGTTCCTAGTCTGATTGCAGACCCAGAGGAGATGACGCGTAGATTTTGCCATGGTCTAGTTCCAGACATTGGCATTCTTATAGTGGCGAACGGTACGACTGACTACTACCAGAGCCTAGAGTTGGCCCAGAGCATAGAGGAGCGTCTTCAGTCTTGCAAGCGGCCGGCTCCTGTACACCCCGAGGGACCGTCCAAGCGTCAGGCTTTCCAGCAGAGAGCACCGACGCCGCACCAGCAGACATATCGTCCCCCTACACCACATTACCCAACCCCGCCAATTAGAGCCCCTGGACCCCAACAGCAGCAACAGCAGAAGGGAGCTATGTGTTCTTTCTGTGGAAGACTAGGGCATGATTACTCCATCTGCAGGAAGAGGTTGAAGCAGTGCCTAGCTTACGGGTCTGCCACCTATCAGCTTCGAGACTGTCTAGTAGCGAAGACTAGAGGTCCGCTTCTGACTCAGCAGCAGAGGTTTGGGCAACATCTGCAGCAGCAGAAGGGACCCCAGGGGAAGGCTTATAGTCTAGCCCTTGAGCCGGAGCCGGAGCAGGTTTCGGAGCTAGATTATTTGGCTGACGTCATCACAGGTCATGTTTATTTGTATACTTTTCTAGCTCTATGCTTGTTTGATTCTGGTGCATCTCATAGCTTCCTGTCATTAGAGTTTTTGCATAAACACCACTTAGTTGATACACCTACCAAGGAGATTAGTAGAGTAATGACGGGAGGAGGACCAGTGCCCATTAGAGCTATCTATAGATGCTCTATTACTATAGCCGGAAGAGAGTTCAGGAGACGATTCTTTGTGATGCCACTCCCCGGTTATGATATCATATTGGGGATGGACTGGCTTAGCTATGCCCATGCAGCTATAGACTGTCATGAGGGTAGTATTCTGTTCAGTCCCCCAGGTACAGCACCATTCAGTGTCAGGAGGACAGGGCCGAAGATCAGCCTAGAGCCGAACTGTTGTGCGACAGTTGGGGACGTAGCACCGCCACACCCTATCATTAGAAAGTTTATGGATGTATTCCCAGAGGATCTTCCAGGACTTCTGCCTGACAGAGATATGGAGTTCACTATAGATTTAGTACCGGGTTCATCACCAGTATCCCGGGCTTGCTATAGAGTGAACCCCAAGGAGGCCGTAGAGATGAAAGAGCAGATTGATGACCTGTTAAAAAAAGGTTTCATTCGATCTAGTGCTTCTCCATGGGGAGCGCCAGTGCTCTTTGTGCCTAAGAAGGATGGTACAGTTCGGTTGTGTATTGACTACCGGGCGTTAAATGCCATCACCATTAAGAACAAATATCCTCTGCCCAGGATAGATGATTTGTTCGACTAGTTGAGTGGGGCAAAAGTATTTTCCAGGATAGACTTGAGATCCGGGTACCACCAGGTGAAGGTCAGGGCAGCAGACATCCAGAAGACGGCGTTCAACACGAAGTACGGACAGTACGAGTTTCTGGTGATGCCATTTGGTCTCACAAATGCGCCAGCTGTCTTTATGAATTTGATGAATAAAACATTTCACTAGTATTTGGATAAGTTCGTCGTAGTGTTCATCAACGACATCCTGATATACTCGAAGACGCCGGAAGAGCATGCAGAGCACTTGCGGACAGTTTTGGGGATTCTGAGGCAGGAGAGATTGTATGCCAAATTGTCGAAGTACGAGTTCTTTTAGACCGAGTAGAGTTTCTCGGCCATGTAGGTACTGGAGAGAGAATCTCGGTGGATCCCAGAAAGATTGCTGCAGTTGAGACGTGGAAGGCTCCGACGTCAGTTTCAGAGATCAGGAGCTTTTTGGGTTTAGCAGGCAATTATAGAAAGTTCGTCCAGGACTTTGCTAGGATAGCTGAACCCATGACGAAGCTGATACAGAAGGACGCAGAGTACATTTGGTCAGAGGATTGCCAGGCAGCATTTGAGGAGCTGAAGAGGAAGCTGACGACCGCTCCAGTTCTGACATTACCTTTAGGTTCTGGAGGTTTCACCATATACAGCGATGCTTCGGGAAAGGGGCTAGGATGTGTCCTACAGCAGCATGGAAAAGTGATTGCTTATGCATCTAGGCAATTGCGGACTCATGAGCGAAATTATCCTACCCATGACCTAGAGTTAGCTGCGGTGATCTTTGCACTCAAGTTATGGAAACATTACTTATACGGAGAGCGTATGGAAATCTTTACTGACCACAAGAGCTTGAAGTATGTGTTCACGCAGAAAGAACTGAACATGAGGCAAAGACGATGGTTGGAGTTGATGAAGGACTTCGACATCGATTTACAGTATCACCCCGGGAAGGCAAATGTGGTGGCGGATGCGCTGAGCAGGCATCCGATGGCATGGTATCTGATGATAGACGGCATTTGTGGGAAGATCTGGAGAAGCTCGGTATCGAGATAGTTCGGCCAGGATCAGTGATACAGATGATGGTGCTTGACATTCAGTCAGGTTTGATGGAGCAGATCAGGGAGGCACAGCCTACAGATGAGAGCCTTTGCAGACTTCGGGCCTAGGCTTTAGCTGGATTGCCGGATGACTTCACTGTAGCAGAGGATGGATCCTTGAGGCATGGCAGCCGATTGTGCGTGCCGAAGGGAGAGCTGATAGAGGCAGTCTTGCAGGAGGTGTACCGATCGAGATATTCTATTCACCTTGGTGCTAACAAGATGTACCGTGACTTACGGGAACATCTTTGGTGGCACGGGATGAAGAGGGATGTATCACGTTTCATTTCGAGATGCCTAGTTTGCCAGCAGGTCAAGGCGGAGCGCCAGAGGCCAACTGGTCTGTTACAGCCGTTACCCATTCCCGAGTGGAAGTGGGAACACATTACGATGGACTTCGTCTCAGGGCTTCCTCGTTCCCAAGGAGGGAAGGATGCCATTTGGGTCATCGTGGACAGGCTGACGAAGTGTGCGCACTTCATACCCTTCAAGGTGGGGCTTTCCACCGAAAAGTTGGCGGAGCTATACATGCAGCAGATAGTTTGCCTACACGGAGTGCCAGTGAGCATCGTATCGGACAGAGACAGCAGATTCACGTTCCACTACTGGAGGAGCTTGCAGGAGGAGTTGGGCAGTCGGCTCAAGTTCAGTATGGCATACCACCCGCAGATAGATGGGCAGTCCGAGAGGACGATACAGATACTGGAGGATATGCTGAGGACCTGCGTACTGGACTTTGGAGGATCATTGGAGAGCCATCTGTACTTGGTAGAGTTTTCATACAACAACATCTACCAAGCCAGTATCGATATGTCTCATTTTGAGGCACTATATGGACGACGATGCCCCACATCGCTCTTTTGGGACGATGTTGGGGACAGAGTTATGCTTGGGCCAGAGATGATCATAGATGCAGCAGAGAAGGTCGGGATGATCAGAGACAGGCTCAGAGTAGCTCAGGACAGGCAGAAATACTGGGCTGATGCTAGTCGCAGACCGATGGAGTTCGCAGACGGTGATATGGTGCTAGTAAAGATATCACCTACTAGAGGGACGATCCGGTTCGGACGAGGAGGAAAGCTGAGCCCCAGATACATCAGGCCGTTCGAGATACTTGGCAGGATCGGAGAGGTAGCTTACAGGATTGCACTTCCACCCAACCTAGCAGGAGTTCACGATGTCTTTCACGTATCCCAGCTGAGAAGATATGTTCCGGACCCCAGTCATGTGCTAGATCATTCAGAGTTGGAGATCGGACCGAGCCTTGCAGTTTTTGAGCAGCCCATGGAGATATTAGACAGGAGGAAGAAGAGGCTGAGGAACAAGGTTATACCCTTAGTACGAGTAGCTTGGAGCCGTCACTCTTCGGGTGAATCTACTTGGAAGAGGGAGTCGGACATGAGGGAGAGATACCCTTACTTGTTCGATCCAACCGCTGCGAGGGAATCACCCGTTCCCGCTTGATACCTTAGAGGTTAGTTTCGATCATAGCCTTAGTCATTTGTTGCATTGCTTGCTATGTTAGGAAATTGTAGGGTCTTCAATCCTTGTGAATTTCGAGGACGAAATTTTTCAAGAAGGGAAGACTTGTCAGCCCCTGTTTTTCAAAATTAATTAAATTAGAATTAATTAGTTGCTAATGACCTATTTAGCATTAAAATAATTTGTTATGATTTTTAGGAATTTTTCTAGAATTTTTAAATGATTTTTAAATAGTTTTTAAATCAAAATATATCAATTTACAATTAATTAAAATGTTTTAATATTATTTTGTAATATTTAGAATTATTTTAATATCATTATGCAATTTGTTATTATGGCAGTTTGCAAATTGTGAATTGTTTTAATTATGATATACAAATTTACTTTTACATTTAGTATAGGAGAGGGACCTGTTTGTAAATACCTAAAGTTTGGGGACCTAACTGTAAAACCTATTTTCTACCCACCCCCGACGACCAGCCAGCTGCCGAAGACCGGCCAGTTGCCCCCACCCCCCCCCCCCCCCCCCCGCCATTTCGGCCGACCTAGCCCTTAACACCGACCTAAGACCCCTATAAAATGACCCCCTCACTTTTCCCGACCCACCAACACCACCACGACGCATCCACCGCCCAGCTCCGCCCATTTCTTCCCCTATTAAGCCTAAACCCTAACCCTAACTCCGGCGATCCCCTACGCCACCCCCACAGCGACGATCACCATCATCCACCACTACCATTCGACGTGCCACACCAAGTCGAGCCCAGCGCCACCCGAGCGCCACCGCGACGTCGCCTCAGCCGCCGTCCAGCACGCTCGAAACTCCCCCCGAAGTCGGACACGTAAGTAACGGTTACGAAACTGTGTCGTGCGTGTCTCGGACTCACGCACGTGGTTCGCCCGGACACGACGACCCCAACGCTATGCTAGGACACGCGTTTTAGGACTCGTGCGTGTCGTGCTTAGCACGGACACGAGACTCCTGTGTCCTTAACTGTCAGGACACAGTGTTTATTTTATCGGGTTTTAAATAATATTAACCTAAACCTAAATAAATCTAAACTACATCCTATCCCTAATACCCAGAGCGGGCTGACCCCCTGGCCAGCCCGACCAAACCCGAGAACTCGACCCTTTGGGCCAAGTTCGAACCCCCCATGTTCTGTTGTTTTGTTCTTCTTTTTGTTTTCTTTTTTTGTTTTATTTTATTTATATATATATTTATGTATATATGTATACATGTATATGTATATATGTATATATTATTATATATATACTGTATTATATGTATATATACTATATTTGTATATATATATATATATTTTTTATGTTTAGTACTCTATTATATTATATATATATATATATATATATATATATATATATATATATATATATATATATCTATATATATATATATATATATACAAATATTGTATACATATATATATAATAGTATATATATAATAATATATATACACATGAACATATATATAATAGTATATATATAATATATATACACATGAACATATATATATATATATATATATATATATATATATATATATATATATATATATATATATATATATATATATATATATATATATATATATATATATATATATATATATATATATATTTTATAGTTAAGTATTTCTTATATATATATGTTTATTTAACATATGTATATATATATATATATATCCATTATGTATACATATAAATATCTATATATTTATATGTATATATATAAATGTTGTAGTTATTTATTTTATGTATTTCAAAATTCTACTTTGTACAAAATATTATTGTGCATAAATTTCCAAGTCATTTTTATTGTTTAAATTATGACTTGTATATTTTTACCACTTTAAAAATATTATTATTATTTAAAATCCTGTATTTTATTACTGCAACCATTTGGTGTCCAAGCCTAGCATGGGCTTTTGGGCTCCAATGTGTTTTCACACATTCAAGACCTGTACAAGTCATATTGGACTTGATTCATGGCCTTGGGTGCTGTATTTGAACTCTGGTTCAAATTATGTACATGGACAAAATACGCAGATAATTAATTATTTAATTTCAGATTGTGTACCATGCTGTTTTTTAATTTCTAAAAATACTTTAATTGCTGTTAAAATTTTAGAAAAATAATATTTAGATACTATGTTAATTTAGCTAATTTAGCATAATTTTTACAGTATTTAATTTATAGTTTTGCCACTGTTTTGGCATATGAAACCAGAACTCACTTTCTGTGTACTTATGAAAACTGATTTTTATAAAATACATGTACTGGTTAATAAATTCCAGAAAAATTATAATAAATTTCTATAATTAACAAGGATCATTTTGGTACTTTATTTTATGTAAAATTAAACTTTTTGTCTATCTCAAAAATTATTGGAACACAATGTACAGTTGATTTATTTTATTGAATAATTACGACTTACAACTTTTTGTGTTGTTTTGTGTTTTAGTCGTATTGGACCTCACCCCGCACTAGTGTAAAGACCCTAGAAAGTTAGTTTAAGTATTGTGTCACCCCACATTGGTCTCATATGCTAAAATCACTATTTGGCTAGGTGTCCAATCAGAAAGTCGTATTGCACCACTAGTGTCTTAGTGTTTAACTTAGTATAAAAATTAAGTTATGTATTTATTTCTACAGTGACGAGTTACCAGGCATCTATAGCATTTTATCGTTGCTTTGCTTTGCTAGAGGTAAGTACTTTCTACAAACTTTACATACTGTTACAACAATGAGCTGCAAATCCAACCATGTTAAATGCTAATCCTTGGAGTAGCAAGTTAAATCTTCACATATTGTACTTTTAGTTACTACCATGCTTAGACCAGTCTTTATGTATCTCTCACATGATTAGAATATGGGTTATAGGGAAACTGTTAGTAGTGTACGTGATCATGCCCCCCTTCTCCGTACGTATGTACCGAGCAAGGTTGATATTTTATATGTATACCTTGTCGTAGGCTTTATCTCAAAGTAGATTTGTACGTATGTACATCTATCGCCTTATCACTTGTACGAAAGTACATTTCATTATGTGTCCCTGTACATTGTACACCTATTGACGATCACGTACCTGCTACAGTTTTAAACATTATATATATATCTGTCTCTATGACATATGTGTCCTTGCCATGATAGATTATGATATTCCATGATTCCAGTTTATCACCTTCCTGTTCATTTCATGTTTCGTATATTTAGTTTGCTAGAATCAGTACTTGCTCCCGTCCTGACAGGATAACGTTGTAGATATACTTACTGAGGAGGAGTTGCTCTATGATTCGTATTATAGAGTTACTGCCGAGGACCAGGCTTTGCCTTACGAGGATGTACCTGTGGGGAACCTTGTCTAGTTGTCTATTTGCTTTAGACTTTTGAGAGTAGTCATGTATTAGACTATGTATTTTGTAACTGGACCTGTATCCAGTTTTACATTTCAGACTTGTACTTGGACTCACTATTCTATGAGACGACTTTTGTGTTTGGAGCATTTATAACTTTTATTTACTTATAGAACTGTTAGCACATTTAGTCTTATCATGTTATCTCTAGAACAGCTTACTGCACTTTATCTCAAGCGCAGGCTGGACATGACTCGGCCCGGCCCAACAATTTGGGTAGCGGGTCGTGACACCATGTTTCCTTCCGGAACGACGCGGCCCCTCGGCGCCCAGGGTTGTCGCTCGTAGAAACTTTCTCCTTGTCGACAAGTTGTCCAATGACCATGCAAGATTCGACACAAACTGACGTTTCACACAGTCATTCCTCTTCCAATGTTACCATCTATTTCAAACCAATATCAAGACTTCTATCCTTGAGATCCCTCGACGACCTACGGTCGCGAGCCTTCTCCCTTGATGCTCCTTGAGATCCCTTGACGACCCACGGTCGCGAGCCTTCTTCCTTGATGCTCCTTTGAGATCTCTCGACGACCTACGGCCGCGAGCCTTCTCCCTGTTACCATATCATTTCATTCAACTCAATGCATATTTGATAGTCCTTCCTCTAAAACTTATTAGATCAACCGTGGTTCATACCTTAAACACTAAGTCCGTGCATCGTGCCTTAAGCCAATCGTGCTCTACGCGACACTTCTGTCCAAGTCGACGGGCCTTGAGACCGTAAGACTATATGGTTATACCCAACCGTAGAACTCGTAGGTCCGTGCTTGCTACCACTCTGATAGCCTAACATAACTTGCCTGACTTAAACGCACAACGTCTCGACGAGCAAAGGCTATGTCAAGCCTCGCATTACGGAAACGTGTCGCGCATGCGTTCGACTTCTGAACGACCAAGTCATTTGGGTGCCTAGACTTACGCCAGCAGTCGTGCGATGCAACTTAACTCATAGGGCGGGTCAAGGCTATGCCAAGCCTTGGACGATGGGACTGTGCATGCTTTATGAAGCATTCATGCGGACGACGCCTATGACTTAGGCTACGATTCATGACTTCGCCTACTCAACCAACTTTCTTTCTCCCAAGCCACGGAACGAAGGACCGAGTATCATTTTTAAAGCATGCCGTGCACCAACTCTAAGACGACCATTGGACCTTTCCATGTTCTAACTCAATTCGACCCGTCGGGATTATTCCCTTTAGCTATGTGAATTCGTCTCTTTTATTATCAAGTCTACTTGTGCAAGTTAAAAATATACGATTTATTATGTGAAGGCTAAGATGAGGCAAGTTCACCGAAACTATCCCACCTGAGCGAGCGGTCGCCTTGACCGAGCGACGTCTTCATGCAGCCGTTGCAAGGCTAAGTCCGAACGCCGTCAGCATTTTGATTCCTCCGATTGACTGAGCGGGACGGGGCACTACACCACATACCCTTATAGTACGTTTAGATTTCCCCTATGGTCAGATCGACCCCAGTGCCCCAGGCATATCGTCCGAGAAAATAGTTACCCTTTGTGCACAAGTTGTCCATGACCATACGAATGCGTGTCCGACTCGATCGTGAACATAATCGCATGGTAAAATATTAAAAGAAAGTAAAGACAATAGTGCATCATTTCATCTCATCCATGTCGTATTCAACGACTCATTATTTATATTATTACCAATATTCTACTTGGTGATCTCATCGATTCCAAGCCTCATCATTTCACATCACTTCAGTTCATTGCAACATTTCTCACATCATTCCTTTCAACAAGGAACATATATTATTTCATTCATTTCTCATAAGGACTTGCATCATTTTATTACTCATAGGAAACATATAGCCTTTCATATCTTTACAACAGTTACACAGAGTGTACATGATTCAAGTGTTTCATTCATTTTATTGTGTCAATAGTTTAGCCAGTTCATTTCTCATGTATTATTCACATAGCATTGTATTATTCAGTGTCTCATTCATTTAGTAGTATTAACACATGTGCAGTATTATCAATTTATTTCTAGTTTATGAGTCACAGAGACAGTTCAATGTATTAATAGCACATCAGTTCTCAACATAAGCATCTCTATTATTTCAACAACTAAAGTATGGGACATTTAGGGACATGCATAGCAAAACAGTACTCTATTTTATTAAGCATGAAGGAGTAGGGGAGAAGGGACAGTTCTACTCACTTGCATAAAGGGTCTTCATGTTTCGATCACGTATATTTTCCACTAGATATAGCCCCACCAGCGAGCCATGTTCCATAACTTATCTCCATTCGGCCAACATCAGAGAGACTACAACATTCTCAATTCTTTTGATTTCCAACACAGGTTACGATCCAACATTCTGATCGCGTCCAACAAGCCAACAAAATGCCTCGTACGGAGCGGGATATTACAGTTAGCTCGGACGAGATAATCGTGCAATGATGATGAGGTGTCGGACCGCATCGATTTGGCGAAGCGATAGGCAGAATGGCTTAAGTTCAATAGGTTATCCCTTCTCATCTACTCCTTCATACCTAATAAACTGTACCCTTATATACTGGTGTCGGTATTGAGTCCACGGGCGTAGCTTGAAGATGTAAAAGTCATAGTGCGTTTCGTACAATTAAATAGAACATTGAAACTTGAACAATTGAAGGGAACGTGCATCAAGTGCACAAGTCGTAATAGGACATTGATTGTAGAATATTGAAATACAACATCGAGCGTGCATCAAGTGCATTACCAATAGAACATTGAACACTAGGCCTTAGAACATCGAATATCTATGTTGAGCGTGTATCAATGCAAAGGAACTATAAGTGTGACTCCGTATACGAAGTGGACAAGTTGTGGCACAATGTCACAAAACTGTCATAACATCGAAGGGTATGCTACGTCCGTGAAGCATATAGTTGTGGCACAATTGTCACGAAACTGCTATTATGTGAATGGCTTGAGAATAGTAGATTATGCGGAATATGGCGAGTTTTATAAGTGTTTGGGACCTACGGGTCGTTGTTCGGGGCATTGTGCGTCAGCAAGGAGGTGTTGGAGCATAGTGCCGATAGAAATTGACATAGATAGATGATAACGCAAGTCAATACGATTTATAAGTTCGGGCATGAGAATTGTTTATGATTGTGATGGCTTCTAATCTGTTGCACGCACTACAGGGTCGATGGACTTGGACAACCTGTGCATGGGCTTTGATATTCCTCGAACGTGGATCGCCGGGGCACCGGGACCATTCGGCCTAGGAGGGAATTGAGGGGTATTCATGGTGTACTTCATTCAGACGGGTTGTGCTATGCTATTGATGTGATATATAAGCCACCTATCCGTAAGTCAAACTCCTTTGGATGCTGGGATAGTAATGTGGTACCACATCCCAACTTCGTACCTCATTTTTCATTCGTGATACGGGAAACACAGTTAAGAAATACTGTTGTTATCGATTGTTCAGGACCGATTGAATCAAGATCTTTTTCTTATTATAGAATGGCTTGTTTGGAATCAAGTCCCATATTCAGCAGGTTGCACCTCGAGGATAATCTCTATGGCTGAGTCGAAAGAGACCTCTCGTTGCTCTATTTTTTATACTGCACTTGCTTCTTTGACTTTGATTTTCTGGATGCGTTTTTATGAATGTTTTCGATAGATTTAGTTTACTTGCGTTCTTCGAAATTGCATTTTATATCGAACTCGGAATAGAAGGGTAAAGTGTTGATCCATTGTTTATACGATTTCAGGTGATCGCGTAGGCACTGTCTAAGTGCAACTGACCTCTTTTCTTTGCCTCAGTCAAATTAAGGTGAGTGGCTGAACCTTCTCTCCCTTGACCTTCTTGCTTTCTAAACCAATCGACGACACAATATAGTAGAATACTTTTCTTTATAGAATTCAATCAATGAATTATTGTACAATTTCTTACATGCACTTGCTATAGAACTATTATGCCATAAATTACTACATGCTTACTTGTTATGCCTGATAAAGAACTGTGTTAACGAGTAAATCAATCAATGAATGAATGTTGCCACGACAGGGGGGCGGTACACGATGTAAATGGCTAAGTTTCTTATAAATTTGTAGACCAAGCATAAATAACTAGTTCAGTTTCGCGTAGTCATTAGGCAACTTGTGCACAAGAGAGTTAGTTCCTCGAACGATTGCCTAGGCCAAGGAACCGATTCGACTTAGGAGGAACGGGGATAGATGTGCGGGCTTAACCATCACGGGTGATTCAAAAACTTTCAAATAGGGCTCGCTATCCACTTAGAAAGGATCACTGTCTAACCCAGCTATAGTCCAAGATGGCTTGACATTGCCAGTGATCTTCACATATATATACACACTTTTTAGAGTTATTGGTTCTGTTGAACAGGGAATAACATGGTAAGTTTATTCAAAGGCGGCCGACTTTGCCGCGGGTAAGCTACAATGTAGATTATGTTAATCTAACTGTCGAATATTACATGCAATCTACTAGGATGGCTAGAAAGATCACCAAATATACTGCATGCTTTACTTAATATTTTTGAACAAATAAGAGCATAGGATTTAATTAGCCACCGACCAGTACAAAGCAATGTATTGATCCTCGCTCTCCACAGGTAATATAAATCAGGAGGAGCGTGTCACCTAACAAGGTCACGCTCGAGTGTTTTGAAGCCTTGCTCATGTACTCGAAGGCTTGAATCTATACTTTTAAAGATTTTGCATTCAGTCCAAGGAAAGATGACTTGAATCCCCATAATAGCAAGTATTTTGAAGTGTTTTTGTTGTATAAATGGGGATGATGTATGGAACGACTATCTCATTAGCGTTCATTATGTAATCGAGTCAAGTTGTAAGCCCACGCGGCAATCATTGTATTAGAGTCTTGTAAATGATGTTTATTATTAATGAAATAAAAAGTTTCTTCTATTTCAAATGTCTTATTCAACTTCTCTGCGTACTCTATTAGATGTTGTGTTTTGGATAACCTTATGATTATGTCTTGTATGAACACAACTTAGGTTCGTACGGCATCACGCCCGGGAGACGACTATCGATTCTTCGGAATCGGGGCATGACAAACAACCCGTACCGAAGCAACCGTCGTCTTACATTGAGATATAGTCCGTTATGGCTCGGTATGCCATGACCTTTCATATAGATAGGGTCGATAGACTGAGATTAGAATCGGGTGCACGAATAGATCCTGGCACCCTTATGGTTTATGAAATATAGACGTTTGCTAGCTTGGATGTTTGGTCGATGCGAAGATGTGCACGATCATTATGTTTATGAATATTATGTTGCTAACAGTATTTATTGCAGGGACACAGTACTTGACAGAATTGTGTTTTAAATGTTATTGATGGCTGAGTACATGTTTTACCACTTTGAAATTATGTCATAAAACTGATCCTAAGACAATAATAGAAAGATAGCCAAATAAGATGCTTGCTTCACTAAATTACTTAGTGTTGGTTTAGATAAGTGGGTTACTCAATCTTCAGTACACGACAATGTACTGAACCACGTTGAGGGCATCATTTTTAGGTGCTCGTGCTTGGGAATCATTTGACCAGTATTGTGGTGACGGTGAATCAGATGAGTGTGCAAAAGCTCTTCCTACAAGACGATGCCTTCTGCTATATGGGATATGATGTATGGAATGAAGAAATCCTTTGTGAGCTAGAGAGATCACGAGTATTGTTAGCCTACTTGGCATATTCATTGGGGCTATTCAGAGCCTTTGTAGTCTACTGCTTAATTAATAAAAGTAATTATTTTGTATACTCTGATGTGTCTCCACCTTTTTCTACTACTTATCTATTGAATTGAGACAACCATTTTGGGAATATGTCATTTTGCCTTGCCTGAGTGCAACTCCAGACTCGTACGGCATCACGCCCCAGCGATGACGATATATTCGGGTAAAATTGATACGAGGACGAACGAATTACCGGGTCAGGACGTGACATCTCCAATCTGCACCATCGCCGACCACCGAGAGCAGCTCCCCTCTCTAACCAGGGAGCCAGGCCAGCGCCTCCGCGACCAACACCCTTCCGTCCTCCTCGCTATCCACTCCTCATCGCTGGACCAGTTCATCTTGCTCCCCCTCTTCGAGCTTCAGCCAATACGACTCCTCGACAACACCCTCAAGCTTCTCTTCCTCTCCTTTTGCTTTTCCCTATCTTCAGTGAATGTCCACTGAGGAGTGATTGATTAGGGATGATAGAAGAGGAAGAATGAATTGGTCTAACAGACGTATAATGAAGATAGAGAAAGTGTTCTTGATTTTTTGGGGGGGTTTTTTTGGTTTTTTTTTTTATTTTTTTTTTGTTTTGTTTTTGCAATATAATTTTTCATAAGATTTTCTAATAATCTCTAAAATAAATTAAGAATTTTATTTTGTCCTAAATGATCGCAACAGCTGAGATTTTCCTTTTTCGTAAGAGTTCATAATAATATCTAAGGAGAATGGAGTGAGAGTTTTGGGGTAAACTGCAAAATCCCTAGTTTTGGGAGAAGAAATTATGTTTAGTTTTGCTAATTTGTCTTCTTTGAAGTAATTATATTTCTGCTTGAAAGAAATTATACTTGGCCTTAAATCCCTAAGCCTTTGTATTTTTTTATGCTTATCGATATTACTTGTCTACTGATTATGTATTGAAAAATCTATTTGGATGTTGACATATTTATCTATTGAAAAATCTATTTGGGATTGTTAAAAGAAAAATACTTGGAATTTTTTTGCTTTTTCTGCTTATGTGTTGGAAGAAATTTACTTCTTTGGATGGTATATTTGTGTTTGACAGAGAAGTGAAAAGATGGTGAGAAATTTGTGTTTGCCATAAAATTCATTTTATCCATTGCATGTGCCATACAAATAACTTAAACATTACTAAACATGTTAAAAAAATCCTAAAACAAATTGCAAAACATGTATGTTAAAGTATGGTCATTGTTCAGTTGATGCCACCGCCACTATCGATTCTCTAGAATGAGATTGTAAACCTTGGCCTTGGTGCTCCTTCAATTATTTTATTAAATTCCACGTAGGGTCTGATAGTGCTTTGAAAGTTATCATCCTCCCATATATAGTAGAAAACTACAAGAATTTGTTAAAAATTTTGCACACCCGTAGAATCCTTCCAAGGTTTGTTGGTGTCCATGAAGTCTTCAATGGACTAATTAATTCATAACAATATATTGTTCTTGCACGATTTCTATTTGAATGTCGTGATAATGAAGATCGAGAGCTACAGGCCATAAGTTGCTGTTGGGGATGAGATATATAAGAAAAAATGATTAAAATAATTAGCTTCAATATATAAATTGAGTGAAAATAAGTAAAACAAGGAATAAAATAATATAATGGTTAAATTGGGAGCAACCACTAACGTCCTGTTGTAATGTTACCTTCAAGGGGTATTTTGGGTATTCTATGATTTTTTTTAAAAGAAGTGCAACTAACAACTACTTCAAACGGTTGGCAGACGGAACGGATCATTTTAATCAAATCAACTATTGCGGGAGGATTTAATTACTATACTTGTCTACCGAGTCTTAGGCAAATTTAAGGAGGGGTGTTTTGCACTTTACCCCCTTTAGCATATGATTTTCTTGAAATGTTAATTGTTTCAGCATTTGTCGTATCTTGCTCTAGATTAAGAATTTACAAAGTGGAAATAATCTTGCTCTGCACGTCTGTAAATTAAATATGAACTGCTTCAACACTTTATTTTTTTACTTTATATTATCTCACTTTTTGTCTTAATGAACTGGTATCAGAAAGGAGTTCAAGATTCGATACGGTGATCGTGCAAAAATGGTGAGCGAAGAAATTCCAAAGGCGAGTGAAGAAGGTGATTATGATCGTCCTAGCTAACAAGCTGTTTCCAGCAAGGTGGAGGAAAAAGAAGAAGAAAAAAAGGAGTTCAGGTTTTGTTGAAGTTGGAGGCTTATGTTACTAAAGGTGATGATGGAAATTTTGCTACTATTGATGATGATGATGATGATGATATGATATGATGGAGATTCTACCGATGACAGTGATTTTGTTGTGAAGATTTTGGTATTGTTGAATTTGATATTTTAGGTGTTAGATTTTTTAGAAGATTATGATTTTTTTTTTTTTTGGGTGATTATGTTGGAATATTGTGTCTACGAAAGGGGCCATTATAGTAGCCTAGAGTTTAACATCGATCACTTAAGGGATGATTAAAGTGAGATGTCAGAATTGTTGATATTAGGATCAACGTTTTGTATTGATTTAAGATTTACAATGGCACAATATAGTCAACAAACGCAGTTTATGTATTTCTTTTTGGGGAGAATTTTTGCCTTTGTAAATTGGGTAAACATAAGCCAAGGTGAAGATTGTAAGAATATGGATCAATTTTATCTAAAAGACTTTGTTGTATTTAAACTATAAACTTTAAAAATATTAGAAGGTTAAAATTGGTTTTAGACTATAAATATAGGTGTTTTTTTTTTCAGAAAAATGTGTGTAAGAGAAAAGATGTAAGAATTTGGGACAATTTTTAGTATTTGGTAGGGATTATGAGATATTGTAATCATCTTTATGATAATAATTTTTTCAATTTGAAAAATAATTTTTTTCTTGATTTTGTTTCTATTGCCGCATTTTTTTGTCTTAACATACTCCTATAAGCCTCAAACTAGATAACTAGTCATGCAACTGTCTCAAATAAGGATGAAATAAGCATAATTTTATTTTTCCCTCACTTAACTCTCTTAACCCTCAATCCAAGCAGACCCTTAGAAAAAAAAAATTCTAACTACATGAACACAAATCCTAAAATATATCCAATGTTCAAATTATATTTAAACTAAGTACATTATATTATTACTAAACAATATCCAAAACTTTAAAAACATATCTTTAACAAATCATCACTAAAATATATTTAAATTATATTTTAAATATCTTAAAATAATTTAAGTTTTTATTTAGTTTTAACAATATATACAAAACAAAACAAAATACAATACGTTACGTGACGTGACTAGTCTTCTATAAATGGACTTCAGCTACAAGAGCAGTTACCTTGTCATCTGCAATTAACATAAATGTCACCCTCTAAATCAACATCAATATGTACGTCATATGAACTCCAAATCGAGGTTGCACGAATGCAGCTCTAGCCTCTAATGCATTGACTATTGGGTTTGCGATGTTAACCATATCATTTGCTGCACGAAACCTATCACCCATTGACCATTGTTGTTTTCATTGTAGTAGCAAATTGAGTTTTCCTTTCTGCGGTTTACGTGTTCAAAGTGTGTACCGTAACGTTGTAGTAAATGTAGAAAGTTTTTTATTTTTTTATGTTCCACATAAAGTTCGTGATTTTGTATACATTGTATTACATATTTTTGGAGCCATTATCTTAACTTACATCATTTTTAAATAGAATAAATAATACGCTATCATCCTGGTTTGAATCCAGATAGATAGGACCCATGTTTTAAAAATCGGACCGGAGATCGACATGGTGAGGACACTGGGTTGGTCCAAACCGATTCAACCAGTGATTTAATCCGGGTTGGAGCAATTTTATAGACTTATGATTTTATTTGAATATATTACATAGTACACAACTACATATATTACTTATGTTAAAATTAGTCAACAATCATACACATGAACTTTTATTGCATGTAAAGTCCAAACCAAAAGTAAAAAACTAACAAAAAATAAATTGGAAAAGTCAGGTTCATACCGGTTTAAAACCCAACCAGATCAGATGGTTCAGTGGTTTAACCGGCCTGGTCGACTAGGTAACATAAAAGAAACCGATTTTTAGAAAAAACAATGAATCGGTATTAAATCGGTCCAAAAAAATTACTAGTTCACGGGTTGAACTGGATAGAACAATGCCTCCTGTCTCAGCCACGAGGCTAGAGGTGATTGGTAATGTAGCAAGGTAATTAATAATATGTTTCGTTGAAGTTTTGCATCCATCTCCAACCCTATGGCATCAAAAATTCTGGAGGAACTCATGAGTTCCTAATTTTTAAAACTCATCCATCAAGAATTGTTGGACTTCATGTATTACCGCTTTTTTTAAGTACCTAAAGAAAAAAAGTCAAAAACCTAAATAAAAAAATTGTCCACATGTCATCACCATATTTGAAGTTCTATTTGAGTTTGTGTGGTCATTCTCCTGTGGCATCATGATTACGTGATTGCGTAAAGAAGCCTAACTTAAGTTTTCATTGCAAAATACCTACAAGACTCACGAATATCCAGTTATGCAATATTGCAAAAAAAAAAAAAAAAAAAAAGCTTCGATAAATGCACAACTATTTTGTTTGAGAGTCTCACAAAAATATTAAAATGATGATCATATTTCAACATCCAAAATATCCTTTTAAAAATGGGAGCCATCACAAATTTAAGTATAAAACAAAAATTGACTTCTTCTCTACCTTCCCAATTTCCTACACCTTAATCTTTTTTTTTTCACAGCTTTATAGTAGATAGTCTTATTTGGACTATTTCTGAAATTTTGAACTCCATTAATGGAGTTTCAAATCTTCATAAGCAAAGCATCCCGTTTTGGACAACGAAGGACTGCAAAAAATTTCGTAACCCTATCACAAGTACATTTTGAACGTATGTGTATGAGTATTTTTATACAAAAGATATATAATTAGGATATAAATATGTTTAAAATGATATAATGAAGTTAGAGAAAATTGGTAAAGACACTGTTTATTAAAAAGAGTTTTTAGAAAGATATATTTACATGATATGTTTAGTAAAGATATGATTACAAAATTTTACTTGTTTAAAATAATATATTTCGTAAAAGTAAGACTAACTGACAATATCTTAATCTTAATATCAATACTATCTTGACATATTTGTTAATATCTTATGTAAATGGCAACATGTAAGATATTTTTTTTAATTAAATGATATGTTTAGCAGCTTCTAACTGTCAAAATTTGACAATCTTGACTATTGCTAGGATTGTCAAACTTTTGACATTCATAAGACAAAAGATTTTTATCTCCGGGCTATCAAATTGTCTTTCCCAACAATAGGCAGGACTACCAAACTAAAATTGTTCCGTCTTAGGAATGCCAAACTTTTGACAATTTTGACTTCTGTTAGGGTTGTTAAAATTTTGGTCGTCCTATGTCATCCCCAACGGGATTGTGCCAATTTCTAAAGTTTGAAATTCTTAAAATTGTGTTTGAAATTTCAGAAAAAAATATCCATTGTGGCTGGAAGAGGAAGATGAAAAGGGGAAAAGAAAGTAGGAAGGAAAAGAAAGGATACGTTAGAAAATAAAGAGAGAGAGAGAGAGAGAGAGAGCAAGAAGTATGAAATAACTAATGTGTGTTGCCCCTGATCAATTAATTTTATGATAGTCCGTAAAAAATTATAACTAATGTGTGTTGTCCGTAATCTATGATGTTCCCTAACTAAAAAAAGGTTGTGCTATAACACCCCACACCCCCACACACAGACCCCAAAAAAATAAAATAAAAATAAAGAAAGAACAATAATAACTATGAATCTAGCAACAAATAATCCAGTATATCTTGGAGTTTAAAATTAAATGTATGAGCCATAGTTGTTCTAGGTTGCCGACCATGTTGGGCACGGTCAAACCTTCGAATTGGTAGGAAACCCAATTTAGATAAATCTACGTATGGTCGGTGAGTCGGGTCCCATTCTGGGACCCCGCCAGACTTGGGAGATAAAATGGGTTCAGGCTTGACCTAGCCCATACTGCTGCTACTAGGGATCGGCATTGGACCGGATCGGACCGTCCAAGCCTATAAAGTACGGGTTCGGATCGGGCATGGGCCGGTTTCTTTTGGCCCTAAAAAAATTTCGGGCCGGGTTTAATTATTATTTATGAAGCCTAAGTCCGCCCACAAAAGTTGGGTTTTTCGGGCCCAATCGGATCAGACCGGACTAGCTCTCTAAAAAATTCCAAATTGACCTTCTCGGACCTAATAATAGAGATTTAATAAGGTACAGTAACACTATATGATACACCAAATCAGATATGCAAAAAATAAATTTTCCGCCGTTCAGCCACATATACCAATATTAATTGAGTTTAAATTAGAGCAGTGCTACAGTTACAACCAAACATTTACAATCTTCTTACAACCACTCACCCATTTTCTGACATGTGGGCCAGGTGGTGGCCTGGTCCATATGTCAGCAAATGGGTGTAAGTTGTAAGAAGGTTGTAAAAGTTTGGTTGTAAACCAAACATTTCCCTTTAAATTATGGTACAGTTACACTTTGATTCCCTTCTTTTGTATAAATTTTAGAAATAAATACACCAACCCCCCCTATGTTTCATGAGTATTACAGAGACTACCCCTATTTGAAACTAATTACACTCACCACCCCTCTCCTTTAGAAATTTTATAAAACATAGGGGTACTTAGTGTTATATTTTTATAGAAAATAGAAACTATAGGGGTGGTCCGCGTAATTAGTTTCAAAGTAGGGGTAGTTTCTGTAATAAGTGTAAAATATAGGAATAGTCTAAATTTTATTCACAAAAGCACATTGCACTATGAGAATCCCAACATCTGATGCATACCTCGTGTTGATGATTATACAAGCCAGAGCTACTAGCTTAACTATAAAGAAAAAGAAAAAAATAAACTACAGCTCTGTTAGTCCCGGGGCTTGATCAAAGATGGAAAAACAGATGCAATCGAGATCTGAGATGTCCCACAAAACTTTGCAGAGAGCAAACTCAAGATCTACGATGGTACAATAAATCAAAGAGCCAAATTACAATCTGAAGGAGGGAAAAAGAGAAGAGAAGATCTCTCGTTCTTCCTTGCAAACGTGTTGCAATTGGGACAGAACGAGTTACAATAAAACTAGAGAGAGATGAGAAGAAGAACAATGCTGGGGTGTCAAAACACTGTTGCTCAAAGCAAGATTCGTCCCACACGATCTGCTTCCAGGAACCAGCAAGTTGAAGAACTTGTGGAACGCTCGAAGTCACCTCTGTTCAGACTTCTCGGATGGACTTGCAATGGCGGCAGCAAATCTCTCTCTCTTTCTCCTTTTCTAACTTGTAATTTTCGTAGTTATTACAAAGGAGGCCAGAAGAGAGTATTTATAGAGAGAGGGTGGAAACCCTAACCGCCTCTTCAGTTATGGAAAGATTGAATCAAATCACAAAAAGATAGCAACGAATTAATTCTAATCCCACAAAGATAGGAACTGAATTAATTCAAATCCCACAAAGATAGCAACGAAATTAATTCAAATCCCACAAAGATAGGATCTGAATTAATCGCATTGATTCACCCTTTCCATAACCGATTTAAAATCTGCACAGTCAGCGTAGTCCTCCATGCGGCAGCAGCAGCAGCAGCCTGGCCGCATGGACCGCTTGGGCCGCATGGACCGCATGTGCCGTATGAGCCGCATGGACCGCATGAGCCGCATGAGCCGCATGGACCGCATTAGCCGCATGGACCGCATGGACCGCATGAGCCGCATGAGCCGCATGGACCGCATCAGCCGCATGGACCGCATGAGCCGCGTGACCGCATGAACCGCATGAACCGCATGGCCGCATGAGCCGCATGAGGCCGCATATGAGCCGCATGCCGCATAAGACCGCATGGCCGCATATGAGCCGCATAAAGACCGCATGACTGCTGACGTGCTAAGTGCAAAGTGCGCCAACAAAATGCCACATTATGCCTCATGAGCCCATGAGCCCGAGTCCGAGTCCGAGTCCGAGTCCAAGTCCGAGTCGCTAAGCCCCTTTGGGGCTTAGCTCCAAGTGGAATTAATCCAAGAGAATGACAAAAGCATTAATGCTTAATCCTTGGAGCCTTATTCTTACCTCCTAGTAAAATCACCCACATGGTTCCCTCCTTAGGGTCACCACCCCATGTGCATCTCTCAACAACACACCCAAGTATATATGTTGAGATAACTCATGGTGATTTTCCAATGTGGGACTAAAATTTTACAAGGTATGTTGAGAGCAAGCTCTCTCCATGTAAATAAAGCACCAACAATCTCCCACATATCACAACATATATATGTGTCCAGGGTTGAGCGTTCCCCACAGTAACTGTCCATTTTGCATTAGGATAGATGTCGCTGACGACTTGAATCTTCCCGCATGGGTTAAATAACAATGTGATACAAGAATGGACTACGCCTTGAATTCTGCACCACAATTGTAATTCTTCCCACTCACAAAGTGTAGTTACGTGTGCTTCTGGCTGCACATTTAAGGCCCTGTGCCAGCCTGGTTTCAGTGTATAATTTTGGGCGTCTACAAGTTTACCCTCAAGAGACGGCCTGATATCTCTTTTCATACACTATAGGTGAGTTCTTTATTAAAGAGATATGGCATGAAGCCTTGCGCTTCCTTGCGGTGCTACGCCGCTATGACATGGCCTGAAGCCGAGGCATTACCCCTACCTGGGAACCTCATCGTAGTGTTATACTACTGTAGCATGAGGTCACAAGCCTCTTTGTAGTGCCAAACTACCCAGCATGAAGCCTAAGGCTTCCTTGCGGTGTTACGCCGCAACGACATGGCTTGCAATGCCGAGGCTTTACCCCTACCTGGGTACCTCATCGTGGTGTCGTGCCACTGTAACATGGGGCCATCCTCCCCTTTGTAGTGCTGTCTACAACTCTTTAATTACGTCATACAGCATTAGGCTACCTGCCTATTTGCGGTGCTACGCCGCTATGACTTGGCTTGCAAAGCCGAGGCATTACCCCTACCTGGGAACCTCATGGTGGAGTCATCCCACTGTAGCATGGAGTTTCACTCCGTGTAGTGCTGCTCTACCGTGCTTCCTGTAAAGCACACCAGACATTCATTCTGCCTGAGAACTCATTAAGGCGTTTAAGCCAACCTTCCACAGGATTTGTTTTTCCGCAGAAAAATACATAGTAGACAACAGTGGTTATGGGTCCGTATCCCTTCCATGTTCCAGAGAACAAGTACCCACTGTTACCTGATAGTTTCCCAGTCAGTGATCCTCCTTTGAACCAAAAGTTAGATGCCTAGTAGATTTCTCTTTGAACTAATAGCATAAAACTTTATGGTAGGATTACAAAGACACACTATCAGAATGCCTTCAAGCCCATTTTACAAGCTGTGTCATCGACCAACTGGCGCTTGAGGTCCTTTGTGAACGGATCTGCCAGGTTCTCCTGACTCCGAACATCAACCACTGCAATTATACCTCTTTTGATGAGATCGTGTACTGCCCTGTGCTTCAACCGCACAGTCCTCTTCTTCCCGTTGAAGAGGTCATTTGATGCCACCGCCGCAGTCGCCTGGTTGTCACAGTATATCGGTATCGCCGGTATCTGAGCCCCAACCACTGGAAGATCATACATGAGCTCCCAAAGCCATTCTGCTTCATCTGCTGCAGTTTCAAGTGCATAGAATTCAGATTCCATGGAGGAACGAGAGAGTATAGTCTGCTTCTTCGACTTCCACGATATAGCAGCTCCACCCAAGAAAAAGATATATCCACCTGTGGATCTCTCGCTTTCCACCTCTGAACACCAGCTAGCATCACTGAAGCCTTCCACTACTGTCGGATACCCGTTGTAGTGCAGTGCATATGTCTGAGTCTTCTTGAGATATCTCATTACTTGCTTCACAGCTTTCCAGTGCTCAACCCTTGGGTTGCTTGTGAACCGACTCAGCATTCCCACGGCGAAAGCTATGTCAGGCCTTGTGGCAGTAGTTGCGTACATCAAACTTCCGATAACGCGAGAATACTCCAGCTGCCTGACGCTTTCCTTCGAGTTTGGCTTCAGCTTCTGATCACACCTGTATGGCGTATCGATCCCTGGAAGATCCTTATACCCATAGCGTGTGAGCATCTTCTCAATATAGTGAGATTGTGACAGCGCTACTCCAGTGTCTGTCCGGATGATCTTTATGCCCAAGATGACATCTGCATCCCCTAAGTCCTTCATACTGAACTTGGTTGAGAGAAACTTCTTTGTCTCTGTGACACTGCCTATATCCGTACCTATGATTAGCATGTCGTCCACGTACAGACAAACGATGACTCATCTTCCATCAGCGAACTTTGTGTAAACACATTTGTCCATCTCGCTGACTCTGTAGCCGTTTGACCTAATAACTTTGTCAAACTTCTCATGCCACATCTTGGGAGCTTGCTTCAAACCATATAATAATTTCACCAACTTGCAGACTTTGTCTTCAAGACCTTTGACGACAAATCCATCTGGCTGTTGTATGTAAATCTCTTCGGTCAGCTCCCCATTCAGGAATGCTGTCTTTACATCCATCTGATGTATCACCAACTTATGTATAGCTGCTAGAGCGATTAACATCCTGATGGTAGTCATCCGAGCTACTGGAGCGTACGTGTCGAAGTAGTCTATCCCCTGTTTCTGAGAAAATCCCTTGGCGACCAGCCTGGCATTGAACTTGTCAATAGTTCCATCTGCCTTCATCTTCTTCTTGAAGATCCATTTACATCCAATAGGCTTTTCTCCTTCAGGTAGATCTACCAACACCCATGTGTTATTGGAGGTGATAGAGTCAAACTCGTCATTCACTGCTTCCTTCCAGAAGATAGCATCTCTGGTCTTCATCGCCTCATCATAGGTAAGCGGATCTGCTTCCACATGATAGGTGACAAAGTCATCTCCGAAATCTTTCGGTCTCCTCGCTCGCTTAGCTGACGGCTCGGCGAGTTCTGGTGCAATAGTTGTTTCATCAACAACAGCTTCTTCTTGGACTACTGGCTCGTATGAGATTTCAGTCTCATTAGTACCTACATCATTTTTCGGAATGTCCGAAAGAACAATATTTTTGTCTTTTGCGAACTTGTCTTCAAAGTATTCAGCATCGCGAGATTCGATAATATGATTTGATTCAATATCAAGAAATCTTCGAGCATCACTCTTCTCGGCATACCCCAAGAAGATAGCCTTCGTAGTCCTTGTCCCCAGCTTCTGAATCTTCAGATCTGGAAGCTTCACATACGCCAGACACCCCCACACTCGAATGACATTTAAGTTGGGTCTGACTTTGAACCAGAGTTCATGAGGAGTTACGTCCGAAGTTGCATATGGCACTCTATTCAGAATGAAAGTGGCCGTTAATGCAGCTTCTCCCCAGTAGCATTTTGGAAGACCTGCAGTGAGCAGCATGGAATTCATCATTTCTGTTAATGTCCGGTTCTTCCTCTCTGCTACTCCGTTGGATTGAGGAGAATATGGAGCAGTAGTCTCGCATATGATTCCATGTTCTTTGCAGAACGATGCGAATTCATGAGACCTGTACTCTCCACCTCGATCACTTCTCAGCCTCTTGAGTTGTTGTCCAGTCTGCCGTTCAGCCTCGGCCCTGAACTCTCTGAACTTCTCGAAAGCTTCGTCTTTGAACTTGAGCAAGTAGACGAACGCATATTTTGAGAAGTCGTCGATGAAGGTTATGAAATACTTCATCTCGGCCTTCGTGGAGAAATGTTTGAAGTCACAGATATCGGAGTGCACCAACTCCAGAAGATCTGTGCTTCTCAATACCCGATGAAAGGGTTTCCTTGTGATCTTCGTCTGAGCACACACCTCACACTTCTCCACCTTACCCCCACATTTGGAGATAAGTCCTAGACTAGACATTTTGTTAATTCTCTTACAATGAACATGTCCTAGTCTATTATGCCACAACTCAAGAGAATAATCAGAAAATACAACTGCATTAATGTCTTCAAACTGGTTAACAAGCTGAATTTTAAACATGCCTTCGGTTTGATAAGCCTTCCCGAAGTATGTTCCTTTCTTGGACATCACCATCTGACCAGCATTGATGTCCATCCTCAAGCCTGCATTGCAGAGCAGGCTCCCAGAGATCAGGTTCTTGGCAATCGCCGGAACATGCTTCACACCTTAAAGCGTCAGAGTGTTCCCAGAAGTGAGTTTCAGTTCCACGGTCCCGATCCCCAGAACTTCAGCTTGGGTCTGGTTCGCCATGACAACCTTCTCAGATATCGGTTGCTACGTGACGAACCATTCCTAGCCTGAACAGACATGACAAGTCGTACCAGTGTCTATCCACCAGTCAGAGTCAACCCCCACAGTTGTGACCTGTCCGATCATAGCAACAACGTTAGAAACCAATGAAACCTTATTAGGCTCACCTTTCTCTGATTGTTTAGGCTTAGATCTGCATTCACTCTTGTAGTGGCCTTTCTTGCCACAATTATAACAAGTCACGTGGGACTTAGTCTTCTGTTGCTTGAAAGAAGGACCCTTCACTTTTAGATTAGCGAAGTCCTTCTTCTTGGGATGAGAAGCCGCCTGCTTCCCCTTGGAATCTCTCGTCTGCACAAGATTGGCTTTAGCCAACTGTTTGGACAGAGTGTCCACCTTCTGTTGAGAACGCATCTCGTCCTCAACATGGACCTCTTGAAGTAGATCTCCCAAGCTAATGTCTAGCTTCTTTCTGTGCATCCTTGCATAGAAGGTACTCCATCCTGCAGGAAGTTTTGAGACGATCCCTCCGACGACAAACTTGTCGGAAATGGGCATCTCTTCGTCTTCCAGTTTCTGACGCAGCTTCAGAAATTCCTTCACCTGTGGCAGCATGGACTTTTCGTCCTCAAAGAGCAATTTGTGATATTTTTCAACCACAAACATGTTGCTCCTGTTCTTATCTTCTTCATACAGATTTTCCACAGACTCCCATATGTCTCTGGCAAGTTCCTTCTTTGAGTAGGATTCTGTCAGGGAGTCCTCCATAGCATTCAGGATGAGAAGCCTGCAGATGCTATTTTCCCTTCTCCACTTGGCCTGGAGTTTGGTAGCCGCGTTGATGGCGGCAGTAGAACCAGTGTCTGGAACAGAGGGTTCTTCCTCCAACAGAACATGATCAACGTCTTTCAGTTGAAGAGTTAGGTACACCTTTCTCTTCCAGACTTGATAGTGCTCTCCATCGAACTTTTTCAACTTGCAGAAGTCCGATTGGAGGAGCGAAGCATTAATGTTTTCCATCTATACGGATCTTGCTTTGAGATTGTTAGTCCCGGGGCTTGATCAAAGATGGAAAAACAGATGCAATCGAGATCTGAGATGTCCCACAAAACTTTGCAGAGAGCAAACTCAAGATCTACGATGGTACAATAAATCAAAGAGCCAAATTACAATCTGAAGGAGGAAAAAAGAGAAGAGAAGATCTCTCGTTCTTCCTTGCAAACGTGTTGCAATTGGGACAGAACGAGTTACAATAAAACTAGAGAGAGATGAGAAGAAGAACAATGCTGGGGTGTCAAAACACCGTTGCTCAAAGCAAGATTCGTCCCACACGATCTGCTTCCAGGAACCAGCAAGTTGAAGAACTTGTGGATCGCTCGAAGTCACCTCTGTTCAGACTCCTCGGATGGACTTGCAATGGCGGCATCAACTCTCTCTCTCTTTCTCCTTTTCTAACTTGTAATTTTCGTAGTTATCACAAAGGAGGCCAGAAGAGAGTATTTATAGAGAGAGGGTGGAAACCCTAACCGCCTCTTCAGTTATGGAAAGATTGAATCAAATCACAAAAAGATAGCAACGAATTAATTCTAATCCCACAAAGATAGGAACTGAATTAATTCAAATCCCACAAAGATAGTAACGAAATTAATTCAAATCCCACAAAGATAGGATCTGAATTAATCGCATTGATTCACCCTTTCCATAACCGATTTGAAATCTGCACAGTCAGCGTAGTCCTCCATGCGGCAGCAGCAGCAGCAGCCTGGCCGCATGGACCGCATGTGCCGCATGTGCCGCATGAGCCGCATGGACCGCATGACTGCTGACGTGCTAAGTGCAAAGTGCGCCAACAAAATGCCACATTACGCCTCATGAGCCCATGAGCCCGAGTCCGAGTCGTTAAGCCCCTTTGGGGCTTAGCTCCAAGTGGAATTAATCCAAGAGAATGACAAAAGCATTAATGCTTAATCCTTGGAGCCTTATTCTTACCTCCTAGTAAAATCACCCACATGGTTCCCTCCTTAGGGTCACCACCCCATGTGCATCTCTCAACAACACACCCAAGTATATATGTTGAGATAACTCATGGTACTTTTTCAATGTGGGACTAAAAATTTACAAGGTATGTTGAGAGCAAGCTCTCTCCATGTAAATAAAGCACCAACAAGCTCTGCTTGTGTTAGCTCTTGATGATGATGACATCATAGAGAGAATCATGTCAGTAGCAACAGAAAAAAGAGAGTACTTTTTGTAAACTATATCACATGCACATTGCACTATGTGAATCCCAATATAAAGAGAACAATTTTATCGGACGGGCCTCGGATGGACGGATGTATATATAGTCCAAGCCTGACCCTATACTAATATGGATCGGTCGGACTACCCTAATGATCAGGCTCTATCGGACTTTGGTCCATCGGGCCGGACAGACTTTTCAAACGTGTCCATGGACTTCAGGCCAAATGATGATCCCTAGTTGCTACCCCATCTCCTGGCTTTGCGAGTAGCATGGGCGTGCCAATCATTGGGATGAGCATGTTGTTTTCCTCTGTAGAAGACCAACCAAATAGGAACCACGTGCATGAGACGAGGTGGTGGGATTTATTTGAAATTGCTCTATAGATCTTCCGTCCCACATCAAACTATGTGACAAACTCCAATCAATATAAGATTCTTCTTTTATTGTCTTGCACACATGAAGATTTGTAGTCTACTTAATTGATAGGATGAAAGGTTTTACTAAAGAAAATGTTCAAATCCTTCAAGAAACATATGTCATCGCGTGGGCAGATGATGCAAAGTGGCACTTTAATTGCACAGTTTGGACTTTGCACGTACGCATCGGATGCGATATAGCAGTCTTGTGTGGAGACTGCGCTGGGTCCCGCGTCCAATGGCATTCGCACGTTCCACCGCTCTTGCGGCTCCCTTGGCTCTCCCGCGGATCCATCGTGGCCAGCTGGGCAACCTAGTGGTTCAGCGGGACCTGGTGATTCTTGTTGTTCCAGAGGGAACTCGTCGTCCGTTGGAACTTGGATTCCAGCGACGCAGCTATTCAGTTGCTGCTTCTATGAGAGTTTCAGCTTGTAACTGTCCACTTACTAGGGAGCTATTATTGTAACTACACCCGTTATGGGGAGTTATTCTCATGTTTTCCACCCACGGTGGTAGTTGGTGGTTGTGGTTACTAGGAGCATTGCTCCCCTTTATATTCTCTACGTTTTTTTTTGGTACTTGGTACACAAAATCGTATAGAGTATATGCAATGAGACGAGAGTTTACATCAACAAAGTAAAGAAGCAGCAGCGAGGTCTTGTCCATTGTCCAGAAGGTGACGAATGAGCGTTCAAGTAGTTAATCACTAGAACTTACTGGTTGTCGAATCTCGCTTTGAGCCGATTCTCATCATATCAACAAGCCTTTTTTTGTTTTTCCCTGTCTCATTTTGTAGCAATTGGATTGCATTCATTGATTTTATCCTTTACAGCTTCTAAACTTCTAAGTCCTAGTTGTTGTAGTGATGTATTTGTATTTGTATTTGAAACTAATACTGTTTTCGCAATACTAACAACAAGAAATGACTCTTGGTTTTTGGACTGAACCGCCGGACCTGTAGTTCAATCTGTTCTGAAATACCAAGATGCAAAAAGTAGAATGTCTACAGAAAAAGAAGGGTAGGGACGATGTTCGGACAGCTAATGTTCTTTGTAATATAGCAGGGTGTCGGGCTCATAATATCCAAATCTTCCAATGTAGATGGATTGTCCATCGAGTTGTTTCGAGGGCTTGCCGGCGCACTTTTGTGCTGCAGGCGGACGAGAATTTAGCTATAAATTAACTCGCTCCTAATGCAACTAACAAGGGAGAAATATGTGTACACTGGAGAAGCTTGGCTCGGTGTACCTCCTCACTCTGACAGGCGACGACGAGCACCGACTCGATCCGGTGCTTCTTGAATCCATCCGCCGAGCCCTGGCCTTCGTCCGCAAGGACTCTGCTCGAGCTGGAAGCAGCACGGCTCTCGTCACCGCATCCGTTGGCAAGTTCTTCTGCAACGGCCTCGACGTTGACTGGACGTTGTCGTCCCCGGCCGATAGGGTACCAATTGTCTACTCGGCACTGGAGAGGACCGTAGCTGACTACATCAGCCTCCCAATGCCCACCATTGCGGCCGTAACCGGCCACGCCACCGGGGTCGGGTTCGGCTTGGTCCTGTGCCACGACTACGTTCTGATGCGGTCGGATAGGGGCTTTCTCTACATGAGCGAGCTCGACATAGGCATGCCACTGCCTCCTATCCGCTTGTTCGCGGCTCTGGTGAGGTCCAAGATAGCGAACACTCGGTCACTGCGTGACGTTGCGCTTCGGCCGGGGAGGATCACCGCGGGGAAGGCGGTGGCGATGGGGATCGTCGACCGGGCAGTCGGTGGTGCGAAGGAGACGGTGGAGGCGGCGTTGAAGCTCGGGGAGGAGCTCGCGGGGAGGAAGTGGGACGGAACGGTCTATGCTTCCGTCCGCAAGATGGTGTTTGCTGAAGTTGCCAAAACCCTCAGCTCTGACGTTCAGGAGTCTAACCTAGCTAATACTGTTGCTTCCCGCCTCTAGTTAAATATATAACTCAAATAATTTGAATTTAAATGTTATGTTTCTCAATTTTTTTTTTTTTTTGATGTCCGACGATACATACAAAACTTTGTATCACATTGTATTATATTTTTTTTTGGTCCACTGTCTCCAACTTCCATCATTTTTATAAATGGAAGGAATAATACGTTTCGTTGGCTCGATGATCCAATCTTCGGACAAGATCTTATGGCTCTCCTCGGTAACCACAAGGGTTACTCGAGTTTGACATTTCTTCATTTTTTTGAAGATCTAAATTCTGCACCCCTTGCACTAGGGCCTCGTTTGGTTCGCCGAGTCATGGAGTAGGAAAAGTAAAGTGATTACTTTTCTATGTTTTGGTGTCAAAGTAATTGAGGAAGAAAGGAAAATGATTTACAGTGGAAGAAAAATTAGGAAAGAAAATGATTCCATCCATCCAAGTAAGAAATCACTTTTCCATCTTCAAATATTCACTTTCATTTTCAAATTTTTTGGCATTTATAAACATCGAAAAAAAATCAATAAAAATTATAATTTTTAAAGAAAAGAAATGTCAATGAATTTATTTACTTTTCATTCCTTTATGCGAACCAAACGAGGCCCAAGAGTTGGGCATGTCAGTGACAACCGATAACATCACTAAAAAAAGTTAGATATTCATTAAAAAAAGGGATAATTTAGCAAATGCCCCCATTCTAAATGTTGAAATTAGCATATACCCCCACTATTTTATTTATCTAACAAATACCCCCATTTTGATATAAAATAATAAAAATTTAAGATATACCCCCACTCTTTTACATAGGAGTGGGGGTATTTGCTAAATAAAATAAATAGTGGGGGTATATGCTAGTTTTAACATTTGGAATGGGGGTATTTGCTAAATTATCCCTTAAAAAAATTAATATCTGAAGAATCGGGTTGGGTTCTTACAACATATAGAATCCAAAAGGTTTTTTTTAAGGGCACCACCCTTTTTGCTAGGAGCTAGTCCAAAAATGTTTCAAAATATTACAAGCTTACCATCATTTTTTTTTACTTGGGGCTAGTCCAAGCAAAGGTATAAATACCAACTTTTGTTTTCTTTTTCTCTCCCTCTACTCTTTTCTTTTCTCCCTCAACTCTTTTCTTCTCTCCCTCAACTCTAGGTCAAAGAATTTAATCCCAAGTTTTTTTCCAACCTGCATTTTTTCTAAATTTTTCTCTCAACTCTAGGTCATTGAATTTTATCCCAAATTTTTCCCTCAACTTTAGGTCATTGACTTCTCTCATTTATTGGTAAGTCATCGAATTAATATATGTTTAATGTTTTAAACATGAATTTCACATATAAAAAGTTGAATTATGTGTTTAATGTAGAAAAATATTGAACATGGAACAACCGAGATCATCAAATGTTGTATACTCTCTTCCCGCCACGTCCGAAGAATACTTTGATGCGTCGGAAGCCCTCTTGGTAACTAAATTTTAACTTTTCATCGGATGAAAAATCGGGTTGTGACACAGAGGACTATCATCTCTCTGGCAGTCCCGATCATAGATTAGGACTGCCAGAGATGTGGCAGTCCTTCACATATGTAGGACTGACAGGGGCCTAACAGTCCTATATATGTGAAGGACTGCCACCTTTCTGGCAGTCCTAATCTATGAAACCTATTTGCTTTATGATGTTGTCTAATTTTATTAACTTTTTTCTATTGTAGGACTTGAGATCTTTCGATTTTACGGTACCTGCTCCAATTGCAGTCAATATAGCCCATTTATTCTGGACTGATCTTTATTTTGAATCAAGCGAGGGTGCGGTACATTGGTGTCGAGAAGTTGGACGAAAAAATAACATAGTTTTAGTGATATCCAGATCGGCCCGAAATCGCCCGGGATGACAAACTGTGGTGGCTGACCACTACGACGTCGAAATAGACTAAGTATGGATATATTTACAGTTTGACATTTTGTATATGGAGGACCACTTTTGTATACAGTGAAATATGAATTTCAGTATGTTATATGTGTTTACATGTGTGCTATCTGTGTTATATGTGTCTACCTGTGTGCTATCTGCGTTATATGTGTATACCTGTGTGCTATCTGTGTTATATGTGTTTACATGTGTGCTATCTGTGTTATATGTGTTTACATGTGTACAAGTATGTGTGGCAAAATATACCAATTTGTTAAAGTATTCGATCCAGTATCAGGACTGCCACCCCCCTGGCAGTCCTACATTGAATTAGGACTGCCAGGGTGTTGGCAGTCCTAATTGAAACTTGTTGTTACAACAAGTATCAATTAGGACTGCCAGCACCCTGGCAGTCCTAATTGAATGTAAGACTGCCAGGGGGTGGCAGTCCTATTTGTAAGTCTCTGTGATGAGAGTTTTAAAACTCTCTATCACAGAGAGTTTCAATTAGGACTGCCACCCCCCTGGCAGTCCTACACAAAAGGAGGACTGCCAGGGTGCTGGCAGTCCTAATTGAAACTTGCTGTTATATAAATGGCCATTCTCCTGTGTTTTAGCACGTAGAATGGCCATTTTCCGTGTAATTTAGCACGGAGAATGGCCATTCTCCGTGTAATTTAGTACGGAGAATGGCTATCTCATCCAGTATCAGGACTGCCACCCCCTGCCATTCTTACATTAAATTAGGACTGCCAGCACCCTGGTAGTCCTAATTCAATGTAGGACTGCCAGGGGGTGGCAGTCCTATTTGTAAGTCTTCGTAATTTAGCACGGTCATTCTCCGTGTAAATTAATACTGAGAATGGTTATTCTTCGTGTAAATTAACTCGGAGAATGGTCATTCTCCTATGTTTTAACACTGAAATGGCCATTCTCCGGGCTAAATTACACGGAGAATGGCCATTCTCCGTGTAAATTAAGACGGAGAATGAATTCTCCTGCGTTTAAAATACTGGAATGACCATTCTCCGTGCTAAATTACACAGAGAATGATCATTCTTCGTGTAAATTAAGACGGAGAATGGTCATTCCAGTGCATTTTATGGTCAGTTGAAACTTTGGAGGGCCATAAGTGTCACTTTGGCAACCTCTCCGAAGTGTCTGGGCCAATTCCTTCACCTTTTGAGACTGTAAATGAAAGTATAAGTGAATTAAGTCTATAAACATGAAAATATCAGTCTAATTAAAAATACAGAACTCACCATCCTCACCAACCCAACATAAATAGGACATGCAATTACCCCTCGCATATGAGAATCATGCAGTTATCCACCCCCATATCTCATTACAGTAGGACTGCCAGGCCTGTGGCAGTCCTAATGCAAATCAGGACTACCACAGTCCTGACAGTCCTTTTGTGAAGGAAGGCTGCCAGGACTGTAGCAGTCCTGATTTATATTAGAACTGTCACAGGCCTGGCAGTCCTACTGTATTCAATCCGTACGGCCAAAAACGACATGCTCATTTGTCGTGTTCTAGGGTTAGGATTTCAAGATAAAATGTGGGTTTCTTGTGTTCGAAAATTTCTTTCATGAACCATAAAGAGATTCTAAACCTAATTTATCAAAAAATTTAGAGAATTAAAAGTATACTAGGGTTTTGAATAGAATGTACAAAATTCTTGAAGAAATTAGGGAATAACGTACCTAGATTTCGGTTGCTTTGACTTGCGTGTCATCTCTTCAAATCTACGAATGTTGTGGAAGAAATCTTGGTGGAGGAATTGGGATTGGAGTGGTGGAGAAGAAGAAATTAGGGTTTTGGGAGAGGGAGAGGGAGAGGGAGAGAACTCTTTTTTTTTTCTTTTCGAGGAGAGAGTGTAGAATGAGTAATGAGAAGAAATGAAGGATTTAGAGGGTTGGACTGTCCCAAGCAAAATTTGGGTGCCCCTAGCAAATTCTCCACCTTCTTGGGCTGCCCCCAAGTAAGGGTTGCCCCCAAGCAATTTTTGTGGTGCCCTTAGAAAAAACCAATCCAAAAATGTCTGCTTTGGTTTAGGTTTTCTGTAGTAAAAAAAATCTCTTATTACATGTCTTTATAAATTGGTTTAAGCTCAATTGGTAGACACTTTAGTGATTACGTTGGATATTTAATATTTATTGTTCCAAATTTAAATTTTAAAATATTTCCAAAATTAAAATTTTCCAGAGCTTTACAAGGACAGTTTTGGTTTCGGAAAATACGGGTACAAATTTCCAAATTTGAAATTCTTCTGCTCGGGTTCATATTCCATAAATTCGACATGATCTTAACCCTTGGGCAGACTCGGGGTTTGTTGGGGTTTGATTATATTTTCGAGAGCTTTACAAGGACAGTTTTGGTTTTATGGATTAGAGAATCTCTTTAGGCCCCGTTTGATTCACGAAAAGAAAATGAATTTCTTTGTATTTTTTATGGGAATAAAAAAGTAGGATTTCTGTCACATTTTTTTTTCGTTGTTTGGTAAAACAAGAAAACTACCTAGGAAAGAAAAGCAAAATATAACAATGTTCCAATAATATACATACCTTTTAAAATAAAAATAATATTATAAAAATAACATTAATGGTAAAATAAGCAATGACACATGGTTACTTTTGTCATAACTTTTGTAATAAATGTTGGGAAAAGGAGGAGGGAAAATCAATCCCATGGGTCTTGAGTGGAACCATATTCCCACCAATTTTTTCCCTTGTCAGGAAATTGATTTCCAAGTTTGTAGTTGTCACGACCCGTTATCCAAATTGTTGGGCCGGACCGAGCCATGTCCAGCCTACGCTTGTTAAAGCATAGTAAGCTGTTCTAAGAATAGACAATAAAGGATCTAAGCTGCTAACAGTTCTAATATCACATTTAAAAGTTCATCATAACACAGCATCTATAAGCGAAGGTAAACAAGTACAGACTTAATAATACACTTTATAAGTATCTAACTGGAGACAAAGTCCGGTATCCAAATACAAGTCCAAAACAAAGTCCAAGTCTCAAAACACATGACAAATATCTAAGCAAGATTCTCCGCTGGGGCCTCTTCTGGAGCTAAGGCCAGGTCCTCAAAATCAGTGCCATAATATGTAACACATAGCATTTCCTTCTCGAAAAGTGAACCTACAACGTTATCCTGTCAGGATGGAAGCAAGTACAACCTCTACAACTAAAGTACTGAATATATAATAAAAGAGATGTACAACAAGAAACATGGTGTGATAAGTCTATAAAACAAGAAATAATGGAAACATGGCCTCATGGTACAACTGGGATCACAGTATCATAGTAACATAGGGAACATGGCATATCTGGAATCATGGTATGACTGGAATCACGGTAAAATACATTTGTCAAGGTGACACATGTATATCTAATGTTTAAAACTGGAGCAGGTACGTGATCGGTCAATAGGTGATGGTGCTGTGGCACCGGTAAGAACAATATGTACTTCCGTACATGCCTAAATGTAAACACGTACAAGTGCCTCGGGATATTGGCCTATGGCAAGGTCTACATGTATAATGTCGGCCTTACACGGCTCAAGGTCGTAGCGTGGGGGCATGATCACGTACTCAACTGTCAGTTTTTCCATAACCCATATTCTAACATGTGAGAGATACAAGAATAGTAAAAACATGTGAGAGATACTAGGAGCAGTATAAGCATGGTAGGTACTGGGAGCAGTATAAAACATGTGAATACTCATAGCAGTATAAAGTATAGTAAAACATGTACTGAGAACCAGTAAGAAGGATGTGAAGATATAAGAACTGTCCTAAGCATGGCAGGTACTGAAAGTAATACAACATGTGAAGATTTAACTTGCTACCTCAAGGATCAGTATTTTAACAGGATTAATACATGTTCTAGCATTAAAAGACAGTAAATGAGTTTGTGGATGTACTTGCCTCGAGCAAAGCAACAATACTAGTACGAAGATATAGATGTTCGGTGTCCTATCAATAATGATATACAAACTCAGCCTCTAAGTTATGTTCAAGATTACACTAGTGGTGTGACACGACTCCTGACTGGATACTAGCCAAGTGGGGACCTAGCATAAAAGTCTAATGTGGAGTGACACTATATCCAAACTAATTTTCTAAGGTCTTTACACTAGTGCGGGGTGAGGTCCAATACGTCTATAACTCAAAACAACACAAAATATTGAAAGTCGTAACTATTCAATAAATAAATCAAACTGTACACTGAGTTCCAACAATTTTTGAGATAGACAAAAAGTTCAAATATACATAAAATAAAGTACCAAAATGATCCTTATTAATTATAGAAATATATACTAATTTTTTTGGAATTTATAAACCCTCAAAAATATTTATTAAAAATCAGCAAACACATGTATCCTGAAAATGAGTTATGTTTTCCTATTTTTATAAAATACCAAAAGTACTTATTAAATGCTGGAAAATTATAATAAATTAGCTAAATTAACATAGTATTTAAATATAATTTTTTTCTAAATTTTTACAGCAATTAAAATATATATATAAATTCAAAAACAGAAAGTAACAATTTCTGGAAAAATAATTAATTACAAATTAAGGATAATACATAAGTAAAATCTACAGATGTTGTCGGATGATAAAATAAATATCACCAACGTGTCCAGAACGGTCAAATTAGCTAGGATAGCCTACCATAAGTCCAATTTAGACACAGGGGCAAAACAGTAATTTTGGGTCAAAATGATGTCCGTCGTTGGACACACTTTGTACCGAAAAATGTGTCAGGATAGAAGTCTACAAAACCTAGCAAATTATATGTCCACGAATCCAGAATGATGATACGAACCCAACGATATGTCCAAAATGGAATTCCGATGTGCCGATCTCAAAAGGACACGTTGACGCAGACACTTGGAATCTGGTTTGCACCGAAATGTATGCCGGAGCAAATATCTTCAAAAGTCAGCAAATTATATGTCAGCGAGTTCAGAATGACGATACGAACTCAACTGTATATCCGGAACTGGATTCCGATGAGCCGATCTCAAAGTGACCCGTTGACTCGAAATGTAGGACCCATTTTGCACCGAAATGTGTGCCAGGGCCCATGTTCTCCAAATTAAGCAAACTTTATGAAAATATGCCAGAACGACGTCACGAGTTTACTGGTGGTGTCCGAAATTGAATCCGAAGTCCCGGGTTCAAAAATAGAATTTAACAAGTGCAAATTAAAGAATTTGGACAGCCAACTTTGGCGTCGAATTCGACCAACCAAACGTGCTTATAATAAAACAAAACTTAAAGGAGACAGGAAGAGGGTTATACCAGCTGTGCATAGGAACTGGTAGTGCGCCAACCGGAGCTGCGACGGCGGAGTTACGAGCTGACGAAGTCGGCTCCACACAACTGTCCAAAAAATAGTTCAATTTAAAGTGTCAACTTGGTGGCCAGTTTTGAGGTATCAAACGACAAAATTTGTCACGACCCGTACCCTAGAGTTAGGACACGAGAACGTAACAACGCCCAGCCTACGCCGCAGTGTCGGCGGTAGAACGCTGTCCTAGGTCTCAATGCATCTAACAGTATAAGACTAAACAGTTTATACTTCCCGAATGGGGGTGACATAGCAGAATGTAAACTCAATCACATCTAAGGTAGAGCATAAAGGAAGATAGATAAAACATGAAATCGAAAAGAGATACAACAGATAGAAGTCTAAGTGTCTAAGATACAAACTCAGAATACATCTCAAAACCCAAATACAGTAATCCTTAAATACAACTCAAGATGACTGAAAATAAACTATAAGCAAAAACCCTAGCTATCTATGCAACCTCTACTGTCTCCTCTAGGCTAGCAGGCAACCTCCAAACTATCTGTAAAATTTATCAACAGGTCCAGTCAGGACATGAGCGAGTACAGTACATCTCAACAGGTCATAGCAGGTTAGAAAGTAAAAACATGCAATAAAGTAAGATACAGGTACTAAGGAAATGCGGTATATAAACAGGAAGAAAACTGTAATATAAATATCTACTATACATAGAGAACTAGCAGTGACTAGTGAGTCAGAGTACAATATGGACATGTAAATGGCATAGGAGATTCTGATGAGACACTAAGGATGAGATTCTGATAAGAAACTACTGGTGTATTATTCACATGCCCAATTCTACTCCCCCGTACCCCAATCAATACACAAGGATCTAAACAGGTTATGGTATTGTACAAGATATCACATGGGAGCCCATATAGGGTGCACGTGATAGTATACATGGGGGCTCCGTGAACTTGAGAGTACAAAGTTCACCGGAGTGCACATGTAAATGAAAGCACAGGAGTACACGATGTAAGTGAAACGCACAAGCACAATGTACCCGATGCTCCCGAGGGGGATAACATCGTATGTAGAGATCCATATAGTACCAATCCGTGTGACCAACGTGATAGTACAAGTAAAGTAATCTACTGCAGGAAATAATTCTAAGCAGGATATGAAATGATCAGAGAATGTATTCGCCTGTAACTGAGTGTCCAGAATGAAACGTACTGTCCAAGGAGTGGTGTTTGGCTCCTAATCAGAACAGCACAAGTCACAACAGGTCCAGAATAGTAAAATGGAGTCCTACTATACATTCTATATGATTCTAGGTCAATCTAGGCCAAAGTCAACTCTTGGTCAACTCTGGTCAACCCTAGAAGTCAAACTAGGTCAACCAAGTCTAATTAAGCCTAAACTAGGCTATTCAAATCTATACTAGCTAGCAAAACCCTAACAAGGCTAGGCAAGCCTATACTAGCTATATCACAATGTAGCTTAGCTAATTCTAGAATTCCTTAGTAAGTTACAACCTCACTATTTCACCCATAGCTTAACACCACAATATTAAACTACACAATCTAGGCTAATTGCAACTCCTACATCATTAGCTAGCAAGGAAGCATAGATATAGATATATATGCACTCATACAATTACCCACATATATTGTATATGCCTAAACATGCAAGGCTAGAAATATAGAGAAAGAGAGAGAGAGAGAGCTAGTGTGTATGAAACATGAGTGTGTGCGGGCAGGAAATAACAGGAAGGGGTGTGCTTGTGTGTGTTAACATAGAACATTACATCTCATTAACTTGTATATTTTATACATTACATCTATTATTACATTACATTCATGCTTGCATTCATTCATCATTCATTTATCCTCTTGCACTACTATATGTACCATACATTACATACTATGGAACCTACATATTCATTACAAGCCATACTTATACATGCTTACATTAGATAGAATACTTACACCTCGTACATCATTTATTTAACCACTTACTCATGCTTGTATTCTCTATTTAGTTACAAAATGTATATACATTAACATGGGTTAAAATCAAATAGAACATTATATTACACACAAGGGTGCACAAAATACATATGCCGAATAGTAACTCCTACTAATAATCAATATTGTACCATCTCAGTATGAATTAAAATTTAGGATTAAAGTATGTTATAGATCTATGTGTTAGCTTTCCGAAACTTTAAACGGATCGCATTTTCGTTTTCGGAAACTCCCGGAATCGCGAAAACACCGAGAACGCATTTGTCTTTCGTACAGCTGACACTCAAATAATTCTCCAGAAAGTTACAGAAAGAATTAGGCCTATTAATATATGTTTTTGGAAAGTTAACTTCAATACGCTTATTTTAAAAAAAACAGAAGATTAAACCGAGCTTTGAGCTAGAAGTTATGACATTTCTAAGTTAGGGCTGAAATTAAAAACGTGGATAAAAATCATGACGGATTTAGATAGTTTGAGCCAAAAGAATACACAATATATATCCTAATTATCCACAACAATAATAGCAATAATAATATGAGGAACCACACTCACAAACTTGATTATATAATCATCATGAACCATTTATTACATATATAACTCTCATTACAATATATATATATATATATATATATATATATATATATATATATATATATATATATATATATATATATATATATATATATATATATATATATATATAAATCTATATATGTAACATGAACACATCCACAACACAAAGGACACTCCTATGACCTCCAAATGGACACAAAATGGACACAAATGGAGATACAACCATGGGGGTCATTCCTATGGGTTCAAAATAGACCTATATGCATGAGGAAATAAAAAGGAGAAGGGATTTATACCTCCCGGTAGATCGAATCGAAGAAAAACCTTCCCGGAGCAACACCGACACGTAGAGATTCCAAAAGGACATGAACGAGCTCCGAATCCTCCCAAACTTGGGTAGCTTCCTCCTTGGCTAGAATGGAGAAGGAAGGAAGAAGATTTGGTGGTGAAATGGAAGGATTTGGTGGAGAAATTGCTAGGGATTGCTCTCTAGGAATTTGGGGAAGAACAAGAGAGAAAAAAATAGATGGATAATGACAAATGGGAGGCTCAACCCTATCCTTATTGTGGCTGGCCATAAAGGTGGTTTTGTCCTATTAGGAAAAGTCCAAAAGCCCCTACTAACCTATTCTATGAGTATTAGGAAAGGGCTAATTGGTTGGGGCTAAATTAGTCATTCTAAAGTCTCTAATCACACTAACCTTATCCATAATAATTAGTCTAACCTCTAACTAAAATATTTCTATCATATGGACTAAAATTAATATCATGTGGGCCATGCCTAACTAGTGTGTGGGTCCCACTAGAGTCAAACTACCCCCGGGTCCCCGTTTCAAGTCGGATTGAGTTGAAATTCGAACCCGACTCAAATAATCCCAAAACAATATCATAAATAATAAAATAATATCAAAATAATTCAAAGAGGTCAAATGCAAAAATATCCTTAGGCCAAAAATGATATTAAAATATCATAATCACATGGTTAGGCTCTAGGTCAAACAGTCTCTAGGGTTTTACTAGCAAAATGTCAAAATCACAAGTCATTGATTTAAATAATTTTAAAATGATTTAAAATCACCAAAAATTATATCACGAATTAAATATCATTATTAAAATAATTATAAGCACAAAATTTCAAAATTACCCTCATTTGGGAAACTGGGTGCTACAAAATTAACAGACCAAAATTGAGGGGAGTGAGGTGCTATATACCGAGATTGCGACAGAGCAAAGAGTTCTCCGATCCAACGGAAGGATCTCTCGAAAAACGTGTGCGAAGTTGCTGCAACGGAGTGCCATTTTCGAGTTCAAAACTCGCACGTCACGACGAGATTTCGTTCAAAACGCACAAATAGGCTATTCAGCGCGTCGGGGAAGTGGGTGGTGGCCACGTGGTGGCTCGTCGGAGGTCGCCCAGGTGAGGGGGAGTGGCCACAGGGAGGGGGGTGTTTGTGCTGTGAGGTGGAGGGGTGAGGTGGTGTGTGTATTTGTTATAGGAGAGAGAGAGAGTTATATATATATATATATATATATATATATATATATATATATATATATATATATATATATATATATATATATATATATATATAAGATATTTAAGATATTTAATAAATTAGAGGGAGAAAGAGATATTTTCAAAATAGAAAAAAGAGAAATATTGTGTGGGGTATTTGGGAAGTCACGAGAGTACAACATGGAGCTTTGGTTCGGGTTCGGTCGAGCCGGGTCGAGTCAAAATCGGACAGGGTGAAACAATGAAATTAAATATGTATTTATGATCACGAAAAAATAAATAATATTCGGGGACTCCAATAAATGGAACACAAGCGTCATGTGGGTAGTAGGCTTCAGGTGGGCCACGTCCATACTTTGGGTCGACTAGGTTGGCTCGATGTCGGGTCCCGAAATTAAATTGAAAAATAAATCAGGTTTTACGGTAGATAATTAATCGGCCTAAATTGACCTGAAAGTTGTGCGAAGAAAATGAAGCACAAAATGGAGTGTCTGAGTGGGACACGAAGGTCATGGGTGAAGAGCGTCTCGAGTAGATCATTCATGAGGAGTTGGTTCTGAGAAAACGACTGGTCTCGTGCTCCTAAATTAAAAGTCACGGTAACGTGCAAATGATGATCAAAGATAAAAGTGGGAATAATTATTCAACGATTAATTGGTCTAAGTTGACCCGAAGTTGTGCGATGCAAAAAGAGCATAAAAGAACGAGTTTAAGTGGGACATGATATATCAACATGAAGATAATCTTGTCTACTTCAAAACTCGTAAAGAGAGTTTACCGAGATGGGCATCCCTGACGCTCCAGAAGTCAAAGTCACGGAAAGCTACATTAATGATCAAAATAATTAAATAATAAAATACTTATCAAAAATAATTCATTTAGAAAATTTTAAAATAGCCCTGAAATTCAGGGGGCTTACATCCTACCCACCTTACAAGAATTTCATCCTCGAAATTAAAAATCACCCAATAGGTCAAACTATAACATGTAGCTGCTCTGGCTACAATACTCAATCTGCTACTCTTGTAATCATCTGTCATGTTTCTCTTTACAATCTTTTTGGTTCAGGTTCAACAAGGTCCTTCTATCATAAACTATGTCATATATCCTTTAGAATCTTCCATACTAACATGGAACCTTAACGTATACCCTAAAATATAGGTCATTCTCTGGACATGTCTATAAGCCTAAAATACTTAATCATCAATCATATTTCCAACCTCAATTTGTAAATACTTGATTTCCTTATCACATCTTAAGTATCCTTATTCTATCAATCCATAGTTCCTTTGCATCATTTGTCGTCAATCTTTTCCTACACTTTCTCCTTGAAATTATACGTTCGATTCTTATCCTTGGCGTAGAGCCTTCTTCTTTTACTCAACAAGTCCTCCGAATATAAATCCTCGATTTCAAAACTCCCGATTTATTAATTACCAAAGTACATATGTCTTTGTCTCGTTCCTTGTCTTTTAAACTGATATCTTTCCGATCTCGTACGCAATACGATAACTCATTCTAATTTATTCTATATCAATCCACATATCGATCTACCCTCTAATCACATGTAATTAGCTATAGATAACCAACCAAAATTCTATAAATGCTAAATCCTTAAACTGCTAAGCACAAGATTCTAATCCTCAATCCATAGTCACAACAATATAATATCTCATTTCTCCATCTTTAGATACCCTATCTCGAGTCATACTATCAATGCAATCGTTCTTAATGGTTTCCAAGTCTACTATAGTCAGTCACCCATACTTGTCCTATAAACTTAGTCTAACCAATCCCTAGGAAAAGTATTTATCACAATCACACAATAAATTTATAGTTATACTACAGAATCAGTTAACAAGGTTTGGCTATTTCGATCGTCTATAAAATAGAAGGTAACAAGGCCTAAGACTGGGTCAAGCAATCCATAACAGTGTCCAAACAAGTTAAAGGGTCAAGCAAGACGGAAAAGTTTATTGGAATATCTCCAAGAATGGTACGGAGACAACGAAATGTATAATAAGAAGAATTACCCAAGAGGTTAACGAAGAAGAGTTTAGTCAAGTCATAGGAAAGATAGAACACAAAAATAATTATGTCCAAAAAGATAACGCGAAAGCAATCCTATTGGAGAATCCTAGAGAACCTATAATCCTAGTTGTAGATGTAGATATGACAGAGCTAATCAAGATGGGAAAAAATGATAATAAGAATTTATTCTTGCTTAATCGGTCATAACGAAGTGAACCAAGTTGAGATATGACCTGATAACCATACACGTCTTCCTGAAATCATGTTGCCAGAATTTTCGCAACACCAGTAAGCTTATATGCAATAAATGATAGAGTCATAACTATGGTATACACCCTATAATCATGTTATCTAGAATTCTCGCCACGCCAACCGGTATGGCTGTGAGAAAATCTAAATTCCATAACTAGGATAAGTATATCCGAAATTAGGCTCTATATTTTTGTCATACCAGCTAATATGGCTGCGATAAATTCTAAACTCCATAAATAAAGCAGACATTTACTTTATCAGGATATATCACAATTTAATCCATAAAATTTATCACGACGCAAGACCAAAGTCAACAACAAAAATCAAAAATTAATTTCAACAATGAATTAAGGAAAAGCAAATGGAAATAAGTGAAAATAGATTTCGAGGTAAGATTAGAGTGAGATCCTCAGGGGTCATCCCAAGGGTATTATCTTGGTCAAAATTATAATCCACTGAATTCAAGCAAGAAACTAAATACAGTTAACGGTCCTATGCTGTGATGAGTTCTTCCTATGTTGCAATCCTAGTAATCCTCTAGGTGTTCTAAATGTTATTTCTAGTGTTAACAAGTTGTCCTAGATCCTAATTGCAAGCATGTTTGGTGTAACCATACAATTTAAGTCTGGACCTGCATGGGGGCACCACTAAAAACATGTCACGACCCGTTACCCAAATTGTTGGGTCGGGCCGAGCTATGTCCATCCTACGCTTGTTAAAGCGTAGTAAGCTGTTCTAAGAATAGACAATAAAGGATCTAGGCTGCTAACAGTTCTAATATCACATTTAAAAGGTTCATCACAACACAACATCTATAAGCAAAGGTAAACAAGTACATACTTAATAATACACTTTATAAGTATCTAACTAGAGACAAAGTCCAGTATCCAAATACAAGTCCAAAATAAAGTCTAAGTCTCAAAACACATGACAAATATCTAAGCAAGATTCTCCGCTGGGGCCTCTTCTGGAGCTAAGACCAGGTCCTCAAAATCAGTGCCATAATATGTAACACAGCATTTCCTTCTCGAAAAGTGAACCTACAACGTTATCCTGTCAGGACGGGAGCAAGTACAACCTCTACAACTAAAGTACTGAATATATAATGAAAGAGATGTACAACAAGAAACATGATGTGATAAGTCTATAAAACAGGAAATACTGGAAATATGGCCTCATGGTACAACTGGGATCACAGTATCATAGTAAAATAGGGAACATGGCATATCTGGAATCATGGTATGACTAGAATCACGATAAAATATATTTGTCAAGGTGACACATGTATATCTAATGTTTAAAACTGGAGCAGGTACGTGATCGATCAATAGGTGATGGTGATGTGGCACCAGTAAGAATAATATGTACTTCCATACATGTAGTGCCCCGTCCCGCTCAGTCAATCGGAGGAATCGAAACGCCGACGGCGTTCGGACTTGGCCTTGCGACGGCCGTTTGAAGACATCGCTCAGGTGGGGTAGTTTCGGTGAACTCTCCTCATCTTTGCCTTCACATAATAAATCGTGTTTTCAACTTGCACAAGTTAGGCTTGATAATAAAAGCTACGCATCCACATAGCCAAGGGAATAATCCCGACAGGTCAAAATGAGTTAGAACATGGAAAACGTCCCACGGTCGGCTTAGAGTTGGTGCACGGCGTGCTTTGAAATGACACTCGGTCCTTCATCCTGTGGCTTGGGAGAAGGAAAGTTGGTCTTCGACACAAAGTTATGAAATAGCCTAAGTCATAGGCGTCGCCCGCGTGAATGTTCGACAAATATGCACGTTTCCATAATGCAAGGCTTGGCATAGCCTTTGCTCGTTAAGTTGTAGGCTTGCGTAAGTTAGGCAATGTTACGCCGATCGACCTAAGATATTTCTCGTGCTGTCCCGCTTTTTCTGCGGTTGTCAAGTTAAATAGTCCCACGATCCCAAGGCCCGTCATATGAAGTATGACTTGGGCGATAGCGTCGCGTATGTTGGAAGTCGGTTTGAGACACGATGGCACGGTCCTAGAGTTTTTAAGGCACGGGCCACGGTTGATTCATTGAGTTTGGAAAGTGTTGTGAATAATTGTTCTTGAGTTGAGTAAAATAGTAGGGCAAGAAAGAAGTATGCTCGCGGCTATATGTCGGCGAGGCCTCGCGGCTACATGTTGGCGAGGCGGTCTCATAAGAAAGAAATATTGAACTTGGCCCTGAAAGAAATGGTAACACAAGAGGTAGCATGATGGTGTGAGACGTCAGTTTGTGTCGAGTCTTGCATGGTCATTGGATAACTTGTCGATAAAGCGGGAGTTTCTCCGACACGGCAACCTGAGGCCTCGGGACCGCTGCGGGCATATGGAACAAACAATTTTCGACAAGGTGAGAGTTTTCTCCGCACGACAACCCGAGGCCACGGGACCGTTGCGGGCATATGGAAACGAAAAATACTGTGCTTTGCACGGGTTAGGCGGGGACTTGCAGCGGGGCTAGCTACCTTGCGCTGAAAGGAACGCCCGTCTAATAAAAAGAAAGAGTAGTCCACTATGGCTCGGGGAGCCAGTGACCAAGTTCATATAGATGTCGGCAGATAGCGGCTAACCGCGTGTATGCCTTTGGATTGGTTGAGTTGTTTGGAAGTTTAAGTCGGGAAACCGCCGCAAGGCAAAGTCAGTCAAGTGACACATAACCCACAAGTCTTAATTGGGTCAGTTGGCAATCAAAGTAACAAAGGGTGGCCGCAAGGCGGCGATATGGTTGAGTCGCACTGAGTTGCGAGGCACGGCACAAAGGAGTTATAGCACGGTCGTAAGGAAATTGGGTACTACCGCGTAGTTGCGTCTCTGATTCTGGCCGAAAGGCAAGCACGACCTGATAGGTTAACGTTGTGGCACGAGAAGTGGTCTAGAGGCAAAAATATGAGTAACGTTGACATTGCAAGCACGGGATGGTTTTGACACACAAGTTGCGCCAAGGCGCCGGTCCTAAAACTGAACCTAAGGCAAGAGTAGAAAGACAATCGAAAAGGGATTTAAGCTGCACAAAGTAAATGAACGTGTAGGTTTTGTATGGGTGGGCGAGAAGCTCACTCCACCAGTACAGTTGAGTACTGACACCCACACAGTGTTCATGTGCAGGCACAGGTAGAAGCTCGTGGCGCGGAGCCCGCTTGGATGCGTCGAGGCACAGGAGTTCCTTGGCGATTCGAAGCGTGCGGTCGCATGGATTGAAGACTTATACAGGACATAATGTATGGACATCGCCTTCCGAAGCTTCCGCTGGATCAAGACTTGTAATTGAGAGATGAGAGAGAGCTGAGTGAACTTGTAAAATGTGAGAAGAGTGAGCTTGAGTGATTGTAATATTGGCCTTGCGCCCCTAATGTAACCTTTGTTCAATATCAATAAAGGTCTTCTTTTGAGTAACTTGTGTTTTGTTCTAAAATTCCGCTGCTATGATTCAATGTCTCTGCTTGGGACTTCTGTGCGACGACCCCGTCACAGCCGCTGAAATCGGCCGTTATGGAACCCGCCTTGCACGAGCGCAATCTAGGCTCGTGCGGCATCACGCCTTAGCGAGGACGATCGCTCCTACGGGAGCGGGGCGTGACATAATGGTATCAGAGCACGGCTTTACGTCCTTGGATAACCGATTGAATTCTTTAACTCGTCATTTCCGCAAACTCTGTTGCTTCCGCAAAGTTGATATCGTTGGTGCGCTCTCTCTCAAATGAACCATGGGATGTCCATACAATAAGTCTATCTATTTTGCAAAACATAGGTGAACAGTTTTTGATAAGAAAACAAAAAAGATGGTTTACGTAAGCACGGTTGGCTAAGTCGGGCTGGGCATATACACCAAAGTTGCGTCGACCTTAGAAACGTCGAGTACGGGAATTGAATAGCATCGTGCTAGAATGAGTTGAACTCGATTGAGTAAAGTAAGATGAGTATCGATAGGGGTGCTATCGAGCGACGATATCGTCGGTGCGATATAGATAAGCGTGCTTGGGTTTTGAGGAATGGTTCGAACGGGATTCGAAGAAGTCGATTTTGAATCAAATAATAAGTTGAGGATTGGTTGAATGACTTCATTCCTGAGTGGTGTATGCGATAGGCTCAGGGATGTCGAACGATGCAAATTGAGGAAAATAAGTTGGTCGATGACTTAAGATGGACGGATGAAGAATACGTGAAATTGGTTGGAGGAAATTGATATCGTAAATGATTCGAGGGAAAATGATCGGAATTGGTGTTATAAATGTCGAGGAGACTATCCTGTTGGACGATAACATCATTCGCACGACTCGAAATTGGTCGCAAAGGAAGATCGTCAGGTTACGTATATCGTCGATGGTATTGAGGCGTATCAAAGATCGATATACGATAACTCGGAGGTACTCTGACTCGGCGAAGGACGATCGTGCAAGTGTTATGGTTCGGTTGGATGCAATACTTTGGACTTTGGTTGAGATGAATGTTAGATGCAAATGAAGGTGTCTTGATGGTTACGCGAATAACCACAACGTCGACATTCTTGTCTTGCGCGAGCACAACTTTAGCCTCGCACATGCGTTGCGTCGGATTTGAGGCGATCGTTCCGCGTGAGCGCTGACATGGTGATTCATGTCGCGGGAACAATCGGACTCGGAAGATCTGGACGCGACAACTTTGATTGTCTCGACTTGTCGGTTTGATGCGAAGGAACATTCGAGGATGTTTTAACTTGTGATCGATGAATGAAATGAACTTGAGGATTGAGTAGGTCCAATCCGCGCATCGAGAATGAATTAGTCTAGACACAAAAACAAGAGTTACGTCCCGATGAGAATGACTATCTCGCGGGAGCGTGCATGGTGATTCATGCCCACCGCGGTTAATCTGACTCGCGTGAGATCGGGGCGCAACACGTTGTTAAGCTAGACGACCTTGTGATCGGTTTCGTGAATTGGAATAGACGACTTCGGAAATGTAAAATGTGGATTATGGTTTAGCGGCGAATTACGTAGTAACGTGCTTGAATTGGAAGGATTTGATAGGCAGATTATGTCGAACGTGTTCGAAGAGATAGACTATGCGAAATGGTTTGTTGAACGAGCGATATTGATACGTCGGAGAATTTGGTCGAACGCGAGTTGTTGTAGGATGGCTTTACCAAATTACTCGGACCCCGTACCTCGATGTTTAGAAATCGGAGTGATGCGAGCTTGGGTAGAAAAACCCGTACTATCAACTTGGTTTGACCTTAGGATGGGGTCAGTGTTGATATTGTTGTTTGGGAACTATGATTCCAATACTGACGAATGACTTTAGCCAAAAGATAGAAGTTATGGTGGCACCACTCGCGAGCTCGGTTGAGATGCATGTATATCAGGGACGCTTGAATACGTGCACGAATCCGACTCGAGTGGCGATGGCGGATTCTCTATCACAAGGCTTGGCTGAAATGCATGTATTTTGGGGACGCCTAGAATATGTGCACGATCCAACCAAGTGATATGTTGAATCAAGTGAGACTTGAGGAATGGAAAAGTGTTGAGGATTTTGAAATAGAGATTCGAAGAAAAGATTGAGGGTAGTGCGAGCGTGGCTCAGATTGAGGAAACGCATAGGCGTAGTATATGCGAGAGTTCTAGAAAGGCAAGTAAAGTGGTAAGTCAATAAGTAAGTACTCAGTAAGTCTCGAGGACGAGACTTGTTCTGAGTGGTGTATGTTGTAGTGCCCCGTCCCGCTCAGTCAATCGGAGGAATCGAAACGCCGACGGCGTTCGAACTTGGCCTTGCGACGGCCGTTTGAAGACATCGCTCAGGTGGGGTAGTTTCGGTGAACTCTCCTCATCTTTGCCTTCACATAATAAATCGTGTTTTCAACTTGCACAAGTTAGGCTTGATAATAAAAGCTACGCATCCACATAGCCAAGGGAATAATCCCGACAGGTCAAAATGAGTTAGAACATGGAAAACGTCCCACGGTCGGCTTAGAGTTGGTGCACGGCGTGCTTTGAAATGACACTCGGTCCTTCATCCTGTGGCTTGGGAGAAGGAAAGTTGGTCTTCGACACAAAGTTATGAAATAGCCTAAGTCATAGGCGTCGCCCGCGTGAATGTTCGACAAATATGCACGTTTCCATAACGCAAGGCTTGGCATAGCCTTTGCTCGTTAAGTTGTAGGCTTGCGTAAGTTAGGCAATGTTACGCCGATCGACCTAAGATATTTCTCGTGCTGTCCCGCTTTTTCTGCGGTTGTCAAGTTAAATAGTCCCACGATCCCAAGGCCCGTCATATGAAGTATGACTTGGGCGATAGCGTCGCGTATGTTGGAAGTCGGTTTGAGACACGATGGCACGGTCCTAGAGTTTTTAAGGCACGGGCCACGGTTGATTCATTGAGTTTGGAAAGTGTTGTGAATAATTGTTCTTGAGTTGAGTAAAATAGTAGGGCAAGAAAGAAGTATGCTCGCGGCTATATGTCGGCGAGGCCTCGCGGCTACATGTTGGCGAGGCGGTCTCATAAGAAAGAAATATTGAACTTGGCCCTGAAAGAAATGGTAACACAAGAGGTAGCATGATGGTGTGAGACGTCAGTTTGTGTCGAGTCTTGCATGGTCATTGGATAACTTGTCGACAAAGCGGGAGTTTCTCCGACACGGCAACCTGAGGCCTCGGGACCGCTGCGGGCATATGGAACAAACAATTTTCGACAAGGTGAGAGTTTTCTCCGCACGACAACCCGAGGCCACGGGACCGTTGCGGGCATATGGAAACGAAAAATACTGTGCTTTGCACGGGTTAGGCGGGGACTTGCAGCGGGGCTAGCTACCTTGCGCTGAAAGGGACGCCCGTCTAATAAAAAGAAAGAGTAGTCCACTATGGCTCGGGGAGCCAGTGACCAAGTTCATATAGATGTCGGCAGATAGCGGCTAACCGCGTGTATGCCTTTGGATTGGTTGAGTTGTTTGGAAGTTTAAGTCGGGAAACCGCCGCAAGGCAAAGTCAGTCAAGTGACACATAACCCACAAGTCTTAATTGGGTCAGTTGGCGATCAAAGTAACAAAGGGTGGCCGCAAGGCGGCGATATGGTTGAGTCGCACTGAGTTGCGAGGCACGGCACAAAGGAGTTATAGCACGGTCGTAAGGAAATTGGGTACTACCGCGTAGTTGCGTCTCTGATTCTGGCCGAAAGGCAAGCACGACCTGATAGGTTAACGTTGTGGCACGAGAAGTGGTCTAGAGGCAAAAATATGAGTAACGTTGACATTGCAAGCACGGGATGGTTTTGACACACAAGTTGCGCCAAGGCGCCGGTCCTAAAACTGAACCTAAGGCAAGAGTAGAAAGACAATCGAAAAGGGATTTAAGCTGCACAAAGTAAATGAACGTGTAGGTTTTGTATGGGTGGGCGAGAAGCTCACTCCACCAGTACAGTTGAGTACTGACACCCACACAGTGTTCATGTGCAGGCACAGGTAGAAGCTCGTGGCGCGGAGCCCGCTTGGATGCGTCGAGGCACAGGAGTTCCTTGGCGATTCGAAGCGTGCGGTCGCATGGATTGAAGACTTATACAGGACATAATGTATGGACATCGCCTTCCGAAGCTTCCGCTGGATCAAGACTTGTAATTGAGAGATGAGAGAGAGCAGAGTGAACTTGTAAAATGTGAGAAGAGTGAGCTTGAGTGATTGTAATATTGGCCTTGCGCCCCTAATGTAACCTTTGTTCAATATCAATAAAGGTCTTCTTTGAGTAACTTGTGTTTTGTTCTAAAATTCCGCTGCTATGATTCAATGTCTCTGTTTGGGACTTCTGTGCGACGACCCCGTCACAACCGCTGAAATCGGCCGTTATGGAACCCGCCTTGCACGAGCGCAATCTAGGCTCGTGCGGCATCACGCCTTAGCGAGGACGATCGCTCCTACGGGAGCGGGGCGTGACAATACATGCCTAAATGTACACACGTACAAGTGCCTCGGGATATTGGCCTATGGAAAGGTCTACATGCATAATGTCGGCCTTACACGGCTCAAGGTCGTAGCGTGGGGGCATGATCATGTACTCAACTGTCAGTTTTTTCATAACCCATATTCTAACATGTGAGATATACGAGAATAATAAAAATATGTGAGAGATACTGGGAGCAGTATAAGCATGATAGGTACTGGGAGCAGTATAAAACATATGAATACTCAGAGCAGTATAAAGTATAATGAAACATGTACTGAGAACCAGTAAGAAGGATGTGAAGATATAAGAACTATCCTAAGCATGGCAGGTACTGAAAGTAATACAACATGTGAAGATTTAACTTGCTACCTCAAGGATCAGTATTTTAACAGGGTTAGTACATGTTCTAGCATTAAAAGACAGTAAATGAGTTTGTAGATGTACTTGCCTCGAGCAAAGCAAGAATACTAGTACGAAGATATAGATATCCGGTGTCCTGTCAATAATGATATACAAACTCAGCCTCTAAGTTATGTTCAAGATTACACTAGTGGTGTGACACGACTCCTGACTGGATACTAGCCAAGTGGGAACCTAGCATAAAAGTCTAATGTGGAGTGACACTATATCCAAACTAATTTTCTAGGGTCTTTACACTAGTGCGGTGTGAGGTCCAATACGTCTATAACTCAAAACAACACAAAATATTGAAAGTCGTAACTATTCAATAAATAAATCAAACTGTACACTGAGTTCCAACAATTTTTGAGATAGATAAAAAGTTCAAATATACATAAAATAAAGTACCAAAATAATCCTTGTTAATTATAGAAATTTATAATAATTTTTTTGGAATTTATAAACCCTCAAAAATATTTATTAAAAATCAAAAAACACATGTATCCTGAAAATGAGTTCTATTTTTCTATTTTTATAAAATACCAAAAGTACTTATTAAATCTGAAAAAATTATAGTAAATTAGCTAAATTAACATAGTTTTTAAATACAATTTTTTTTTAGATTTTTACTGTCACGACCCGCACCCGGTTTTCGGATACGAGACGTGTCCAAGCCAGCCTACGCCGCAGAGTCGTCGGTAGAACGCTGTCAAGTCCGCAAGAAATAGATGCTCAAAATAAAACATTTGCTGCTCATTCACATTTCTAATTTATTACAACATTTACAACATTTATATTTAAAGGAAAAATAAAGTTTTACAATTAAGGAAATTGATACAAATGCTTGCTATTTCTAGGTTGTCCTCAGCATACCCCAAGTTCTTCCAGTGCTAAGAGTGATAGCGGCTAAACCTGAAAAATGTTGGTTTCCAGTCAGGAATGGAACAAGCACACAAACCGACGGCAGTGCAAAACACAATAGAATTATCAAGACATGAAAATAGCATATGAGAAATGAAAACTGTAAGATAAAGTGATGTCATAGCACGATAGAGAAATAAACAAGGAAAAGCTAATAAAAGACATCAATCTAAGTGGTGTGAAATATCCTTTCGCCATGTGGATGGCTAGGGGATAAAATCCGGCATACTGCACGTGTCGTGTGCAGCAGCTATCGTTCAAGAATAGACTCATGGGATATTTCTGGGTAGTCCACATGTATACTAAGATATTTCCCCTCCCGACAACTCCGTGTGACGAGCGTGTCAACAAGCAGCAAGATATATGTAAAGACATGAAATGAAAAGACTACTATGAATCGGAAAGCAATCAGAAAGTGCACTTGCCTGTCGCCTCGAGCTGCAAGTAATGACCAAGTAAAGAGTTGGAGTCCCACAGACCTATATTTATGAATTCCATATCAATACACAATTTAAAATACAAAAGAAACTATCTAATGGGTTACTTAATCTTCCTATTGGATTTTCTCCCTTTGACACCCTCTAGTAATCCTAACCTCAACTCTGTCTCCTTTGATGCTTCTTGGACCTCTCTTTCCTTGACTTGTTACTAGTACCATGTGTTAGCTAACAGTATGGGTTTTAGTTCACTGCTTTGCTATAGAGCTAGGGAAGTGTACAACCTATGTGATATTACCATCACTCTATTGGCATTTGCTGTAAACCCAGGTACAACTAGTGTCATTACCCTATTTTGAGGTATAGAGATGGTAACAATGGTCACCTGTAATGACCATTTGGCCTACAGTTGGGTTGGCCTCAAGTGCCAGGCCCCTGTTATGATGTGGAGAGTAGGGCTTGTTTCTCTACCTCATCCTAACAGCATAACAATGATTTTGCCCTGCATTCCTCTGTTCTGGACCATACACCCTGCCCACATCCTCAAACTTAGCTGAGTATATTTGGTATTAATAGGTTTCTATTATACTAAAGTTTGAATGATGTCAACCTTCCTGTTTCCTGCAGGTGGAACCCTGATATCACACCTGGACCGGTCCTATATGCAGGATAACATAACTAACTGAATATGGTCTCAATGCAATAACTGTTTCTCAAGGGCAATGGAACCAGTGATTGGCTCATGCATAAGGTCTCAAATGAATACTAATGACCACATGGGATCAGTGGCTGATCCTGTCACTCTCTTGTCCAGATGTGGTTTGAGGGTTGATCAACAAACTGTCATTCCTGAATATGTGCTCTGGATACACCAAGTACAAATAGGTGTAGACACACACCCATGAGGGGCTGCCCTCAAGGCACTGTACCATGTCCAAGGAGACATCCTGTTCACTTGTACACTAGTGTATACACTAGTACAACTCTCATGTTGCCATCCATACAGTCCATCCCTAACCTCTTGCATTACCTGGTACATCTTAGAGTACTAGAATACTCAATTATGATTGTGACCAAGGATATCCCATATTGGACACTATATAAAAGACTGATTTAAGTCTTCACTTGTCTAAACGAATGTCTAGCACCATATCAAGATCAAGGGCCAATTTCGATGTAGGCTAGTCACATGGATTTGATCACCAATGTCAGGATTGTTATATTGACATTTGAATTTGTACTGCAGGTAAATCAGTATGGTACACTGCCTATAGCTCTTGTTTGTAATTGGGCCCAAGTCAATCAATGCTTCCTGTTGTAACTTCCAATCCTGGCACCACCCCTACACTCTAGTCTCTCAGATTGACACTTCTCATGCTAAATCTACTGCCATCATCTAAAAAGGGACAGGAGTATTTATTACCCAGCACCTGGGTACCTGTCATGTATAGGTGGTCTTCTAACTTCTGTGTACAGCCTGTCTCTAAGCCTGCCTATAGTAGGAGTATAGGTAATCCTGACTTTACTCTGCCTGTAATTTTCTACACCAATGTGATTACCAGTTCTCTCATCTGATACTTGTGTTTAGGAACACATGTTCTTACTGCTGCCAACTACTAGTGTACAGTAGGCAACACAACTCACTCTAGGTTAAACTTTGGTTAATTCTCTACTTATATTGCCTATGATTATCTGCTGCTTAATGGAAGGGAACAATCTAAGCATTGGCAGATACTCGAGCAAGAGTATCAGCTAACTGATATCCAACCTGTCAGTTTAGGTAGTCCTAGATTGATACCAGGATTGAGAGTGTAAGCCCATGTACCTTTGTGACTGACATCCAGAGTCCAGAAAAACTAGTAAGCCCATGTACCTTGGTGAGCTAATGAATTTGACACCTTAATGGCTGAAATATATTAGGTGATATGGGCATCTAGAGAGCCTAAATATAAGTATATAGTGCAGTATAAAATCAACCTGAGGATGAGCCTTCAGCCCAATATTTGATCTTAACAAGTAACAGGGGATACTCCATTCTGATACATGTGGAGTAAGGAATTGCCAAATCATTATGGAGGCATGACTAGGCAATTTCAGAATATGTGTAACTGGGTGTGAGGTGGTGATTCAAGTTGTGGCATTTGATCCTATGCCTCGACTTTTGATGGTTAATGGGGTATGGTATCCTACTCATTGCATTGATGTTCTCTACTAACATGCCCACAGATATAACCCACTGCTTACCAATGTCTATTGATGGATTCACATGACATTCTAGGAGATGTATCATTAATTGACCCCTCATGCTAGATAGGAAGGACGTCAACATGACTGATCAGTAGCTGGGCTAACATATGCCTCTACTCCATCACACCTGATACTCTCAGCCAAGTACTCAATAGTTTAAACCAATTGGGATGGTGTAGGCTGACCTATGAGATGCAAGTTAGTCTGGTTTATGTGATTGTAGGACAGGTTTAACTGAGAGGGGAAAAATGTCTGTACAACACCATAAAGAGGGAGATTATAGTAATGCGTTTGAGGTTAAAGGACTTGCATACATATAAGTATATGTGCAAGGCCCAAAACAGTCATAAAAGCTAGACTGCACCATCATCCTCATTCCTGACATGAGGCACCCTCTCGACACATTCTCAACTGTGCATATCCTTTTATATACATATATGAATAGAGGCTACACCTGTATGCCTCTCTACATGAGACTCGTTAGCTTTACCATAATCTGAGACAAGACAATGAACCCTTACCCTTCCCTGTATACTACCTTATGTGCCTGCACCTGAGTCTGAACCAATGTTCAGATTCTATGAGTCGATGGATCATCCGTCCTCTGCACTGCAATGCATGACACACCCTGTCCTACCCCAATCCAAACTTTCCTACTTACATGGGTATGATATATGGCAACGTGAAGGCATAAAGAACCTGTTACAAACCTAATATCCTCACATGGCCACAAGTACCTAAACTTCTTACTCGACATTACTTCGAACACTCCTCAATCATCCTATTTGCTTATTAATGAAAGTTGCAAGCCTATGGTTGATTAATCCTAACGAATCGAAATTATGGATGTGAGAAATACCTTTCGAAGATTAGCTTTGCTTCAACCTTCAACTTCGAGTAGCTCTCGATGTAGAGCAGGGGAATTCCGCGGCAGGAGACTTAGGGTTCGAAAGGCAGGGCCAAGTGATCCTGGTATTTATATTAGGGTTTGGATGGATCAAGAGATGAGACCGAATTTCCATCTCCTATCCAGATGTGGATTTGGAATCCTCTGCTCGTAGGATTTGAATCCCAGCTCTGGCCGTTTGGTTCTTTTAAATTTAAAACGAAGGTTTTGCAATAGAGCCCCTCTAAGCTGCAATATTTGATAAAAGTCCTTTTATTTACAAGTAAATGCTATAATACGTATTGCTTAATAACTAATTATGCAACAATTAATAACAAGTCATATTTAATGAAATTTAATTTGGGGATTTTGGGTCGAGGGCTTACATTTACAGCAATTAAAATATATATAAAAATTCAAAAACAGAAAGTAACAATTTCTGAAAAAATAATTAATTACAAATTAAGGATAATACATAAGCAAAACTACAGATGTTGTCGGATGATAAAATAAATATCACCAACGTGTCCAGAACGGTCAAATTATCTAGGATAGCCTACCCATAGTCCAATTTGAACACAGGGGCAAAATAGTAATTTTGGGTCAAAATGATGTCCGCCGTTGGACACACTTTGCACCGAAAAACGTGTCAGAATAGAAGTCTACAAAACCTAGAAAATTATATGTCCACGAATCCAGAATGATGATACGAATCCAACGGTATGTCCAAAATGAAATTTCGATGTGCCGATCTCAAAATGACACGTTGACGCGGACGCATAGAATCCGGTTTGCACCGAAATGCGCGCCGGAGCAAATATCTTCAAAACTCAGCAAATTATATGTCAGCGTGTTCAGAATGACGATACGAACTCAACGGTATATCCGAAACTGGATTCCGATGAGCCGATCTCAAAGTGACCCGTTGACTCGAAATATGGGACCCATTTTGCACCGAAATGCGTGCCAGGTCCCACGTTCTCCAAATTAAGCAAACTTTATATGAAAACATGCCAGAATGACGCCACGAGTCTACTGGTGGTGTCAAAAATTGAATCTGAAGTCCCGGGTTCAAAATGGAATTTAACAAGTGCAAATTAAAGAATTCGGATGGCCAACTTTGGCGTCGAATTCGACCAACCAAACGTTCTTATAATGAAACAAAACTTAAAGGAGGCAGGAAGAGGGTTATACCAGCTGCACACAGGAACTGGTAGCGTGCCAACCGGAGTTGCGACGGTGAAGTTACGAGCCGACGAAGTCGGCTCCACGAAATTGTCCAAAAATAGTTCAATTTAAAGTGTCAACTTGGTGGCCAGTTTTGAGGTATCAAACGACGAAATTAACGGACAAAAATTGAGGGGAGTGAAGTGCTATATACTAATATTGCGATGGAGCAAAGAGTTCATCGATCTAACGGTCGGATCTTTTGAAAAATGTGCACGAAGTTGCTGCGACAGAGCGCCATTTTCGAGTTCAAAACTCGCGCGTCACGACGGGATTCCGTTCAAAACGTACGAATAGGCTATTCGGAGCATCGGGGAAGTGGGCGGTGGCCACGGGGTGGCTCGCCGGAGGTCGCCCGGGTGAGGGGGGAGTGGCCACAAGGAGGGGGCTGTTTGTGCTATGAGGTGGAGGGGTGAGGTGGTGTGTGTATTTGTTATAGGAGAGAGAGAGAGTGATATATATATATATATATATATATATATATATATATATATATATATATATATATATATATATATATATATATATATATATATATATATATATATATATATATAAGATATTTAAGATATTTAATAAAGTAGAGGGAGGAAGAGATATTTTCAAAATAGAAAAAAGAGAAATATTGTGTGGGGTATTTGGGCAGTCACGAGAGTACAACATGGAGCTTGGGTTCGTGTTCGGTCGAGCCGGGTCGAGTCAATATCGGACATGGTAAAATAATGAAATTAAATATATATTTATGATCACGAAAAAATAAATAATATGCGGCGAATCCAATAAATAGGATACAAGCGTCATGTGGGTAGTTGGCTTCAGGTGGGCCACGTCCATACTTTGGGTCGACTAGGTTGGCTCGATGTCGGGTCCCGAAATTAAATTGGAAAATAAATCAGGTTTTACGGTAGATAATTAATAGGCCTAAATTGACCTAAAAGTTGTGCGAAGGAAATGAAGCACAAAATGGAGTGTCTGAGTGGGACACGAAGGTCATGGGTGAAGAGCGTCTCGAGTAGATCATTCATGAGGAGTTAGTTCTGAGAAAATGACTGGTCTCGTGCTCCTAAATTAAAAGTCACGGTAACGTGCAAACGATGATCAAAGATAAAAGTGGGAATAATTATTCAACGATTAATTGGTCTAAGTTGACCCGGAGTTGCGCGATACAAAAAAAGCACAAGGTAACGAGTTTAAGTGGGACATGATATATCAACATGAAGATAATCTTGTCTACTTCAAAACTCGTAAAGAGAGTTTACCGAGATTGGCATCCCTGACACTCCAGAAGTCAAAGTCACGGAAAGGTACATTAATGATCAAAACAATTAAATAATAAAATACTTATAAAAAATAATTCATTTAGAAAATTTTAAAATAGCCCTGAAATTTAGGGGGCTTACAGTGGTTACCAAACAAAGGAAATGAACAACTTTTCTTTCTTGGTTCCTTAAATCCGTGAACCAAACGAGGCCTTAGATTATTGAGAATGCCAAAGGGTTGGCTCATTCGTGGGTTCACAAGAGGAGGGATCTAAATCCAAGACAAAACCAAGAATATACATTACAAAAAAATATTCAGAGACGAGTTAGTGACATTTACATGCACACATATATATATATATATATATATATATATATATATATATATATATATATATATATATATATATATATATATATATATATATATATATATATATATATATATATATATATATATATATATATATATGAGGAGGGATCCATATTTTCGATTTTTTATATTCTCAAACATTTTCATGTTAACAACCATTGAATCTTATTTATCTCATCTAATTTTAACCGTTCATTTGAATGGTTCAAATCAATGGTTAAGATTAGATGACTTAAACAAGATCTAACGGTTGTTAACATGGGGATTATTGGAGATACAAAAATGAGGGAATGGTGATCCCTCATATATATATATATATATATATATATATATATATATATATATATATATATATATATATATCAAACTGGAAATCGCGGAGAAACCCAATTTCGGGGTTGGTTTTTATGAAAAATCCACCCGCAGGATGGATTTTATAAAATGTCCAGAATTATATATTTTCACGTTAAATATTGCAAGATTCCCTTTAGATGCTCTGTATTTACAAAATTGATATTTTTGATAATACCATAACTACCCCCTTTGCATAAACTCAGTTTTGGATTGCGATTCTCGTCTTCTTCTTCTACTTCACTAGAGGTCTGAATTCTATTGCTCTCATCTTCAGCAGAGATCGCAAAGATCGTTCGTAGTTCACTGTACTTTTCTTTAGTCGAACTTCGATCATCGCTCATCATCATCATCATCATCTTCCTGGAGAGATTTTAAGTTTTTCGACGATTAGGTCAATTGTGGAGAGAAATTTTTCTTCTTCTTTTCCATAAGAGTTAGCATCGTTTTGAAAGAAGAACGAAACTCTTTATTCCTGACAAAAATTTTTCTGCAAAAAAATTAAAAAATTAGGTTTCTGTCAACTGTTCTCCATCATTCTCCGTGATTTTAACACGGAGAATTGATTCTCCGTGATTTTAATACGGAGAATGACCATTCTCCGTAATTTTAACACGGAGAATGAGGGAGAATGGTCATTCTCTGTGTTAAAACCACAGAAAATGGTCATTCTCCTGCATTTTAACAAGGAGAATGGCTATTCTCCGTGATATTAATACGGAGAATTGCCATTCTCCGTGATATTACGATGGAGAATGACCATTCTCCTGTATTTTATGGCCAGTTAAAATTTTGGAGGGCTATAACTTTTGACTGGAAGGTCGAAACGAGATTCAGTTTGTCGTAAAATGAGCATATTTTTGAGGAGCCTGAGATAAATGGTACCACCATTTGTCGGGCTTTTGAAATTTTAGAATCGCAAAAAAATGATGTTTAGACCTCCATTTTAACAGTTTTACCATTTGTCGGCCTTTCCGAAATTTTTCGACGAGTTTTTAAAGGAAGGTTTGAATATTTTGGAGGAGAAAACCTAGATTCGAAACTGAGCGGCGTATGGAAGAAGAGAAAGTATCGAAACATTTTTTTAAGAGTAGGGTTCGGGGGTATTTTCCATAAATTAGAAGGGCAAAAAGGTCATTCAGAATCCCCTTTATATATTTTTCGCTAATTCTGGACACGCGATGAAATGTTATTTTACGGTGGATTTTACATAAAACTTTTACAATTTTTGGGCATTTCATAAATTTTCTATATATTTTTCATAAATTTTCTATATATATATATATATATATATATATATATATATATATATATATATATATATATATATATATATATATATATATATTGAAAGAAGGTAATTGTGGCAAACGCTCCCACCAGGAATCGATCTCCTGACCACTTGGGCCGCATGCATCTCTCTTAACAACTAGGCTAGAGGTCATTTGCAAATTTTAAATTATATATATATATATATATATATATATATATATATATATATATATATATATATATATATATATATATATATATATGTGTGTGTGTGTGTGTGTGTGTGTGTGTGTGTGTGTGTGTGTGTGTCCCCGAGGCCGTAGTCCATTGGGGACGGCGAGGCACCCCGGCGTGGAGGGTGCGGGTGGAGCCTCCTTGGGAGCATGCTCCCAAGCTCCATTAAGAAGTGGACACCCAATATATATATATATATATATATATATATATATATATATATATATATATATATATATATATATATATATATATATATATATATATATATTTTATATATATATATATATATATATATATATATATATATATATATATATATGTATATATATATATATATATATATATATATATGTATATATATATATATATATTTTTTTTTTTTTTTTGTATATATATATATATATATATATATATATATATATATATATATATATATATATATATATATATATATATATATATATATATATATATATATATATATATATACATATATATATATATATACATATATATATATATATATATATATATATATATATATATATATATTATTTTTTTTCATATATATATATATATATATATATATATATATATATATATATATATATATATATATATAAAATATATATATATATATATATATATATATATATATATATATATATATATATATATATATATATGAGGAGGGATCCGCATTCCCTCACTTTTGTATCCCCCGTGCATCTCCATGATAACATTCGTTGGATCATGTTTAGGTCATCTAATAACCATTAAGAAATCAACGATTAAGATTAGATGACTTAAACACGATAATGGATATAAAAGAGGGGATGAATGGGGGATACAAAAGTGAGGGAATACGAATCCATATATATATATATATATATATATATATATATATATATATATATATATATATATATATATATATATATATATATATATTCCAGTGGCGCGGTGGCGCACCGGTAAGACCGCTGGCACTCGGGGGTAAGGGCGCGGGTTCGAGCCCCCACTCCCACGGGGGTGGCTGGGTGGCGTTGTCCACGGCCTCCGGGCCTGTAAGCCCTAGATATTTGTTTAAGGAATTTTAATTTCAAATAGCATTTATATCCTTAAAATAAATTATTATAATTATAAGGAATTTATTAGAATTTTTAAATAATTTTTAAATGGTTTTAAAGCCTAAAAATATCAATTTGTAATTTATTAAATTATTTTAATAGCATTCTACAATTATTTTAATTATTTTAAAACACTTTGCAATTATTCAAATTGTTTTATTATCAGTTTGCAAATTTAGATTTGCAAATAGTAGGACGGTGGGTGTTTATGTAATTCTCGAAATATGGAGGGTTTCTGCAAAATCCTACTGACCACCGTCGGGGGGCTTGTCGTCTTCCCTGACCGCCTCAATGTAACCCTAATCCTAACCCTAATCGAAACCCTAATCTAAACCCAGCCAGCCCTATAAATAGACCCTCCCCCCCGAACGAACCCCTAGCTCTATTCCTCTCCCCGACCACCACAGCCACCGCCCTAGCCCATCTTCTCCGACGAACTCGCCTGAACCCTAGATCTAGGATCCCTGTCGTCCCGGCCATCGTCGTCACCCCCGACCACCACCAATCGACTCGTCTCGACTGTAGAAGCATGGAATTTCACAACCAGAAAGCCCATACGCCAGACACTACATGCGCCAGAACTCGGACAGAACACTTCACAGCAAAGTCAATAAGTATAGACATTTGAAGAAGGACTTTTTATTTATATACAAAAGTCTATTACATGTCTAGAAAAGGTTGTACAAAGGAGAATTTTTACAAAAGAAAGATCCTAAGTCTACAGCCAGCGGCCACCATGCGCCTCCAGATAGGCGCAGCAGTCACCATGCGCCGCCAGTTAGGCGCAGCAGATACCATGCGCCTTCAACCAGGCGCATCCCACCATCTCTTCGGCAGCTCAGTTATGTGCATCCAGCTCAGTTATGTGCATCCTTTCAGCAGCCCAGTTATGTACCGCACTTCCAGCCAGGCTCACCTGATAAGTGCTTCGATTAAACAAAGCATTTAACCCTCTGGCTGGAACCAAGGAAGAGAAGAGCACCGCAAGTCTGTGGCCAGGGGAGGCTTCGAAAGAGCCTCCAAAGACTAAGAAGACCATAATCGAAATACGGCTAAAGGAGCAGCTTTCAACACAACCAGAGTGGGCGACACCCACTTTGAAGGAAGAAAGAGCCTAGCACCGCCATTCCGATCTACGGCCCTTCCAGAACAACGGAGACGAGGCCCGAGCATCCCTATCTTTGGATGCAACAGGCACCTTCCGCCTGCCTCAGAAGCCCTCGACTCCGTCTTTTGGATGTAACAGTCACCTTCAAGTGCATCAACGATGACATGGCGTCTCATCTTCACCCTCGGGAACACTTCGTCAACAGAATGCACCCGAGAACCCAAGATCATGATTGGAAGTACGTGAGAGAGTGAGAGGCCAACCTTCTCTCCATGCCACTATTTATAGGCCGGGCAGATCAAACCCATGCGCCAAGTGGATGGCTCTCCGAATTCCATACAATGAACTCACATTAAATGGATGAACCGGACGCCTCGACTTCAGCCAAACGGCTATTTAAAAGCACTCGAGAAGCGAAACAGCCGCATCATTAAAGACGTGTCGGATGCGCCGGCTGGACAGCGCATCACCCCCCCTTCAAACACCAAGCGCCTCCCACAGATGCGCCCTGTACCGAGCGCATCACAGAGGATGCGCCCCCATACGTCCCTATACGCCTAGTGGAACGTCAACCAACGCGCCCACTCAACTGTCCATCGAATGTCACCAACATTAAATGCTGAACTGACAGAGTTGGCAGCACACCTCCCCAAGCCTGAACGGTTGACAGCTTTTGCAGAAAATGAAGCGTCCATAACGTCAGCATCATCATGACTTTACCCTGACGGCTACTGCCACGTGGCCACCCAACCATCCGCATGCGCCTCAAAAGCCATGCGCTGCAGACCCTTCACTGATCCCTAAAGACAGAAGAAGAGTCTCCAGTTGAAGCTTTGCATGCGCCTCAAGAGCCATGCGCCCCAGACTGATCTCTGATCCCGAAAGACAGAAGGAAAGTCGCTCGCATGCGCCTCAAAAGCCATGAGCACAGAACGGTTCGTGACTCCTAAAGGTCACGAGCCAAAATCTCATCATGCGCCCAATCCAAGGCGCATCCCACCAAATCATCCCCCCATCAGATCCGAGATCTCCGAGCCATGAGTCGACGACACGTGTCCTTTGACTCAACTCATCCAAGATTTTAGCAACAGGAAGATCATCTCCTTTGCTACGTGCCGGCTCACAACAGCAGTATGAAAAATTTAACCCCTCGAGTAGGGCGCATCATCCATGCGCCTCCATCAGCAATCTCCACGTGGCGTCCCCACGTACCGGCGTATCCTACATATGCGCTCATGAGCAGCCAACCTGCCCAGCTATAAAATAAGGGATCATTTCCTTCTTACCAACCTACACACGGACAACGCACAGAATCTACAGAGAATCACCAGAGAGAGAGAGACAGACACTCAACGTCTTCCTCCTCTCGACAAGCTCCAGCACCCAGAGCAATCTACACCTTCAGAGAACCGATAACCGTCGTCAGCCTGTCAACGGAGTCAACGCATTACCACTCGCTCCATTGGCACTAAGGACCCAGATTAAACAAAAGTGTACTCCTAGGACTACATCTAAGTCCTATATTGTAACACTGTTCTGTTTGTGTTAAAGTTTTCAATCAAACAATTTTAATGGCAAACAAGCTGGCGACTCTGCTGGGGACCTCTTTCTCCTCTTCCGAGAAAGTCGTGTCACAGGCCGACGACGTGAAGGTGGGCTCCTCCCACAAGACGCTGGTCGTGCACCTCAATCAACAGGTGTACGAGGAGTTCATTTCTGAAGGAAGTGCGAGTCCTTCGAAGCGGCTGCCGAAGCCGAAGAAGACTCGCCGTGTCTGGGTGCGCAAGGTCGACGCCTCGGGCACCACCACTGAAGGGAATGCACCAATCCAGCCCTCCCTTCCTGCTGACGTTCTCAGCAACCAAGGTGCGCCCGCTGATGCAGCGCATCTCTCGGGGAAGCGTGCGGTTGACCACGTTCCCCAGCCATCTCCCTCTCAGGCGAGGAAGATGCATCGACGGAGCAGGGGCACAGCCAATGCCCCGTACATCACCTCTGATGCGCCACAAAAAGTCTCTGTCTTTGACAGACTCACTCGCTGTAATGGCGAGGAGAATTTGGATGCTGAGTACTATGCGCCCCAGCGGGCTAGTACAAAGAAATCCAAGACGGCCCGGGCCGTGCGCCACAAACGTGCTATGCCAGCAGCAGGCCAGAGGCACGCGCTCACAATCACGCGCGCTGCCGATGGCAAGCTGTACAAGGTTGAATCAGGTACCTCTGTACCAAAAATGAGTCGACCTTCAAAGTCCTTATGTCACTTGGGCGCATCTACTGCGTGCACAACCAAGTCGAGTGAGGCAAATTCAGTGGTCTTGGACTCCCGCGCCTCCTCTGGTTGTGCGTTTGAGGTCCGTTCAAGTCACTTCAAATGTTGTGGTTCCCCCACTACTGATCGTGATGCCTGCTTGGTATTAGATCATGGGTCGCAGCACTCACCTGACCACCCTGGCGTTTGGCCTTGCCATGCGCCTGAAGGGGGTGTGAAGGTAGCACTCTCCTCCAATGACCTGCGTAACGTGATCACTCACAAGTGCCGGTCAGGAGAGTCGACCAACAGGCACGATGCGCCTCTCACGGGGCATACTTGTGCGGTGGTCACCATCAACTGCTGCAAGGCAGTAGTACCACCAAGGCAGTCAGTCTTCCAGCAGCTGTAATCATCGACACCCCTCCGACATCGCCTCGAGATGAAGGTGTCAACAGAAGAAGAGCCAAGGGTTGCTTCATGCAATGTGACCTCTAACTCCTCGTCAGTCCGGAAGACGACTGGCAATTCTTCGTCTTCATCCAAAAGCCAACCAAGGAAAACCAAGGCAGCTGTCTCGACCTCTGGAGTGTTCGAAGGCACTCGGTCGAGGAAGAAGTTCTTGGAGGAAGCTGGGGGTAGTCAGACCCTTGTTGAGTCCCCTTCCGAAGATAAAGATGTCCAAAGCACAGCTGCGGCAGATCTTCGTCCTCAAGGCGAAGTCAGCCTCCTAGAAGCCCCTCAAAATGAGGATGTCCCCCAGGACACGGCTGGGGATAGAGACGAAGAGGCCCTTCAAAACGGAGATGAGGGCAATCAGGCCCATGCAGATGCGCCCGTCGAGAATGACCTCCAGAATATGGCTGGGGGTGGCCAAGGTGGAACACCAGGAGAGGTGACTCCCCCACATAAAAGTGAGGCCGAGAGTGAAGCCTCAACCAATCCATTTAATCCCGGCCGTGTCAGGACAGTATACATGACTGGGGGTGATTCCGAGTCTGATGCGCCGCCGCAGGACATTGTCCAGCGCATAGACTCATTAGAGGGAGGACTCAAAACCCTCTCTGCCTCTATGCAAGCACTGACTCAAGCAGTGTTTGATATACGGTCGGTCTTGACCAGAACACCTTCAACCGGTCCCGACCCAGGAGCCAATGGGGAGTCGAGTGTACCCCTTCAACGGGCACCCTCAGACACAGAAGCACCCCGGACGTCGGAGCCCTCAAACGCTCCACTCCAGATAGCACCACCTTCCCCGACTCCTAGCTCTACGGAGGATGTGGTCGAAATGATCAAGGACTTGCGGGAGCGCTTCGAGTCCAAAAACAGGCAAGAGGAGCGCCAGAAGATGGGCATTCCCCAGCCTTATCCCCTCGAGTGGAACAAGGTGGTTTATCCTCCAAAATATAAACCACAAACACTTACGCCGTACAATGGGAAGGACTCTCCGCGTCGATACCTGACATATTTCCAGTCACAGACGGGGCATCTTCTAAAGGAGGACGCGCTCCTCACCAGCATCTTTGTTGGGGCTCTAAAAGGGGTGGCGTATGACTGGTACTGCAGCCTCCCTGACAATTCTATATCGTCCTTCGACGACTTGACGTGCCTCTTCCTCGATCGCTTCTACGACGGCGGAAAGGACATGACGATGGCATCTCTCATAGAGATACGCCAGAAGGAGAAAGAAACGGTTCGGGTGTTCATCGAACGCTTCCGACAGGCCTGCTTCACGCTACCTCCAGGCATGCCAGAACATGCGCTCCTCTCCTCTTGCAGCATGAACATGCTGCCTGCAGTGAAGCTCTGGCTCAACTCTACTCCCCCTCCCGACTGGAGCTTCCTGATTATCGAAGCTGAAGCCGCAGAAAAGAAGGCGGCCAATGCACGTCTTCTGAGTGTCAGCTTCCCCGCCTTTGATGATAAGGGGAAAAGGTCTGCAGCCAACAACTCTGGACGAGAAGCAAAGGAAAAATAGGCATTGACGGTTAATGCCTCGAAAGGCGCATCTGCGCCTACTCAGAAGCCTTCACTAGTACCGAGACCCAAGGAGGTGTATTCATTTAATGACGAAGACACCCTGCAACTCTTTGAAATACTGAAGCAGGATGACAAGATCAAGCTCCCAGATCCAAAGCGGCCCGATGAAGTCGGGAAAGTGGACAACCCGAGGTACTGTCACTACCATCAATTTGTTGGACACCCGACCAAGGACTGCTACGTCCTCAAGAATTACATCCAGCGCATGATCAATGCCGATGTAATCTCCGTCGACTATGAAGAGAAGACGGTGTCAGCCAATATGGTGTCACTTCAGTTCGGCACCTTGCCGCCGACCACCACACAAGATGGCATCGTCCCCATCCCTAAGGCGACAATGGAGGTGGTGAACTTGCCACCTACCCGTGACAATGCGAGTGGACTCATCCCACTCACCACATCTCGAGGAATGGTCCTCTGGGTTCACCTCGACCTGGTCTTCGAGGTGACTCAACCGTAGGTACGCTCTACCTCCAAATCAAAAGGCAGGAAGATCAAGTCTTGCCGTACGGTCTCTTCTTCAACGGAAGAGGCACTTTCAGTGCAGACGCGTGCACAACAGAACGCCCAGCCCGGCGAAGCTGCCGCCGAGGTGGTGCCTCCTGGCACCATCCCTGAGGAGGGCCCGTCTAAACCCTCAGCAGCCAATAAGCAGAAGCAGGTGGAGGCTCGTTTCGACAGACCTCTACGGAAGGAGAATGCTTCGGAGCTAGCCAAGCCCCACAACTTTGACATACCGGCACAACTGGCCAGTACTCCTGCACGCCTGTCTTTGTTTGAGCTCCTGCGTCTTTCCATAGACTCCCGAGAAGCTCTCTGCGAAGCTCTGAAGGACGCTGAATCCTTTCTCAGTCAGGTCAAGCAGCCTGAAGACCTCCCAACTACTTGTGCGCACTGTCATTGTACGGATGAAGTTATCCCAAACATAACTTTCACCCAACAAGACATGCTGCTCAAGCACCACCGACATAACCGACCGCTGTATTACACAGGATACATCGGTTCAGTCAAGGTGAGCCGGATTCAGATCGATTCGGGGTCTTCCCTCAGCATCATCCCGAAGGCGCTGCTATCAAAACTGGGGATCCCAATGCATCGGCTGGCGCCCTCCAACACAACCATCAGTGGCTTCAACGCTAGCAAAAGCGAGCCACTGGGCAAGATCCGACTGAAGTGTCACATCGGCAACCTCAAAACTGAGGTAACCTGTTATGTGGTGGATGCCGAGGTCGACTACAACATCCTGCTCGGCCGACCATGGCTACATGAGTACATGGTGGTGCCTTCCACGCTCCACCAATGCATGAAATATGTATCCACCAACGACGTCATCCGGACGGAGTTCGCAGATATCGATCCTTTCAAAGGGATTGAAGCCTACTTCACCGATTCCGACTTGTACAAGCCACTTGACGAGGAGGAAGCCAACGATGCTGATGATGAGGCAGAGACGGCAACTGAGCCGGACACGGAGCCTGAGATGACTCCAGACGCCCCTTTGAAGATCCGACTGAAGGGCAAACCACCCCAGAAGGTACCTCCAATGAGCATCAAACTATCAGGGAAAGCACCGACTCCTGAGGCTCCCCTGAAGATACGCCTCAAGGGAAAGCCGCCTCAAACATCGGCTCCCCTGGTGGCAAAATTACAGGGGAAAGCACCACTCACAGGAGGCGCAGTTGAGGCACCTCTGAAGGTGCGTCTTAAGGGCAAGCCCCCGCAGTCATCCAAGACGCCAGAGAGGGCTCACATAACCCTCTCAGACCCCAAAGTCAAAGCTGTGGTGGATTCTTCTGATCCGACCCCAGTGCTTACAGATGAGGAGCTTGGCGAATATATCTCTGCTGATGTAGATGCACCCTCCTTAGACAATGTAATCCCACGGGATAAGATCTCGTATTTTATCAATAATAGAGTGTCTTTTAATTATTCTTGTCTTCCGTACTGGAATGCCATGTATACATTAGATAATGCTCTACGGTCGTTGCAAACACAAATAACGACCGTCCATCATGTAAATCGAGTAGTCCCGTCTCAAGGAGTCTGTTTCATAGCCCCTCCACGAAGCCGAGACGAAGGATCCATCATTTTGGGCAAAGTCGAACGTCATCAAGACCTTCCGCCACTCGAGCCAGAACCTGATACCGGCAGAGTACAAGTCTATCGTTACACGGATACGGCAAAGCACATCATCCAAAAGATGGGCTACGATCTAAAAAGCAACAAAGGCCTAAACTACGGCAAGGGTCGACGTCTCCCTCTCCGGCTTCCAACACCCAAAGGAAAGCCGCAGGACTACTACAATCGGACTCGACGGGGGGTAGGCTATGTCACGCCGCCATCAACTCCGGAGAGTTCAGACGCAGAAGACGTAGAACATTCCTACTCGTCCGAAGCATCGACTTGGGATTCCGATACCAGTATCGGATCAGTCTTCAGGAAGGTGCTGTCAGCTAACATGACGTCAGCATAACCTCAAAAAGGTGAAGGTGAAGACTAAGCGCCGGAACCCTTCAAAGAAGAACCCTGGGCTCAACGCCTAGGAGAACAATGGGAGTCTCGTTTTGAGTTACGTGAACCTCCTACCGAAGACGAAGTCGAGCAGATCGACCTTGGGGACGGATCTTCTTCCAAACCCATCTTCATCAGCAAAAGCCTAGAAGGAGAAGACCGAGAGTCTCTAATCCAGCTGGCTAAAGAGTATATCGACGTCTTTGCCTGAAGCTACGAAGTTATGTCGGAACTCGATCCACAGATCGCAATGCATAGGTTGAACATCTTACCTGATGCCAAACCTATCAAACAACAACAGCGACGTTTCCGTCCGGACATCATGAATGCAATTGATCAGAAGGTGGACAAACTCCTGACCAGCGGCTTCATCCGTGAGGAACAGCACCCAGATTGGGTAGCCAACGTCGTACCTATCACCAAGAAGAATGGGAAGATACAAGTCTGTATCGAATTCAGGGACCTCAACTATGCTTGCCCGAAGGACGAATTCCCGCTTCCAATCACCGATGTGATGATCGACGACACATGTGGCTTTGAACGCATGTCCTTCATGGACGGGTATTCAGGCTACAACCAGATCAAGATGTTCCCCGATGACGCAAAACACACGTCATTTAGGACTCCAAAGGGCATTTTCTGTTACACAGTGATGCCCTTCGGCTTGAAGAATGCCGGTGCAACATACCAACGAGCTATGAGCACTATCTTCCGTCAATATCTTCGCAAGACAGTCGAATGCTATGTTGACGACATCGCAGTCAAGAGCCGCCTCAAAGGAGATCACCTACAGGATCTGAAGACAGTCTTCGATCTCATGCGGGCACATCAACTCAAAATGAACCCCGCTAAATCCTTCCTGGGGGTTTCTAGCGGCAAATTCTTGGGCTTTGTCATCACGGCGAAAGGCATTCATGTTGATCCCGAAAAGACCAAAGCCATCCTTAATATGGACCCTCCGAAGAATCTTCGAGAACTTCGGGGTTTACAGGGACGTCTGGCATACATCCGGAGGTTCATAGCAAACCTCTCCGGTAAATGTCAACCCTTTACTCAGCTCATGAAGAAGGGAGTCTCTTATGTCTAGACAGAGGAGTGCCAAAAGGCTTTCGACGACATCAAAGCCTACTTGACGAGCCCACCAGTCCTGGTGGCACCTATCGTCGGCAAACCATTTCTCCTCTACGTCCGTGCCTTGGATCATTCCCTTGGCGCTCTGCTTGCTCAAAACAGCGATACAGGCTATGAGCAAGCAATCTACTACCTCAGTCGAACGCTCATCGGGGCCGAACACCGGTACAACCCCATTGAAAAGGAGTATTTGGCTTTGGTATTTGCCATCCAGAAGACTCATCATTATGTCTCGGGCCAGACAATTCATGTCATTTCTCGAGTCAATCCGCTCAGAGTCCTCATGACGAAGCCAGGTTCATTGAACTCCCGGCTAGCCATATGGGCGATCTTGCTAACACCGTATAATATGGTGTTTGTCCCATAAAAAGCTGTTAAAGGTCAAGCTCTGGCTGACTTCTTAGCTGCACACCCCATCCCAGAATCCTCAAAACTCTATGAAGACATCCCGGATGAGGTCCAAGAATCCAACGTCACCGAAGGAAGCTTCGTTTGGCGGATGTTTTTCGATGGCGCTTCAAGAACATGCCCCAAAGGCCAAATCATCGCAGGAGTGGGGGTAGTCTTAGTCTCCCCCGATCAGTTGGTCATCCAGCGTGCTTACTCCCTTTCGAAGCCATGCTCTAACAATGTTGCCGAGTACAACGCACTCATCATGGGACTCCAGCTCGCACAACAGCTGGGGGTGGACCATCTGGAAGCCTACGGTGACTCAAAACTCGTCGTGAACCAGATTTGGGGGCAGTACGAGGTTCGCCATGAAGATCTGATCCCTTACCATGAAGTTGTATTGAACATCATTTCAACCTTTACCGGGTTCTTCATCGAACACGTACCTCGTCTACAAAACTTGGAGACTGACGCTCTGGCTGGCCTCGCAGCCTCATTGGCAGCGCCCTTTGGGACTCAACACTATGTCACGGTAACTGGCCGAGACTTGGTTTGTCCTAGAAACAACCTATGCTTGCGAGTGGTTCACGCCATGCCGACGAAACTGGTGTTAATGTCCGAGACTGGAGGTTCCAGTTCATCGACTTCGCTGTCTACGGAATCCTTTCAGAGGACCCGAAGGAAGCCGTCTCAATCAGGAGACGCTCTCTTCGATTCTACTACGATACAGCTACCAAAATGCTGTACCGACGCTCCTTCGATGGGCTCCTCCTTCGATGCTTGTCCAACGAAGAAGCAGTCGAAGCTCTTCAAGAAGCTCATGACGAAACTTGCGGAGCTCATCAACCCGGTCCTAAGTTGCAGGATCGACTGCGACGTATGGGCTACTACTGGCCAACCATGGCCGCCGACGCTGTTGAATATGCTAAGAAGTGTCATGCATGCCAACTTCATGCAGACTTCATACATACACCGTCTGAACCACTACATCCTACAGTCGCCTCCTGGCCCTTTTAAGCCTGGAGCATGGACATTGTGGGACCAATCACCCCTCCTTCATCAAGAGGACACCGCTTCATCCTGGCCATCACCGATTACTTCTCCAAATGGGCAGAAGCAGTCCCACTAGCGGAAGTAAAGAGCTCCAGGGTGGTCAGCTTTATCAAACACCATGTCATTTACCGTTTCGGAGTACCCCGGCGGATCATTCATGACAATGGTCCTCAGTTTATCAGCCACATTTTTAGCAGGTTCTGTGACAAGAATCGCATTCAAAATATGGCATCCACCACCTACAATCCGGCTGCAAACGGGTTAGCAGAAGCGTTCGACAAAACTATCGTTAGGCTGCTCAAAAAGGTCGTGGCATCTAACAAACGTGACTGGGACGAAAAGCTTGGCGAATGCCTTTGGGCCTACCGCACAACGGTACGGACCCCAACAGGCAACACACCATTCTCCCTGGTCTACGGAAGCGAAGCGGTACTACCTCTCGAGATCCAGATACCCTCACTCCGCGTAGCAATAACAAACAAACTCACAGAAGAAGACAATCAACGTCGTCATCTGCGGAAACTGGAGGCACTCGATGAGAAGCGTCTCCTGGCTCAACAACGCATCGAACTCTACCAAGTCCGTATATCACAGGCTTTCAACAAGAAGGTCAAACAGAGGACTTTCCAAGTTGGTGACCTGGTTTTAGCAGTCAGAAGGCCAATGGTTTTAACTCACAAGACACCAGAAAAGTTCGAGCCCAAGTGGGAAGGACCTTTCATCATAGAGACGGTATACTCAAACGGTGCTTATCGCCTCGCCAAACCCAATGGGGACTTGTTCATGATGCCCATCAACGGCAAGTTCCTAAAGAAGTACTATTCTTGACATCCTTCAGACATGTACTTTCCTAAAGGGGATCTGTGGGCCCAATCATCGGGGCTCACACACAATCTCCTTCCACAAACTCATACGCTTCTGGAACCCAGCTGTTCCGTGGCATCCTTCAGTAGAAAGACAACCACGTCCATATCACCTCTGAGTTGTTCCTCTATACCCTACAAAGCGGAATCTTACGCTACGTAAGCCGACGCTACCCTTCATGTTTACCACGTCCACATTACCTCTGAGTAAACATCTCGTACAAACAACCCCTGCGTTGTCGTACATTGATCGCAGAACTTCCACGTCCACATCACCTCTGAGTTGTTCAGCGTATCCCCCAGGATCATTCCTACCACGTCCATATTACCTCTGAGTAGAAAGATTCTATCATTTTGAACCTAATGATTGCCATGTCCACATCACCTCTGAGCAAATATGTTGGTTCCTTCAAACTTATTATCTGTACCTAAAAACCAAGGTGCGCAAAAGATAATAGGTCCACACAAATCATCAAGTTCATAATAACAAAAATGAACACATCACAAAAAAAGGTTGTGTACTTCTTTATTTTCTAAAAAAAAGAGAGAGTACAGAACTACACTATCCCCTAGCAAGGGTTGCAAAAGAACTTAGAAGCTATAGTCCCTGAACCTCTGCAGGGTGGGCTGAGAGCTCTCTGACTCGACGTCTTAAGTCGGCTGTACGGGTCTCCACAGTCGCCAGGACTCGACGCTCAGCTTCTTGACGTATCAATTCAACTGCCTCAGCGGAAGTTTCGCTCTCATGCTTCTCATCAAGCTGTTGTCGCTGCTGAGCCAAGGCAAGAGTCCGCTGAGTAAAAGTCGTTTCCTCCTTCTTGAATGCTGCGTGTTCAGCCCGAACACGTTCGACATCTAACTGGAGTCGGGCCCGTTGGTCCTCAAGGCGGTGCATCTGGGTGTTGATCTCTGCGATGTTAGCATCCAACGCAGCTCGCGTTTCCATCGTCTTCTTCATGGACTGAGACAACTGCTCTACCGCAGCCTCAGTCTCAGCCACCTCGCGCTCCCAAATGCCCACAGTGGCCTGGTAGGAAGACTCGATCTCGGCAATCAACTTCCCCTTCTCCACATCTATCAGGACGGAGAGGTCATTTCGCTGGATGCGCTGAAGTTCCGCAAGCCGCTCGTCCAGCTCGATCACCGAAGCCTCCAGAATTTCGGCCATATGGTCGTGGCCTTGGTGAACGTGGATCAGCTCGATACATGGCATTGCCAGAGTTCTTGCCATCGCAAAGCTCCCGTTGGCATCCATCACCGCAGATACACCCCTCTGCAGTATTTTGTACACCCCCTCGACGAGGAATTTCACATATTCGTCTGCGTCCGCCAGTACCTGCGGTGTCATAGCAGGAGTGGGAGGAGCTACTACAGTTAGCGGACCGGAAGAAGGTCCGCCAACCTCAACCTGCGAGGCTTGAACCTCGGCATCAATAGGCTCTTCATCAACAGGGGCTGGACTGCTAGCCCGAGGAGCCGAAGGAACAGAGGAAGTCGGCACAGGCGTCGAGATAGTTCCCCAAGTGGAAGGAGCAACAGAGGGTTCCACACCCTTGCCCTTCTCAAGCCCGGAGGAACCACCGACGTCAACAGCCACCTCTTCTACCCCCAACGTCCTATCAGCAACCAGTACCTCCCCCGGCAGAACGGAAAGATCAACACTCATCTCCTGGCCCGCCCCAGGAGACAGAACCGGCAGAAGAGTCCCATCCTTCTCAAGTCCCTCTACAGGAACGGAATCTGTCGCTACCTCCTGATCGGTAGCCACCTCAACTTCTACGGTTGAAGCTGGGGTAGGACTCGGCAATGATATAGCCGACCTCCCCTCATCATGACAAAGAGGGGAATCAACCCTCTCCTCTGTCCCAACCATATCTGTTGCCCCCGCAACAGACTCTTGCAGCTCTGGAGCAACGTCATCCGAAGGCGACGAACTCCAATCTACCTCATCATCAGGATGCCTCGAGTCCGTAGCACCCTCAATGTTCAAGGCCTCCACGGCAGACTGTACCTTCCCAGAATTTTGTTGCAACCTCAAAGACAGGAGATACTAAAACCTCCGCAGGAACGTCTTCGGGATCCTCCTCCACGGGAGACATTATCATCGGTGGAATGCGCTCATTAGAAGAGCCTGCCACCTCCTTCGGTTTAATAGCACCCGGTTTTGAAACACGGGACTTCTTCTTCGACAATCCCTGCAAGAAGAAAAGCATAAGTCACCACAATGACAAAATGAATTAGAATTATGGAGCACTCCTTACCTCAGCAGGAACTGATCCCGTTGGCGTTACAAGTGGCACTTCCGTAACCTTTGGAGTCGACGTCTTTCTCGACCTTTTCGGTACAGAAGAACCAGCTTCTGTGTCAGCCCGCCTCTTCCCAACAGACGGATCTCTCACTGGTGCTGCAGCAGCAGCTCGATATCCCGCCAGTTCTGGTGGACGATATGATCGGGCTGCCATCAACATATTCGCCGTGGCCTCCAGCTGAGTTCCAATGATGAAACTAGTCTCCCTTCATAACCAGGAGACACAGCATTCATAATGCAATACAGCTTGGCGGCCGGATATAGGATCTGCGGTCGAGGGTTGCGGACTGGAGTAGTAAAATTAACACTAGTGCATCCAACGTTATAATACTGCCAGCCCCTGGCTCCATCCAGCAAACTTCCGATGAAGCCTAGACTGCTACTGGGATTCTGCAACATTAGCTGGGTATAGCCAAATTGATGAGCAAATTGGCTTGGTAGATATGGCTCCAGATAACATCTATTCTGGTTGCGGTAGACCAGGTGAGAAGGCCGGATACTTTGCAACCAACGAAAACTCTATTTCGGCAAAGTGACCGCATCTTCGCCAGAGTCAACTAAATCTTGGTCGGCCTCGAAATCTTTGAAGAACGGGCCAACCTTGACAATCTCCCACCCCTGAAGGTAGGACAAGACTCTCTTGCAAACGGGGATGCCAGTGTATAACCACTTCCTCTTGTAGAAGCAGCGGATGAAGGCATCCCCTTCAACATGATCCTCCTCCGGACCGGGACTCATCATGTTCGGATGATGCAAAATCAGCCACCCCATAAGATAATGGAAAGGCAGCTCGGCCCGGGAAAAGTTGTCATTGTTACCTTTCTCGTGGATCACATCATCAGCAAAAGACCTCATACCGCGCAACAGGTTGCACACCATCGCGGGAAGGAGAGCTAAAGGTCGTCCAAAAGCCAACTTCACGGCAGGCAGAATGAGATTCCGATGTACCCTCTCTAGGGCACCGGATCCACCTGCAAATACGCAATCCCAGAGCCATATCATCAAGTAGGCTGTCAACACTGCCTTAGATGACATCCGGTGCGCACAGTGCCAGAAGCAGCTATATGTACCCTTGCCGCTCTCATCCGAATGTAGGGTTCTCTCGTCCGGCCGACTTATTTCAGAAGCCACTTCCGCGGGCTTCAGTCCATGCGGAGTCACAAACCGGATCCTCGAAGGATCCGCCAAATCCTGCTTAAAGACATAATCCCTCCAAGCAGTCACATGAGGCTGGGTCTTGCCCTTATCCCTCCGGTGCATCAGATAATGGTGGCTCGTCACCTCTTTGAATACAGCCATCATCTCCGGGTCCTTATCTTCCAGAACCTGGATCTCCTCATTTGACGGAAAATATTCCTCGTACGGCTCCGAGCCCCAAGGAAGCTTAGACACTTCGTACATCTCATGGAGAGCCAACCCCAACTCTCCCATCGGAGTAAAAAAGCTGCCAGTATGGGCATTGAATAATTCCAAGAGCGTAAGGAACATAGGCTTATTGAGATCCACGCCTGCCTGCGTAGCCCGAATGGCGGCTGTCAGCCCGATATCCTTAAGCTCAACTTTGAACCTTGAAACACCCAAGTGGTCAACTCGTCCCACCTCGGAATATAGTGACACCAACCTTCGACTCTAAAGCCACCTGTCGGGTACATGACCTTCGCTGTCAGCATCTGATTTGCAAAAGTCGGGGCACTGAAGGGAAACGTGTCGCTTGGGACTTCACTGTAGAGGCTCCCGGGACGCAAGGCTCGGTAACTGAACGAGGAACCGGCTCGTAAAGCAGCTAAGGTATCTCGCTGGTTCGAGGTGGCATCGATCGAAAGGGTACCTCCCAAGGCCCCTCCTTGAGAAGGAGTAAGTTCCCAACCCATCCTTCTCTTCGAAGCTAAACGATAAAAGGTCGTCAGCGGCAATTGGCGGTCAACCTGCCGCATGTATAGAACCATGCCTTTGGCAGAAAAGAACCAGCTTTCTTTGATCTTCAGTATCTTCGCTTCAGAAGAGACTAGTCGGTCGCCAAACAGAAAGGCAGGTTTTAAGAAAGTCACATCTTCAGATTCAGCAGACTTCAGTTTACCACTCTCCATCATACTCTGGAGGAAAAGCGGCAACTGGTTCTGGATTTGCAGCATTCTCTCCCGGGGTTGGTTCCGTAAGATAGCATCCTTTGTAGGGTTGATCACCGCCTCATCAAAATCAACTCCCATTTGGCAAAGAGAAGCGTCCAAGAGGACCTCATTCAACAAAGGGATCGTCATCGATACTGGCACAACAAAAGTGGAAGTCAGGCAAAAAGACAAAAGGTGTCAAATAGATTGGCGTATCATCAGGGTCTAAACCCATGCACGTCAGCGGTAGAGCTTCGGCGCATCATCAGGGTCTAAACCCATGCGCGTCAGCGGTAGAGCTTCGACGCATGATCAGGGTCTAAACCCATGCGCGTCAGCGGTAGAGCCTCGACGCATCATCAGGGTCTAAACCCATACGCGTCAGCGATTAAACCTCGGTGTATAATAAAAGCCTAAACCTATGCACGTCGGCGGGATAAAACCTCGGCGTATCATCAGGACAGAAGTCCATACGCGTTGGCAGCTTTGAGTTAGGGCACAGTATGGCCCAAAACTTATGTCAAAGAGACGATACCCACCCGACACCTCGGGACGAACGTCGACTGGAGTCGCAAGGGTGGTAGGTGCATCCTTGTCGACGAACTCCTTCGCTTTCTCCTTTCCCTTGCCAGCACCGCCGCGAGGAGTCTTGGGAGCCATTCTCTCAGAGAGGAAGAAGTTAGGGTTTTGAAAAAGAACTCTAAAGGAGGCAAAGGCACAGAGCAGAAGAACTCTCTCTCTCTCCATCTCTCACCTATTTATAGGCCGTAGTCGCACGCGTGAACCAATGACGAGTGATCTCAGCCGTCGCCTTGGGTTCTGTGAAGAGATAACAGCAAATACAACCAAAAGATCATCATTAATCTTTTCAGTTACCAAGGCATCATCATATGCATTAACTGGGAGGAGCATGCGCCCGAACAGGCATGCGCCCAACAACCATACGCCCTGATCGCCATGCTTCTTATTCAAAGTATTCCAAAACTTATTCAAAAGTTTTGAAAACTTTGAAGGGGGTCTTGTAGAAGCATAAAATTTCACAACCAGAAAGCCCATGCGCCAGACACTACATGCGCCAGAACTCGGACAGAACACTTCACAGCAAAGTCAATAAGTATAGACAATGAAGAAGGACTTTTTATTTATATACAAAAGTCTATTACATGTCTAGAAAAGGTTATACAAAGGAGAATTTCTACAAAGAAAAGATCCTAAGTCTACAGCCAGCGGCAACCATGCACCTCCAGATAGGCGCAGCAGTCACCATGCGCCGCCAGTTAGGCGCAGCAGATACCATGCGCCTTCAACCAGGTGCATCCCACCATCTCTTCGGCAGCTCAGTTATGTGCATCCAGCTCAGTTATGTGCATCCCTTCAGCAGCCCAGTTATGTGCCGCACTTCCAGCTAGGCTCACCTGATAAGTGCTTCGATTAAACAAAACATTTAACCCTCTGGCTGGAACCAAGGAAGAGAAGAGCACCGCAAGTCTGTGGCCAGGGGAGGCTTCGAAAGAGCCTCCAAAGACCAAGGAAGACCGTAATCGAAATACGGCTAAAGGAGCAGCTTTCAACACAACCAGAGTGGGCGACACCCACTTTGAAGGAAAAAAGAGCCTAGCACCGCCATTCCGATCTACGGCCCTTCCAGAACAACGGAGACGAGGCCCGAGCATCCCTATCTTTGGATGCAACAGGCACCTTCCGCCTGCCTCAGAAGCCCTCGACTCCGTCTTTTGGATGTAACAGTCACCTTCAAGTGCATCAACGACGACATGGCGTCTCATCTTCACCCTCGGGAACACTTCATCAACAGAATGCACCCGAGAACCCAAGATCGTGATTGGAAGTACGTGAGAGAGTGAGAGGCCAACCTTCTCTCCATGCCACTATTTATAGGTCGGGCAGATCAAATTCATGCGCCAAGTGGATGGCTCTTCGAATTTCGTGCAATGAACTCACATTAAATAGATGAACCGGATGCCTCAACTTCAGCCAAACGGCTATTTAAAAGCACTCGAGAAGCGAAACAGCCTCATCATTAAAGACGTGTCAGAAAAGCCGGCTGGACAGCACATCACACCCCTTCAAACACCAAGCGCCTCCCACAGATGCGCCCTGTACCGAGCACATCACAGAGGATGCGCCCCCATACGTCCCCATACGCCTAGTGGAACGTCAACCAATGCGCCCACTCAGCTGTCCATCGAATGTCACCAACATTAAATGCTGAACTGACAGAGTTGGCAGCACGCCTCCCCAAGCCTGAACGGTTGACAGCTTTTGCAGAAAATGAAGCGTCCACAACGTCAGCATCATCATGACTTTACCCCGACGGCTACTGCCACGTGGCCACCCAACCATCCACATGCGCCTCAAAAGCCATGCGCCTCAGACCCTTCACTGATCCCTAAAGACAGAAGAAGAGTCTCCAATTGAAGCTTTACATGCGTCTCAAGAGCCATGCGCCCCAGACTGATCTCTGATCCCGAAAGACAGAAGGAAAGTCGCTCGCATGTGCCTCAAAAGCCATGCGCACAGAACGGTTCGTGACTCCTAAAGGTCACGAGCCAAAATCTCATCATGCGCCCAATCCAAGGCGCATCCCACCAAATCATCCCCCCATCAGATCCGAGATCTCCGAGTCATGAGTCGACGACACGTGTCCTTTGACTCAACTCATCTAAGATTTCAGCAACAGAAAGATCTTCTCCTTTGCTACGTGCCGGCTCACAACAGCAGTATAAAGAATTCAACCCCTCGAGTAGGGCGCATCATCCATGTGCCTCCATCAACAATCTCCACGTGGCGTCTCCACGTACCGGCGCATCCTACATATGCGCTCATGAGCAGCCAACCTGCCCAGCTATAAAATGAGAGATCATTTCCTTCTTACCAACCTACACACGGACAACGCACAGAATCCACAGAGAATCACCAGAGAGAGAGACAGACACTCAACGTCTTCCTCCTCTCGGCAAGCTCCAGCACCCAGAGCAATCTACACCTTCAGAGAACCGATAACCGTCGTCAGCCCGTCAACGGAGTCAACGCATTACCACTCGCTCCATTGGTACTAAGGACCCAGATTAAACAAAAGTGTACTCCTAGGATTACATCTAAGTCCTATATTATAACACTGTTCTGTTTGTGTTAAAGTTTTCAATCAAATAATTTTAATGGCAAACATCGACGAGGCGACTCGGCCACCATTTTTTTTCGGCCAGCACGATGCTTCCTCCGGCGAGTAGTACCCCCGACAGCAACTCTTCGACGGACACATACATGTCACTCTTCCTGTGGGTCGTGTCATGTCTCGTGTACACGTGTGTGAGTTCGCCCTGTGTCGAGGAGTCCAGTGGTGAGCGTGGACACGACGAATTCATGTCGTTCATGTCGTGCTAGCCACAGACACAGGATTTGTGTCTAATTCAAATACTCGTGTCCCTAACTGTCAGGACACTCATGTTCATTTCATGCTTCGTATATTTAGTTTGTTAGAATCAGTACTTGCTCCCGTCCTGACAGGATAACGTTGTAGGTATACTTACCGAGGAGGAGTTGCTAAATGATTCCAATTATGGGGTTGCCATCGAGGATCAGACTTTACCTTACGAGGATGTACCTACAGGAAAACTCGTCTAGTTTGTTTAGTTTCTCGGGACTTTTGAGAGCAGACATATTTTAGACTATGTATTTTGTTACTGGACCTGTATCCAGTTTTATATTTTTTTCATGTATTCGGAACATATTTATATACGAGATGATTTTGTGTTTGGGATATATTCTGACTCAATATGACATATAGAACTGTTAGCACACTTTGATCATATATTGTTTGACTTTAGAACAACTTACTACGCTTTATCTCAAGCGTAGGCTGGACATGACTCGACCCAGCCCAACAATTTGGGTAGCGTATCGTGACATATTTTTAGTGGTGGCCCACGCAGGTCCTGACTAAATTGTTTGGTTACGTCATTGTACCAAGCATGCCTGCAATTAGGAACTTAAGATAACTAGATAACACTAGGAATAACATTTAGAACACCTAGAGAATTACTAGGATTGCAACATAGGGAACTCAACGCAGCATATGCTCGTTATTACAAATTAGACTTTCTTGTTTGTTTATGATTGTTTACTTAAAAGAGTTCTTATATGTTCTTTTATTTATTAGATGGTGCTCACACGCTCGTCCCAGTATGCCACACCTGAAAATGGCACACTTCTTATCCAGCCGGTTGACCAGTTGACCGATGCGCCTCTACCTCCACCTCCACCTACCTACTTTCCCACTCCACAAATCCACCAACCCAGATGCCTCCACCACCTCCCACTTCACAGTCCCAGCAGGACCCGATACTCCCACCACTACCTATTAGTATACCTATCCAGGCTTTCGTCACTCTCGACGACAACCAACTGCTCACTCTGATCCTGGGGTTCCTAACGACCCATCAGGAGCAGACCACCTTACTCTGCCAGAGCATGGAGCGTTCTGAGGAGCGTACCATGGTCCCACCACCGATAGAGCCACGACCGAGAGCGAAGAATATCAAGAACTTCATGGGCTTGAACCCCAGGGAATTCATAGGGATTGAAGGCATCATAGTAGCAGATGACTGGCTAGACTCGGTAAACGAGGAAGCTCCTCGGAGCTAGTTACCGGGTGACCTTCAGGTCGAGGCAGCGAGATTTTTGCTGACAGACTTGGAAGGAGTTTGGTTCAGAAATAAGCCATTATTTGCGAGAGGGAGGGCCACATAGGATCAGTTTAAGATCCAGTTCAAGAAGAAATTCTTCTCGAGCACCGCTAGAGTAGCCATGGGGCTACAATTCCAGAACATCCAGCAGGAGAATCGTTCTGTTAACGAGTATGCAGCAGAGTTTAGTCGTTTGAGTCGTTTCGTTCCTAGTCTAGTTGCAGACCCAGAGGAGATGACAAATAGGTTTTGCCATGGTCTAGTCCCAGACATTGGCATTCTCCTAGTGGCGAACGGGACGACTGACTACTACCAGAGCCTAGAGTTGGCTCGGAGTATAGAGGAGCATCTTCTGTCATGCAAGAGGCCGACTTTTGTACACCACGAGGGACCTTCCAAGCGCCAAGATTTCCAGCCGAGAGCACCGGCGCCGCACCAACAGACATACCGTCCTCCCACACCACATCACCCAACCCCACCAGCTAGAGCTCTGGGACCACGGCAGCAGAGGGGAGCTGTGTGTTCATTCTGCAGGAGGCCAGGACATGACTTCGCCATTTGCAGGAAGAGGTTGGGGCAGTATTTAGTTTGTGGGTCTACCACCCACCAGATTTGGGACTGCCCAGCCGCGAGGGTACCAGCACTACCAGAATAAGTCAATTTAGCGATGCCTAAAGGTATCGCTAAAATGCCTAAAGACGTCGCTAAAATATTTTAGCGACGTCTTCCTCTTGTCGCAGAAACCTTAGTCGCTGTTTGGAAAGACGTCGCTGATCGTCGCCACCACCGACGTTTACCGACGCAAAAGTACGTCGGTAAATTACCGACATTTACCTTTGTTTCATCGATGAAATAGCGACGTTTATGAAGTCGCTGTATGTCGGTATTCCCTGGGAAAATTGTCGATGTTTGTGATGTCGCTATGAGTCGGTATATATTACCGATGTTTTGTGATATCGCTATACGTCGGTATTTCCTGGGAAAGTGAGGTAAAATCCTGGGAAAGTTATCGACGTTTAACGACGTTTATCGACACATACCGACAAAAACGACATCGTTATACGTCGGTATCCTGGCAATATATGCCAGTTTAGCGACGTCTACCGACGCATTTTACCGTCGAAAAGCGTCGATAAACGTCGGTAAATTTGAAAAAAAAATACAGTATGTAGTTTTCTCCACAGAATCATTTCCTCCCTGCAGTTTAATAAATAACACTGAAAGCACATTTTATCCCTGGGTTCGCTGACCCCTTCAGTGGAACACTCAACACCGGTAAATTAACATCCAAATGAAACGAATAACAACATAAAATAACCAAAGTCCACACAAAATATATAAACCAATATCCAAATTGTCATGGGTCTACACAACCAATAACCAACGTATCTACACAACCAACAAATAAGTGTCACAAACAAATAAGTGTCACAAACAAAAAGTAAACACAAACAAGTACTTAAACACTCAATACAAACAGTCCTAACTAGGACTACTGGAGATCTGGAGCAGGAGGAGGCGCGCCGCGACGAAAGGCTAAGAAAAGTTCATAGTCCTCATGTGAAATCGACACCGATGAATGAGGTAGTGACGTCGGTGGAGTCGGTGTCGATGAAGAAGGCAGTGGCGCCGGCGGAGTCGACGATGATGAAGGCGCACCCGGAGGACGATAATGCTCCAATGCTGCAAGTCGCTGGTGGTATGAATCCATGGTAGATAACATTCTATTACTGCTTTCAGCCACCGAATCCTGTACCAATCTCAGCCTCTCGCCCATGGTCATCTGTGATGCCTGCAGATCCAATATGCTGCGCTCTGTCGACGTTCTAAGATCAGTGACGCTCCGCTCTGTTCGCTTAGTCACATTCCTGAGCTCCATAATGCTACGGTCGAGCGCATCCAATCATGCTATAAGCGCAGGCTCGTCCGACTGGTGCTGAGACTGGTCCTGAATCCGTTGTAGCAGCTCGTCACGGAGAGACTCCATCATCTGATGGACTCGGGCAGACTCCTGGGACGGCTGTGGACCATGCACACTAGCAGAGGATGCCCTAGAGGACTGGCTCGCAACTAGGGCGCCATAGGATCCCGTACCATAGTACGTACCCCTATGGAGGCTACCAGCGACGGTCATCCACAGCTCGTCCGTCGACGGAGCTTGAGTGGACTGCGAGGAAGTACCGGCCTCTCCCGCAGTAGGTGCACTAGCAGTCGCCCGGCCACGAAGCCTCTGATACTCGGCCTAGAAAGTATGGATAGTAATCTATGATCTCTAATCTCTAATTAATGTACTTATTATTACTAACTACATGAATATTTATTTGCATACATATTTACTAAGTTATATTAAAATTAACATGAAGTATTATAATTAACAAATAGTATTGTAATACTTACATAGGAAAGCTTGGCCCTCTCGTCAATAAGGCCTTCGCCCTTCCGATGGGTGGCCAGGAAGACGGTCATCAAGTCGGCATTACTGACCTTCCTTACTTGTAATTAAATATATTATCTTAGTAATAATTTATCGAATTTGCATTAAAATAATATTTCTGAAAGAAAAATACATACCAGATGACGGAAATGTTCCTTCATCGGAATCGACCCACCGCACCACTTTGAGGCATGTTGCCTAGCCGCCTTGGCCTTCTCGGACTTTTTTTTTGTACCTTGGCTCGTTGAATCGAGCCTTCATCGTATCCCACTGATCAGGGGTGATCCAACCTTGGATCGACTTTCCGGCACGATCACGAGCTTTCTGATCATTGATAGCATCACGGATCAACTTTGCAACGACAGCAGAAAACATCCCTTCGACCAGCTCGGCCCGGTGCGGTGGATAGAAAAACATATCCTAGAAGAGTATGCAAGCCAAATATTTCTCAGTTAGATATAATATACATAAATCAAATGATTCATGTTAAAAGTAAATCTATTTTAACCTTAAAGTGCGCAAACCAGTAGGCCTTCCTATCGTTCGGAGCACCCGAGTAGTTTATCCAAGGACCACCATAATTTTGCCTCAGAACCTGGCCTAGGCGTCTCTGTACCGACGGGGGACGATATCTATACAGACATATTATATTCATGAGAAAAGTTAATTTATGATAAACACAGAAAAAATAATAAACCAAAATACTTACTTTGTATCGTCGGCCCAGATCTCCGTCCTCGTCTCCTCCGGAGGTGCGCAGGCATCATCTGCCTGATACTGGTCGGCCGTCGGCACAACCTCCTCCATCTGCTCATCTGTCTCTATCGTCGTATCAGCAGGAGGAACGCTACTCTCGGGAGCAGTCTCCGGCCTGGAACTACTCGTCCCAGGAGATATGCCACGTAGCATCGTGGCGGGCGGAGCTACTGTCCGATAGACAGGAGTACTGGACAACGAGGATCTAGAGCCGGTACCGGTAGGAAGTACCGAAGAAGAACCCCATCCTCTAGCAGTACCACCAGTAGGTACCGAAGGAGTACCCTATCCTCTGCCAGTACCAGTACCAGTACCCTGTGCCCTATGTCAGGAAATACGGAACGATCCGCGACGATCTGTCATACCTGATAACAACATATGATGAGATACAACAAAGACAACAAATAATAGAGACTAGAAATATGAAAGTGCAACAAAGATAAGATAATAACCAAGACAACATATGATGATAGTACAGATAGTATATTTTAGAAGAAAGTCCAGATAGTATATTTTACAAGAAACATCCAAGTTCAGATAGTACATTCTACAAGAAACATCTAAGTACAGATAGTACATTCAAATAATAACCAAGACTAGATAATAACCAACTCTACCTAATAAGAAAATGAAAGTACATCTCTCTCAATCATCTTCAGAATAATCATCTTGTTCGTCTTCCTCGACCTCATCTTTCTCTTCCTCCTTATTTTCACTTTCATCTTTGCCTTCGTCGGCTTCGTCTTCCTCTTCGAATAATTCTACATCTTCTACATTATGTGACGTGTAATGCGTAACTTCCGTGGAGTCCACATCAACATTATTGGTTATAAGAGGTAGGTCATCCTCTTGATAAGATTTTTCGTCAACATCAAAAGTATCTCTAGCTTTAGTCTTGCATACTGCCCACCAGTCAGACTTCGTTGCTCCCCGTCTCGGATAAGCTATGAAGTACACGAGCTGAGCTTGAGTCGCTAGGACAAATAGTTTACAGCCTTGATATCTACGCTTGTAGTTTATATCCACAAGACCATGCTTGTCAATCGAACCATTCACACTTGAACAACACGATCTTTGCAGGTTCTCTGCCATAATTATACGTCAACTCCACAATCTCTCGCAAGATGCCAAAGAAATCATTTCCTGGATTGACGTCTTTGTAGTTCGAAGATTTGATACACAAACAACTATTTTTTGTGGAATCAAGATCCAAAAAGCTGTCTCTGATCGGAGCATTTGTCGACTTGAACCGAAATCTATTGATACAGTAACTTGTCCATATTTTGACAAAAGTAATTGGTCCCTTGGCAAGAGTTCTAATTAATTTAATCTCGGGTAAAATTAGACGATCGACCTGAATACTAAAGAAGAGATAGTAAGTTATTTATTGCACAGTTGCATTAAAAGAGGCCAGTAATTATCGGGCTGCTTACATATTCGCTCAACCAAGAAGGAAAATGATGTCTCATTTCTTGTTCTAATTCTTCGTCTGTTAGGTAGGGTCTGACCGACCTCAACTCGTCATTATATGTGCTGAAAAACAATGAAGCAGCCGCCGATTAGTACAATAATATTAGCTTATACTATTACATTGAGGTGACGTAAACTCATCATTAATTACTTACCCCTCTAGCTTCTCCACTTCATCCTCGTCGCAATTGAGTAATACATACAATTAAACAGCCCTTAGCTCTTCGTCATTCAAATATCTCTTCTTTATTTTTTCCGAAGGCTTTCCGGACGCATTGAATACTTTCAGTATTCTATCATTAGATTCTTGATAACCGTCGTCGTTTTTCGGAGCCCTCGTTCTATTCGTAGCAACATGAGGTTTGAAATACGTCGAGCAGAAGTTTGTAATCTTCTCGAGAATACAGGCTTCACAAATAGAACCCTCGAACCGAGCCTTGTTTTTCACCTTCCTCTTTAGGTGGTTCAAATGCCGCTCAAACGGGTACATCCACCGATAACCAACGGGCCCACCAACACGTGCCTCGTAGGAAAGATGAATTGGCAAATGCTCCATGGAGTCGAAGAATCCAGGAGAAAATACCTTCTCGAGCTTGCACAGTGTTACCGCAATATCGTTCTCCTGATTTTCTAGACGATCCACGAGCAACTTACTAGAACAAAGATCTCTGAAGAATATGCTAAGCTCGGTCAATGGATCCCAAACAACCGGGAGAAAGAATTTCCGAAATACAATCGAAATTAACCGCTCCATGAATACGTGACAATCATGGCTCTTCATACCTGTCATTTTGTTCTCCTTGAGGTCGACGCATCTTCTCAAGTTTGAAACATACCCGTCTGGAAATTTTAGACCTTGAATCTACCTACAAAGTCTTACTTTATCCTCCTTCTCCAGTGAGAAAATTGCCTTAGGCTGCTTCAACTTCCCATTTCCGTCCTCTATCAAATGCAATGCAGGACGTCTACATATTTCATCCAAGTCCAATCTAGCCTTTGGATTGTCTTTCGTCTTCCCCTTTACGTCCATTACAGTATTAATTATGTTGTCAAACACATTTTTCTCGATATACATGACATCAAGGTTATGTCTAATCAGATTGGTGCTCCAATATGGCAGATCCCAGAATATACTTCTCTTCGTCCAGTTATGAGTGCGACCAAATCTGTCACACTTGTAGCCCATAGCAGGCTCTTCAATAGCTCTTGGTAAATCTTTTACCTATTTCTATATCGTGTATCCGGGCCACCTTGGCGGAGGATTAGCCTTCTCCACAACTGTCACGACCCGCTACCCAAATTGTTGGGCCGGGCCAAGCCATGCCATGTCCAGCCTACGCTTGGTTAAAGCGCAGTAAGCTGTTCTAGAATAAATAATAAAGGATCTAAGCTGCTAACAGTTCTAAAATCATATTTAAAGGTTCATCACAACACAGCATCTATAAGCGAAGGTAAACAAGTACAGACTAAATAATACACTTCCAAAGTATCTAACTGGAGACAAAGTCCAGTATCCAAATATAAGTACAGATAAAGTCTAAGTCTCAAAACACAAGAAAGATATCTAAGCAAGGTTCCCCGCTGGGGCCTCTTCTGGAGCTAAGGCCAGGTCCTCAAAATCAGTGCCATAACATGTAACACATAGCGTTTCCTCCTCAGAAAGTAAACCTACAACGTTATCCTGTCAGGACGGGAGCAAGTACAACCTCTACAACTAAAGTACTGAATAATAATAAAAAAGATGTACAACAAGAATCATGGTGTGATAAGTCTATAAAACAGGAAATACTAGAAACATGGCCTCATGGTACAACTGGGATCATGGTATGACTGGGATCACCGTATCATAGTAACATAGGGAACATGGCATAACTGGAATCATGGTATCTCATAACCTATCATGGCAAGGACACATATGTCATAGAGACAGATGTATATGTAACGTTTAAAACTGTAGCAAGTACGTGATCGGTCAATAGATGTACAATATACTGTGGTACATGTAAATAAAATGTACATACGTATAAGTCAACAGGCATAGGTGTACATCCGTACAGAAATACGGGATAATGGCCTACGGCAAAGTATGCATATAAAATGCGACCTCGCTCTCTACTATAGGGGGGTCATGATCACGTACTCTACCATCAGTTTCCCCATAACCCATATATATAACATGTGAGAGATACTGGGAACAGTAAAAACATGTGGGAGATACTGGGATCGGTATAAAGCACGGTAGGTACTGATAGCAGTAAAACAGGTGAAGGTACTGAGAGCAGTAAAACATGTGAATACTCGGAGCAGATATAAGCATAGTAAAATATGTACGGGGAACCAGTAAGAAGAATGTAAAGATATGATAACTGTCCTAAGCATGGTAGGGACTAAATTAATGTAACATGTGAAGATTTAACTTACTACCTCGGTTAATACATGTTCTAGCATTAAAAGACAGTAAATGAGTTTGTAGATGTACTTGCCTCGAACAAAGCAAGAATACTAGTACGAAGATATAGATGTCTGGTGTCCTGTCAATAATGATATACAAACTCAGTTCTAAGCTATGTTCAATAATACACTAGTGGTGAGACACGGCTCCTAACTGGACACTAGCCAAGTGGGGACCTAGCATAAAAGTCTAATGTGAAGTGCCACTATATACAAACTAACTTTCTAGGATCTATACACTAGTGTAGGGGGTGGTCCAATACTACAATAACTCAAAAGAACACAAAACATTACAAGTCATAATTATTCAATAATTAAAATCAAACTGTACACTAAGTTCCAACAATTTTAGAGATAGACAAAAAGCTTAAATATATATAAAATAAAGTACCAAAATAATCCTTGTTAATTACAGAAATTTATACTAATTTTTCTGGGATTTATAAACCCTCATAAATATTTATTAAAAATCAGCAAACTTAAATATACTGAAAATGAGTTCTGTTTTTCCATTTTTATAAAATACCAAAAGTACTTATTAAATGCTAAAAAATTTATAATAAATTAGCCAAATTAACATAGTATTTAAATACAATTTCACCAAGATTTTTACAGCAATTAAAATATATATAAAAATTCAAAACCAGAAAGTAACAATATCTAGAAAAATAATTAATTATAAATTAAGGAATGACTCATAAACAAAATCTACAGATATTGTCAGATGATAAAATAAATATCACCAAAGTGTCCAGAATGGTCAAATCAGCTAGGATAGCCTACCCATAAGTCCAATTTAGACACAGGGGCAAAATCGTAATTTCGGGTTAAAATGATGTCCGTCGTTGGACACACTTTGCACCGAAAAGCGTGTCAGGATAGAAGTCTACAAAACCTAGCAAATTATATGTCCACGAATCCAGAATGACGATGCGAATCCAACGGTGTGTCCGAAATGGAATTCCGATGTGCCGATCTCAAAATGATACGTTGACGCGACACTTGGTATCCGGTTTGTACGGAAATACGTGCCGAAGCAAATGTCTTCAAAACTCAGCAAATTATATATCAACGAGTCCTGAATGACGATACGAACTCAAAGGTATATCCAGAATTGGATTCCGATGAGCCGATCTCAAAGTGACCCGTTGACTCGAAAAGTGGGATCCGTTTTGCACCGAAATGCGTGCCAGGGCTCACGTTCTCCAAATCAAGCAAACTTTATATGAAAATATGCCAGAACGATGCCACGAGTCTATTGGTGGTGTCAAAAATTGAATCCGGAGTCCCGGATTCAAAAATGGAATTTTACAAGTACGAATTAAAGAATTCGGACGACCAAATTTGGCGTCGAATTCAACCAACCAAACGTGCTCATAATGAAACGAAACCTAAAGGAGTCAAGAAGAGGGCTATACCAGCTATGCACCAGAATAGACGGTGCGTAAAACGGAGCTGCGACGACGAAGATACGAACCCGCGAAGTTGGCGTCACGAAACTGTCCAAAAACAGTTCAATTTAAAACGTCAACTTGGTGGCCAGTTTTGAGGTATCAAACGACGAAATTAACGGACAAAAATTGAGGGGAGTGAACTGCTATATACCGAGATTGCGATGGACCAAGGAGATCGCCGATCCAACGGTCGAATCTCCCAAAAAACATGCACGAACTTGCTGCGACGGAGCACACTTTCTGAGTTCCAAACTCGCGCGCGCCGACGGGATTTCGACGTAAATGCACAAATAGTGTGTTTCACACGTCGGAGAGGATGGTGGTGGCCAGGGGGTGATCGCCGGGGGGTCGCACGCCAGTGGGGGTGTCGCCAGTGGCCGGTGGCCGGCCACGTGGTGGCGCTCGACCTCGCGACAGAGCGCGTACACGCGCACGTGCATGCGCATGCAACAGCTGCCGCGGCTTGCTGTGTGCGGGGGCTGCATGGTGACAGGCCAGGCGGGGCCACGGCGAGCGGCGCGGTCGCCGGCGGTGGCGGAGGCCCGATGGCGTACGGTGGTGGGGGTGTTGGTGATGATGGTGTGGTGGTTAATGGTGGTGGAGATGGTTAATGGTGATGTTGATGGAGTTTGATGATGGTGATAATGGTGATGATAGAGTGGAGGATGGTGGTGTTGCTCATGGTGGTGGTGGTGGTGTACGTGAGGGTGAGCTCGGGAGGGGGTCGACCATGGGAAGGAAGGGTGCTGTGGTGGTGTTGGTGTAGTGTAATGAAAGAGGGAGAGAGAGATGCATGTATGTGTGTGTTTGTATATAATATATAGAAGAGAAAGAGGTAGATATAGATATTAATTTGAGAGAGAGAGAGAGTAGAGAAAATATGGAGAGAGGGAATAGTAGGTCGGTCCAAGGGGGGTTCGGTTGTGAGCTGGTGTGTGGGGATGGTGAGGTGTGTTTGTTTGTAAATAATTGAAGAGAGAGAGAGGTATATATATAAGAAATAAAAATGAGATATTTGTAAAAATAGAGAGTGGAAGAGATATTTTCAAAATAGGAAAATTATGCGGGGTATTTGGGCAGTCATGAAAGGGCAACGTGGAGCTTGGGTTCGGGTTCGGTCGAACCGGGTTGAGTCAAAATCGGACCGGGTGCAATAATGGAATTAAAATTGAGATTTATAATCATGGATAAATAAACAATATGCGGGGACTCTAATAAATGGAACACAAGTTTCATGTGGGTAGTAGGCTTCAAGTGGGCCACGTCTATACTTCGGGTTGACAGGTTGGATTGATGTCGGGTCCCAAAATTAAATTAAAAATTAAATCGGGTTTTACGATAGATAATTAATTGTCCTAAATTAAACCGAAAATTGTGCGAAGGAAATGGAGCACAAAATAGAGTGTCTGAGTGGGACACGAAGGTCATGGGTGAAGAGCGTCTCGAGTAGATCATTCATGAGAAGTTGGTTCAGAGAAAACGACTGGTCTGGTGCTCCTAAATTAAAAGTCATGGCGACGTGCAAACGATGATCAAAGATAAAAGTGAGAATAATTATTCAACGATTAATTGGTCTAAGTTGACCCGAAGTTGCGCGATACAAAAAAGAGCACAAGGGAACGAATTCAAGTGGGACATGATATATCAAAACGAAGATAATCTTGTCTACAACAAAACTCGTGAAGAGAGTTTACAGAGAATGGTATCCCTGACGCTCCAGAAGTCAAAGTCATGCATGGAAGGGTACATTAATGATCTAAATAATTAAATAATAAAACATTTATCGAAAATAATTCATTCATAAAAATAAAAATAAACTCCTGAAATTCAGGGGGCTACAACAACGCCAGCACGAAAAGCACTCATGTTCCTCCGGTTCGAATTTGTCACTACCACATTTGTTGAGGGTAAATTTTTCATTTTTGGGGTAAATAAAATTTATTAGTACTAATTAGAATTTATGGAAATTTTTGGGATTTATTTTGGATTTATTTCGACTAGTTTGATTTTTGACTAGTTTTGACTCATGTAGACCAACCTAGGAACTAACCCTAGTTAGTTGGGCTTGGTTAGATCAAGTGACTCTAGTCTAACCTAGTATGACTTAAGTTAGTAGTTATTGATTCATTAGAATATTAATTAGGAATTTAGAAATCAAGTGTTTTGATAAATGGCTTGTGGTTTCACAAGTCATTTTGTGACTAAACTTGATTGGACTAACTAAACCTAGCTCAAACCCCACCCACACCATCATGGCCGGCCACCTAGGTTAAACCTAGGGATTTCTCCACTATAAAGTCCCTCCTAGTTTTTAGGGCTAGCCTCTTTTAAGGTTCTTTCAAAAGTTCTAAGGAAAGAGGTGAGTTCCATCTTCCAAAAATCATTAAAAATCCAATTTGAATCCTTTCTTCCCTAAACCAATTCCATTAGGACCTAAAATCAACCCTCTTGCTGCTGGTATATTTTGTTTCCAGGAAGACATCAATTTGTGGGACTTGGTGGCTTGTGGAGTTCATCCCATTTGAAGGCTTTTTCATCCATTGTTCCTCAATAGGTATAACTCCCAATACCCCATTAAATTCCTGTTTAAATCCATTTTAGGAAGGCCCTAGCACTACCCCTACTGTAGGATAGGCTAAACCTAGGGTTCAAATTCGTTTCGTGTCCGTATCGGACACGTATCAATAGGTTGCTTTTAGTGTTCGACGAAATATCCTAAAGGACATTTCGTTCGGATTTCAGAGAAGTTTTTGAATATGAATATAGTCCTAAGGCTTGCTTATGGGTTTTGAGTGTCGTTCTGAGGTTTCTGTGTCGTGTCGAGTCAGGGTCGACACGTGCACGCGCGGGTTCGTGGCGCACGCACGAGCAATATAGCTACCCTGCTACCAGTGTGCTCGTGCGGGCTGCACAGGACACGAGGACACACGAAATTTGGCACTGAGCAAGGGGCAGTGTCTGTCATGACACTCCCCAAGTCTCGTGTCGGTTGGTGTCGTGTCAGACACGAAAACTCGTGTGCGTGAGGAAGGCTGTGCGTGTTCAGTGTTTGGGCTTTGTTCTGTTGATTAGATTCGATTCTAATGGTTAAATTCCTGTTTAAGCTTGTAAATTAGATCCTAATATATATTATATAATGTATGTAGATTAGTTTACATGTTTAAGTTAAGTTTGTATGTAGAATATTGGATTGGGTTTGGCAATGAACTATTTCCTGATACACACTAGCACTGTCACACGATTTCTGATTTTTCCAGTTCCTAACATTGATCCTTGCTTGATTAAATTGGCATAATTCTCATTGTGTAATGCAAGTTTAGGACTCAAACATTTAATACCTGTAGTTTAGTTTTACAGTTGAAAATGGAGTTTGGTTGTGAATTGAAATGTTGACATTGGGATGACTTTGATAATTGATAACCTATAACCTTCAGTCCGGTTCCAATATATGGTGTTAAAACTGAGTTTTGTTTAATAATTACTGTTGTGTATAATCCTAATGATTTGATTTTCCTGCATGATATATCCATTGTCAATTAAGTTCTTAAATTACAAGTTAGACTTGGGTTAACAAAAGAGGATTTGGTATGGGTTTTGATCCATTCCCTGTTTTGAGAACCTGGGGAATGAGTCCTATTTTTCTTGTGTTCTGTTGATTACTCTTCACTATTTTCCTTGATTACTCTTCACTGTCAATTGAATGCTTACTGAAATTCTCATAACTGTTAGCCACAAGTGGGAATTAAACTAAGGGGTTGACATCTAGAAGAGGTGGCTGGGTTTGAGTTTTGATTGAGAACTTGATGATTCTAATATGGTATTAATTTAGAGTTTTGATTGTAGGCTAACTGATCATTACCTGAACTGTAAACTGCTTCCTGTTGCATCTAATGCACACACACAGTTGACACACCCTCATCTCCAATTACACCACTGTACACTCTTTCACTGACTTTTGATTTCCTGCACATAGACACTTGTACACTGATGGTTAATCCCAGTTTACACAATAGCACAGGCATAGGCACCTACTTCACATCCCTTCACTGTTTATTAAATTGCTGCCAATAATTTCCTGTGAACACTGGGTTACACATCACACTCTTCACTGTCTTGCATTCCTGGACACATGGACACACACACATGCTTCCTCCCCATATGCATTTTCATGTGTATATTATATATCTATGTACATATGTGTGGTGTAATGTATCTATATATATGTGTGAAATGTATATCTATATGTATACATATAATATTAGCCTAGGAATGCATAGTGTTACTTCAATAATTGTATCTATATACATAGTGTTGTATATGTATAGGTGTATGAGTACTTGAATGTTGTGTGTAGTCTAGTATAGCCTTGTTAGAGCCTAGCATGGCTTATTAGACCTAGCTAGTTGAGTTTAGCCTAGTTTAGACAAGGTTGACCTAGTTTGACTTCTAAGGTTGACCAAAGTTGACCAAGAGTTGACTTTGGCCTAGATTGACTTAGAATCATGTAGAATGCATAGTAGGACTCCATTTTGCTATTCTGGACTTGTTGTGACTTGTGCTGTTCTGATTAGGAGCCAGACACCACTCCTTGGACAGTACGTTTCATTTTGGACACTCAGATACAGGCGAGTACATTCTCTGATCATTTTATATCTTGCTTAGAATTATTTCCTGCAGTAGAATACTTTACTTGTACTGTCACGACGGTCACACGGATTGGTACTATATGGATCCTTTCTTAAGATGTTATCCTTATGGAGCATCGGGTACTACGTGTTCTGTGCGTTTCACTTACATGGCATATCACTATGCTTCTTGGTTCTTTGATCACGTACGACATATACTCTTATGATCGTAGAGTCTTCCTAGAATCTTACACTGTTGGGTAACCCCCAGAATCACCCATTTATGGGCATCCATGTATCACCCTGCGGGGCCTTGCATGGAATCATATAACATAACCTGGCTGGATCATTGTGTATTGATTGGGGGTACGGGGGAGTAGAATTGGACATGTGAATAATAACCAAGTAGTATCTTATCAGAATCACTTCCCTAGTGTCTTATCAGAATCTCCTATGCCATTTACATGTCTATATTGTACTCTGACTCACTAGCCACTGTTAGTCTCTATTTATAGTAGATATTTCTATTACAGCTCTTCCTGTTTACATATTGTTTTTCTTCAGTACTTGTATCTTACTTTACTGCATGTTATATGTTTTCTAACCTGCTATGATCTGTTGAGATGTACTGTACTCGCTCCTGTCCTGACTAGACCAGTTGAAAATATTACAGAGGACGAGGAGGAGGCCTGCCTGGACACTTACTATGGGTAGCCTTAGATGACACCTGCGAGCTGGACCCTCAGGAGGACCCAGCTCTAGCTGAGGAGAACACCCCGACTACCTAGACTAGATTAGTTAGCTTGTTTTTTATTTGTAGTCTTGAGACATGTTCTAGTTAGACTCTATTTTTGGAGATCAGTTTTGTATATATTCTTTTATCTGAGACCTTGTATTGCTGGGATTATCTTAGACTGTTTTATCTATTTCATTTCCTTGAGTTCTGTTCATATCGTGCTATCTCTTCCTTAGTTGTGATTGAGTTTATTATTGCTATGTCACCCCCATTCGGGGAGTATAAACTGTTTAGATATATATACTGCTAGAGGTTGTGACCTAGGACAGCGTTCTACCGCCGACACTACGGCGTAGGCTGGACGTACCCACGTCTCGTGCCCTTACTCTAGGGTGCGGGTCGTGACACGTTTTTAGTGGTGGCCCATGTAGGTCTAGACTAGAAGTGTAGTGGTGCTCGAACTAGAGTATCACTGCAGCCTGCTATAGGATATAGGACATTAATTTTAAGATACTCAATCACTTTAGGAAAATTCCTTTTATTGCCATCTAAATCCTTTTGTCAGCTGATCCTTTGAATTATAATTGTCCGCCTTTGTTATTTCGCTTCTTTCTCAGGAATTGATACACTTGTTTGTCTATCTTCAGGATGGTAGAGACTCGATCGCAGCGTGCCGTCCATGAGGATGCTATAGAGGGGACTGCTACCTCTCAGCCAGCACGGCGAGGCCAGGGGACTGCAGCTCTTGTCACCTCAGCTCGTGTTGAGACCTCGGCAGCCGCAGCAGGGGGTATGCATCCATCGACTGGAAGACAGGACCCGGTCTTTCCAGAGGATCCATTCCAGCCGCCACCGCCTCCAGGACATGTGGACGCAGCTCAGATGTTCGTATATTTCCAGCAGTTCATGGACCGACAGCAGGCTCGGCAGGACAGAGGCATGGAGTTGGCCGTCACGATAGCCGCAGCTCGACCGGTGGTGCAGCAGCAGAGGACACCCGGGATCGAGCAGTTTCAGAAGATGAGCCCCAGGGACTTCATGGGGACAGAGGGGATCCTGTATGCCGACGAGTGGATCGAGCATATGGAGGAGATCTTCCGCTTGGCCAGGATTCCAGCAGACCTTCAGATCGAGGCCGCAGCTAGCCGGATGCGAGATCTTGCTCGCACCTGGTATCAGTCGGACCCCAGGGTGGGGGTACCAGAGCAGACTTGGGTGCAGTTCAGGGGCTTCTTCAAGAAGAAGTTCTTCCCAGATTCAGCAGTCAGAGCCTTGGAGACGCAGTTTGAGAGCTTGGTCCAGGGGAGCCTCTCAGTAGAGGAGTATGTGGAAGAGTTTGGCCGTCATGGCAGGTTTGTTGAGGGGTTGAGTGAGACGGCGAAGGCCCAGAGGTTCCGGAAGGGTCTGGTCAAGGAGGTCAAGTCCCTGACCAAGGGGAACAGAGATGCTACATTTGAAGAGATCTTGACGGGAGCCCTGCTAGCAGAGGATGACCTTGAGCTTAGGCTCAAGAGAGGGAGAGACCCAGTTGGGAGCAGTAGCAGCAGCGGAGGCTAGGCCAAGAGGCCTCACTTTCAATATCAGCAGCCGAGGCAGTTTCAGCCTCAGCCGATTCAGCAGAGGCCGGCTCATCAGCAGCAGCCGAGGCAGCACCAGCAGGGACAGAGGCAGGGTAGTACTTGTGGCTACTGCAAGAAGCCTGGGCACGTCTTTTTTCAGTGCAGGAAGAGGCTGGGCCTGTACATGGTGTGTGGTTCAGCAAATCACCAGATGAGGGAGTGCCGTATAGCACGAGCAGCTCAGGGAGGTGGAGCCAGAGCTCTAGTGGGCCAGCAGCGGGGACCAGCCCTGCCGACTCAGCAGCAGAGGTTTGTCCAGCACCAGCAGCAGGCCAGGGGAGGCCACCAGGGGCGAGCTTTCGCCATGGCAGCAGGAGAGGCTGAGGTGACTGGAGAGCTGATTGCAAGTTCGATTCTTCTCGACTCCAGTCCAACATTTGCATTGTTTGATTCCGGTGCATCGCATAGCTTCATTTCAGTATCTTTTGCGATTAGACACGGTATCATAGCTGAATCATTGCCTAGGACTTACAAGATCACGACCGGGGGTGGTATTATCCTCGTGAGTGATGTTTGTAAGGGTCGAAGAGTAGTTTTGGGAGGCCGTGAGTTGGAGGTGAGCCTGCTCGTAATGCCACTGCCGAACTACGATATAGTACAAGGCAAGGATTGGTTAAGCAGGCACCACGCCAGCATTGATTGCAGAGGGGATAGAGTTCTCTTCAGAGCGTCGGGGGAGCCAGAGTTCGAGTACTCCAGACGTCAGGCAGAGCAGAGCAGCGGAGTCTTCTGTGGAGTTTCGGTCGAGGAGCAGACGATTCCACACCCCTTGATAGCAGAGTATATAGATGTTTTCCCGGAGGATTTGCCGGGACTGCCACCAGACAGGGACATTAAGTTCTCGATAGACTTGGTTCCAGGAGAGGAACCCATCTCTCAGCATGTCTATCGGGTGAACAACAGCGAGCTGGTGGAGCTGAAGAAGCAAGTGGATGAGCTACAGGACAAGGGCTTCATCCGCTCGAGTTCGTCGCCATGGGGTGCACCAGTGTTGTTCGTACCGAAGAAGGATGGGTCAGTACGCATGTGTATTGACTATAGGGCACTCAACAACCTCACGATCAAGAACAGATACCCACTGCCGCGAATCGACGATCTATTTGACCAGTTGAGCGGAGCTCGAGTATTTTCCAAGATTGATCTGAGGTCGGGATATCACCAGGTGAAGGTGAAGAGGGAGGATATTCCCAAGACCGCTTTCAGGACACGGTATGGACAGTTCGAGTTTTTGGTTATACCGTTTGGGCTAACCAATGCACCCGCAGTGTTTATGAACCTTATGAACAAGGTGTTCCATCAGTATCTGGATTAGTTTGTAGTAGTGTTTATTGATGATATATTGATATATTCCAAGACTGAGGAGGAGCACGAGGAGCATTTGAGGATAGTGCTGGAGATTCTCGGAAAGGAGCAGCTTTACGGGAAGCTCTCCAAGTGTGAGTTCTTCTTGGACCGGGTGGACTTCTTGGGGTACGTTGTGACTGGAGATGGTATCTCAGTTGACCCCAAGAAGATTGTAGCAGTTGAGGCATGGGCAGCGCCGACTTCAGTTGCAGAGATCAGGAGCTTCCTGGGGCTGGCAGGGTATTACCGGAGATTTGTGCAGGATTTCTCCCGGGTTGCAGAGCCGTTGACACGGTTGACCCGGAAGGATGCTGAGTATGTATGGTAAGAGGAGTGTCAGGCAGCTTTTGATGAGTTGAAGAAGCGGCTGACGACAGCTCCGATTCTGACGTTGCCTTCAGGATCAGGTGGATTCACTATTTATAGTGATGCTTCAGGGAAGGGGCTGGGTTGTGTGTTGCAGCAGCACAGGAAGGTGATTGCCTATGCTTCCAGGCAGTTACGTCCCCATGAGAAGAATTACCCTTCCCACGACCTGGAGCTGGCAGCAGTGATTTTTGCTTTGAAGCTATGGAAGCATTATCTACATGGTGAGAGGGTGGAGATCTTCACAGATCACAAGAGCCTTAAGTATGTGTTCACTCAGAAGGAGTTGAACATGAGACAGCGCAAATGGTTGGAGTTGATGAAGGACTTCGACATTGCACTGCAGTATCATCCAGGGAAGGCCAACGTGGTTGCCGATGCCTTGAGTAGGTATCCGACAGCCATGTGTTTGACCATGGATCGGCATTTGCTTGCCGACTTGGAGAGCCTTGGGATTGAGGTAATTGTGCCGGGAGTGCAGATGCAGCTATGGGGGATGCAGATTCAGTCAGACTTGGTGGACAGGATCAAGGCGGCCCAGTTCGAGGATGTGGCTTTACAGAGTATCAGAGAGCAGATCAGTATAGGAGTGGGGGATCCTGAGTTTTCACTTGCAGAGGATGGTGCCCTGAGGCACGGTGCCCAGTTATGTGTGCCTAGCGGGGAGCTCAGAGAGCAGATTATGCAGGAGGCCCACAGATCTCAGTACTCTATACACCCGGGTGCCAACAAGATGTACCGAGATCCGCGGGAGCATGTATGGTGGTCAGGAATGAAGCGGGAGGTGTCCCACTTCGTAGCTAGGTGCTTGGTCTGTCAGTAGGTCAAGGCAGAGAGACAGAGGCCCGGCGGATTGTTGCAGCCGTTGCCCATTCCCGAGTGGAAATGGGAGCATATTACGATGGACTTCGTTTCAGGATTGCCACGTACTCCAGGAAGGAAAGACGCGATTTGGGTCATCGTGGACAGGTTGACCAAATCTGCCCACTTCTTGCCATTCAAGGTGGGTACGTCTACAGAGAGGCTGGCGGAGATGTATATGCGGCAAATAGTCAGGATCGACGGAGTTCCGGTCAGCATCGTCTCAGATCGGAATAGTCGTTTTACTTCCCATTTCTAGAGGAGTCTGTAGACCAGCTTGGGCACTCAGCTCAAGTTCAGTACTGCATACCACCCCCAAACGGACGGACAGTCGGAGCGGACTATTCAGACCCTTGAAGATATGCTGCGGACGTACGTTCTGGACTTTGGAGGTTCTTGGGAAGATCATCTTCATTTGGTGGAGTTTTCTATAACAATAGTTTCCAGGCCAGTATCGAGATGTCACCTTTCGAGGCTCTGTACGGGCGTAGGTGTCGTACACCCATATCCTGCGATGATGTTGGTGAGCGAGCTTTGCTGGGGCCAGAGATGATTGTGGGTACGGCCGAGAAGGTGAAGCTCATCAGGAACAGACTTCGCATGGCGCAGCACAGACATCGGCACTGGGCCGATAGCCACCGGAGACCCTTGGAGTTTGAGGTACAGATTAGAGTAGGATTAGATTTAGGTTGTTGTTTGTGATTTTGATCATGTTTGTTATTTATTTTAATTGAGACCTTGCTTGTGATTAGGTCGAAGACCAGGTTTTCTTGAGGATATCTCCGACTCGTGGTACGATACGTTTTGGTGGAGGCGGAAAGCTTAGCCCGCGCTTCATCGGCCCTTTCGTTATCAGCGGGAGAGTCGGTGACGTGGCTTACAGGCTAGAATTGTCGCCTGCACTTGTGGGGGTCCACGACGTATTTCATGTATCACAGTTGAGACGGTATGTGGCTGACCCTAGCCATGTGCTCGATCATTCAGAGATTGAGGTGGGGCCTTCTCTCAGCTATCCAGAGCAGCCAGTAGAGATTCTGGATCGACGGGAGAAGGTTCTGAGGAACCAGGTGATACCCTTGGTACGCGTCGCATGGAGGCATCATTCCCCAGGAGAGTCTACCTTGGAGCGGGAGGATGAGATGCGCGAGCGGTACCCCTATCTCTTTGGACCGTGAGGTATACTTTCTATCCTTCTCATCAGTTGCATTTCGCCTTTCAATTTCGAGGACGAAATTCTTTTAAGGAGGGTAGATTTGTCACTACCACATTTCTAGTTTAAGGGTAAATTTGTCATTTTTGGGGTAAATAAAATTTATTAGTATTAATTAGAATTTATGGGAATTTTTGGGATTTATTTTGGATTTATTTGGACTAGTTTGATTTTTGACTAGTTTTGACTCATGTAGACCAACCTAGGAACTAACCCTAGTTAGTTGGGCTTGGTTAGGTCAAGTGACTCTAGTCTAACCTAGTATGACTTAAGTTAGTAGTTATTGATTCATTAGAATATTAATTAGGAATTTAGAAATCAAGTGTTTTGATAAATGGCTTGTGGTTTCACAAGTCATTTTCTGACTAAACTTGATTGGACTAACTAAACCTAGCTCAAACCCCACCCACACCATCATGGCCGGCCACCTAGGTTAAACCTAAGGATTTCCCCACTATAAAGTCCCTCCTAGTTTTTAGGGCTAGCCTCTTTTAAGGTTCTTTCAAAAGTTCTAAGGAAAGAGGTGAGTTCCATCTTCCAAAAATCATTAAAAATCCAATTTGAATCCTTTCTTCCCTAAACCAATTCTATTAGGACCTAAAATCAACCCTCTTGCTGCTGGTATATTTTGTTTGCAGGAAGACATCAATTTGTGGGACTTGGTGGCTTGTGGAGTTCATCCCATTTGAAGGCTTTTTCATCCATTGTTCCTCAATAGGTATAACTCCCAATACCCCCATTAAATTCCTGTTTAAATCCATTTTAGGAAGGCCCTAGTCCTACCCCTACTATAGGATAGACTAAACCTAGGGTTCAAATTCGTTTCATGTCCGTATCGGACACGTATCAATAGGTTGCTTTTACTGTTCGACGAAATGTCCTAAAGGACACTTCGTTCAGATTTCAGAGAAGTTTTTGAATAGGAATATAGTCCTAGGGCTTGCTTACGGGTTTTGAGTGTCGTCCTGAGGTTTTTGTGTCGTGTCGAGTCAGGGTCGACACGTGCACGCGCGGGTTCGTGGCGCGCGCACGAGCAGTGTAGCTCCCCTGCTACCAGTGTGCTCGTGCGGGCTGCACAGGACACGAGGACACACGAAATTTGACACTGAGCAAGGGGCAGTGTCTGTCATGACACTCCCCAAGTCTCGTGTCGGTTGGTGTCGTATCGGACACGAAAACTCGTGTGTGTGAGGAAGGCTGTGCATGTTCAGTGTTTGGGCTTTGTTCTGTTGATTAGATTCGATTCTAATGGTTAAATTCATGTTTAAGCTTGTAAATTAGATCATAATAAATATTATATAATGTATGTAGATTAGTTTACATGTTTAAGTTAAGTTTGTATGTAGAATATTGGATTGGGTTTGGCAATGAACTATTTCCTGATACACACTAGCACTGTCACACGATTTCTGATTTTTCCAGTTCCTAACATTGATCCTTGCTTGATTAAATTGGCATAATTCTCATTGTGTAATGCAAGTTTAAGACTCAAACATTTAATACCTGTAGTTTAGTTTTACAGTTGAAAATGGGGTTTGGTTGTGAATTGAAATGTTGACATTGGGATGACTTTGATAATTGATAACCTATAGCCTTCAGTCCAGTTCCAATATATGGTGTTAAAACTGAGTTTTGTTTAATAATTACTGTTGTGTATAATCCTAATGATTTGATTTTCCTGTATGATATATCCATTGTCAATTAAGTTCTTAAATTGCAAGTTAGACTTGGGTTAACAAAAGAGGATTTGGTATGGGTTTTGATCCATTCCCTGTTTTGAGAACCTGGGGAATGAGTCCTATTTTTCCTGTGTTCTGTTGATTACTCTTCACTGTTTTCCTTGATTACTCTTCACTGTCAATTGAATGCTTACTGAAATTCTCATAACTGTTAGCCACAACTGGGAATTAAACTAAGGGGTTGACATCTAAAAGAGGTGGCTGGGTTTGAGTTTTGATTGAGAACTTGATGACTCTAATATGGTATTAATTTAGAGTTTTGATTGTAGGCTAACTGATCATTACCTGAACTGTAAACTGCTTCCTGTTGCATCTAATGCACACACACAGTTGACACACCCTCATCTCCAGTTACACCACTGTGCACTCTTTCACTGACTTTTGATTTCCTGTACATAGACACTTGTACACTGATGGTTAATCCCAGTTTACACAATAGCACAGGCACAGGCACCTACTTCACATCCCTTCACTGTTTATTAAATTACTGCCAATAATTTCCTGTGAACACTGGGTTACACATCACACTCTTCACTGTCTTGCATTCCTGGACACATGGACACACACATGCTTCCTCCCCATATGCATTTTCATGTGTATATTATATATCTATGTACATATGTGTGGTGTAATGTATCTATATATATGTGTGAAATGTATATCTATATGTATACATATAATATTAGCCTAGGAATGCATAGTGTTACTTCAATAATTGTATCTATATACATAGTGTTGTATATGTATAGGTGTATGAGTACTTGAATGTTGTGTGTAGTCTAGTATAGCCTTGTTAGAGCCTAGCATGGCTTATTAGACCTAGCTAGTTGAGTTTAGCCTAGTTTAGACAAGGTTGACCTAGTTTGACTTCTAGGGTTGACCAAAGTTGACCAAGAGTTGACTTTGGCCTAGATTGACTTAGAATCATGTAGAATGCATAGGACTCCATTTTGCTATTCTGGACTTGTTGTGACTTGTGCTGTTCTGATTAGGAGCCAGACACCACTCCTTGGACAGTACGTTTCATTTTGGACACTCAGATACAGGCGAGTACATTCTCTGATCATTTTATATCTTGCTTAGAATTATTTTCTGCAGTAGAATACTTTACTTGTACTGTCACGACGGTCATACGGATTGGTACTATATGGATCCTTTCTTGAGATGTTATCCTTATGGAGTATCGGGTACTACGTGTTCTGTGCGTTTCACTTACATGGCGTATCACTATGCTTCTTGGTTCTTTGATCACTTACGACATATACTCTTATGATCGTAGAGTCTTCCTAGAATCTTACACTGTTGGGTAACCCCCAGAATCACCCATTTATGGGCATCCATGTATCACCCTGCGGGGCCTTGCATGGAATCATATAACATAACCTGGCTGGATCCTTGTGTATTGATTGGGGGTATGGGGGAGTAGAATTGGACATGTGAATGATAACCAAGTAGTATCTTATCAGAATCACTTCCCTAGTGTCTTATCAGAATCTCCTATGCCATTTACATGTCTATATTGTACTCTGACTCACTAGCCACTGTTAGTCTCTATTTATAGTAGATATTTCTATTACAGCTCTTTCTATTTACATACTGTTTTTCTTCAGTACTTGTATCTTACTTTACTGCATGTTATATGTTTTCTAACCTGCTATGATCTGTTGAGATGTACTGTACTCGCTCCTGTCCTGACTGGACCTGTTGAAAATATTACAGAGGACGAGGAGGAGGCCTTCCTGGACACTTACTATAGGGCAGCCTTAGATGCCACCTGCGAGCTGGACCCTCAGGAGGACCCAGCTCTAGCTGAGGAGATCACCCCGACTGCCTAGACTAGATTAGTTAGCTTGTTTTTCATTTGTAGTCTTGAGACATGTTCTAGTTAGACTCTATTTTTGGAGATCAGTTTTGTATATATTCTTTTATCTGAGACCTTGTATTGCTGGGATTATCTTAGACTGTTTTATCTATTTCATTTCCTTGAGTTCTGTTCATATCGTGCTATCTCTTCCTTAGTTGTGATTGAGTTTATTATTGCTATGTCACCCCCATTCGGGCAGTATAAACTGTTTAGATATATATACTGCTAGAGGTTGTGACCTAGGACAGCGTTCTACCGCCGACACTGCGGCGTAGGCTGGACGTACCCACGTTTCGTGCCCTTACTCTAGGATGCGGGTCGTGACAGGATGATCCTTCGACAGGAATTATAGATGACAATCGAAGAAGCACGGTTTGCCTCCGTGTTTTAAACGAAAAGCCTTATGCGGTCCGTAAAATACGGACATGAAAGACGACCATGCGTGCTCTATCCAGATAACATACCATAGGCCGAAAAGTCGTTGATGGTCCACATAAGTGCTGTTCGCATCTAAAAATTTTGTTTTCTAGATACATCGTACATGTTGGAACCTACTTCCCACAGCTGATTCAACTCATCAATCAATGGCTGTAAATACACATCGATGTTCCTTTTCGGATTGTTCGGACATTGGATAATAACGGTAAGGAACATATACGGAGTCTTCATGCACATCCAAGGTGGTAGATTGTACGGAGTGACGATCACAGGCCAACACGAATACTGGGATCCCGAAAGTCCGAATGGGATAAAGCCGTCGGAGCAGAGACCCAATCTGACATTACGCGGATCAGAAGCAAAATTTGGATACTCTCGATCAAAGTGCTTCCATGCTTCTCCATCAGATGGGTGATCCAACACTCCTTCGGTCTGTTTCGGCTTATGCCAACTCATGTTTTCTGCAGTTTTCTTCACCATAAACAACCACTGCAACCGCGACGTCAACGACAAGTAGTGCATCGAATCGGTAGGCTTCCTGGCACCGACAGACTTTCCTCTACCACTGCCCTTGTAGCGATCGGCACCACAAAATCTGCAGGCGTCTTCATCCTTGTCGTCTTTGTAGTAATACATGCACCCGTTGTGACTTGCATCAATTTTTTCGTATCCCATCCAGAGCAATCTCACCATCCTCTTAGACCGGTAGAAGTCTTTATGCAACTTAGCACCCTCAGACAATATTTCTATAAGCAACTCCATAAGACGGTTGTAGCAATCTTGCGACATGTTAAAATTGGACTTGATGCTCAACAATCTTGTAACCACCTCCAACGGTGAATGATCCTCCCAACCAGGATATAATGGAGTCCTTGCATTCTCCAGCAACTCCATGAACTGTGCAGCATCGGCGTTCGGTGCCTCCTCAGGTGCATCATGATCGTCTGGATCGAAACTAGGCCCCGCCGTGTCAAAAACCATGTTCACCAACCCATCATCGTAAGCAGCGTTGTTGTGGACATCCACATAAGGCTCATAATCCGATGCTAAAGACACAAGTTCTCCGTGCGTGCTCCACTTATAGTAATTCGGCGTGAAACCCTTCGAGTATAAATGATACGTGACTTTCACTTCTGGATGATATTTCAAGTTACGACATCTCACACACGGACACTTAATTTTGGTACCGGCCATGTACTGAGGGAACGCCTTGACAAACTGCAGGAACTGCTGTACACCCTCTACGAATTCATCCCGCACGCCGCACATGTCATCAGGATGACGGTTATACATCCATGAACGATTTCGTAAGTAGTAATTCATATCCATATCCAATTGAGAATAATTTTGTAAGATAGATACATGCACATTACAGTCAGTGAATGAATGTTAAGGCAATTTAGATATGGGTGCGCAATTTAGATGGAGGTCAGTAGAGAGTGACAGTTTAGAGAAAACCGAGATTATTGGTGACATTTCACTCATTGACACTTCTTTACTATTACTCACAAATGAATTGGCCGTCTCAGCTTGAAAATTTAATATTATTTTGACAATCATTCAGCAAGTTGAGCTTGGGTTATGTAAGTTTATCATTTGGCACATGAAGGAACAAGCTTCATGCAAGACAACAAAACACTTTACAAAAAGAAGATTATTAATTTCTATTTGAAGTTAATCACGGCCAATCATGTAGCTTGAGCAACTCTTGCCAACATAAATAAATTAGTTTAGATGGGTTTTATGTCTGCCTCCTATAGAACAGTACAAGTCACTACATGTCTAAAATAGTAAAATAGACTGCTACAATACATTTACATGATGTTTGGGGTCAATCTAGGCTAAAGTCAACACTTGGTCAACTCTAGTCAACTACACTAGTCAAACTAGGTCAACTAGGTCAAGCCTAACCCAAACAAGTCTCACTAAGCCTAACCATGTCTATCCTAGCATCCACACACAATACAAGGCCACACAAGTCATCAACACACATTCACTGGTGTATACATGCCATATACATAGGCTATCTCCTATGAATCTACATAGGCTATGAGTCATAGGCTATATGCCATATATATAGTCTATGAGTCATAGGCTATATGCCATACATATATACACTTAATTTAATATAAATATCATACACATATATACCACTTATTATATTCAAGAATATAAATAATATATATATTTACATATAGACCATTAACATATATATTACATATAGAGGGATAGAAGGAGGGATACATGTGTTGTGTATTTACATTAGGTTGAAATGTGTATGTGTGGGTGAAAACAGAAAATAGTTTTCAGTTCTTAGTGTGTGTGTGTGTGTGTCAATGTGGCATGTACATAGTGTTGTAGCTAGGATGAGTGAGTGAGTGATACAATATTGTGTGTAGGAAATCAGTGAACAAACTAACATGTGTGTGGTATGTATATGACAGTTAAGTGTGTCTCAGGTTTACAGTTTAGATAGGGAGTGTGTGTGATACACTAACATGTGTGTTAATAGGAATCTATGTGTAGCAGTCAAGGGTGCCCAAAATCTCAGGATAATAGTGTTGTGTGTCCATGTGTTTCTGGGAATCAATACAAGGTGAGTGAAACTGTAGGGTGTATGTAGTGGTATGGGTCATGTGTATATGATAGTGTGTCCATTTACATTGTTCTCATGTGTGTGTAAACATCAGTTGGTGTAATGGAGAAACAGGGAATAGGTTAGTTCTCAGGTTTGGATGAGTGTGACTGAAATAGTGATGTGTGTGTAAATTGACAGAAAATTATATAGAGTAATGGGTGTAATGTGACAGGAATTAATAGGGAATGTGTGTGTATGTGTGTAACATAATGTGTAATAGGAAAACAGTAGATAGGTTGTGTCAAAATCAGTGAAATGTGCACTTAATCTCAGGAATTAGTTCTCAGGAAAATAGAGAACAATGCCAGTCCTATTGACAGTCTACATTTTAGTAATCTAATATATGTGTAAATGAACTAATCCTGATCATTAACATCAATAATTCAGTTAAAAAGTTCAATAAAAAAACTCAAAAAATCGAATTTGTAAACTATGTATCACGAAAAATGGAAAAATCTCATTTGAAAACCAAAATACAGTTAATAACCAAATTTATTGGTTGGTAACAAGGACACACATGTGCACGTGTCTCCGAAAGGGTCTGTGTCCAACCTAGTGGACACAAACGTGTCCACGACACCAAAATCACTACACGAGCACACACGCAGTGCACAGCCTTGTGCACGCATGCACACGTGTCTAGCACACGACACAGGCCATGTGGTGATACGTGGTCGTGCACACGTGTACACCAGGGGTAGGGCTACATGCCCAGTGGCCTGATGCTTGTCCACGTCATGTCATGTGTCGACACGAAAAGAGAAAAGCTATGGTTAGGGTTTACCTTCAGAGGAGGGGGACGGCAGAGGAGGGGACGGCTCTCGACGACGGAAGAGGGACGGAGGAGTGAGCAGGCGGCGGAGGGGCAGAGGCTCTCGACGACGGAAGAGACGGTGGAGGAGAACTCCTTAATTTCAAAATAAAATTTGAGAGAGAGAAAGATGGGTCGGGAATGGGGAGAAAAGAAAATTTTAAATCATTATAGTAAAAACTTAGCGACGTCGGTTAAAGACGTCGCTAAGCGTCGCTAACTTTAGTGATATTAACAACGTCTTAGTCAATACATCGGTAAGTGTCGCTAATATTAGTGATATTAGCGACGTTCACCGACATATCCGTGACGTACATTTTTTAATAAAAAAACGTAGTCGCCATACGTTGTCGAACGTCGCTGATAGTGACGTCTTGCGACGTCCTGATATTACGTCGCTAATTTATTAAAATTTAGCGACGTTTTTGTCCAGCATCGCTAATTACGTCGCTAAATTGAGTTATTCTAGTAATGCAGGTGCTGGACCACCATCTAGAGGACCGCCGCTCCCGACTCAGCAGCAGAGCTTCGGGCAATATCTGCAGCAACAGAAGGGACCCCAGGGGAAGGCTTATAGTCTAGCTCTTGAGGTGGAGCCGGAGCAGGTTTCGGAGCCAGATTATTTGGCCGACGTTATCACAGGTCATGTTTATTTGTATACTTTTCTAGCTCTATGCTTGTTTGATTTCGGTGTATCTTATAGCTTCATGTCATTAGAGTTTTTGCATAAACACCACTTATTAGCTACACCCACCGAGGAGATGAGTAGAGTAATGACGGAAGGCGGACCAGTACCCATTAGGGCTATCTATATATGCTCTATTACTATAGCTAGGAAAGAGTTTGGGGGACGATTCTTTGTGATGCCACTTTTCGGGTATGATATCATATTAGGAATGGATTGGCTTAGCTATGCTCATGCAGCTATAGACTGTCATGAGGGTAGTATTCTGTTCAGTCCCCCAGGCACTACACCATTCAGTGTCAGGAGGACAGGGCCGGAGATCAGCCTAGAGCCGAACTGTTGTGCGACAGTTAGGGAGTTAGCACCGCCACACCCTATCATTAGGGAGTTTATGGATGTATTCCCAGAGGATCTTCCACGACTTCTGTCTGACAGAGATGTGGAGTTCACTATAGATTTGGTACCGGGTTCATCACCAGTATCCCGGGCTTGCTATAGAGTGAACCCCAAGGAGGCCACAGAGATGAAGGAGCAGATCGATGACCTGTTGAAAAAGGGTTTCATTCGATCTAGTGCTTCTCCGTGGAGAGCGCTAGTGCTTTTTGTGCCGAAGAAGGATGGTACAGTCCAGTTGTGCATTGACTACCGGGCGTTAAATACCATCACCATTAAGAACAAATCTCCTCTTCCCCGGATAGATGATTTGTTTGACCAGTTGAGCGGGGCGAAGGTATTTTCCAGGATAGACTTGAGATCCGATTACCACCAGGTGAAAGTCAGGGCTGAAGACGTCCAGAGACTGCGTTCAACACAAAGTATGGGCAGTACGAGTTTTTGGTGATGCCATTTGGTCTCACAAATGCGCCAGCTGTCTTTATGAACTTGATGAATAAGACATTTCACCAGTATCGGGATAAGTTCGTCGTAGTATTTATCGACGACATCCTGATATACTCGAAGACGTCGGAAGAGCACGTAGAGGACTTGCGAACAGTTTTGGGGATTCTGAGGAAGGAGAAGCTGTATGCCAAATTGTCGAAGTGCGAGTTCTTTTTAGACCGAGTAGAGTTTCTCGGTCATATGGTCACTTGTAACGCCCCAGAACCAGAATACTAGAGAACGGGGACGGACATAGCCAGCTACGTATATTGAAGTGCAACCCACCTCACTATTCGGTCACGGCTGTCTAGACACATGAGGGTTTAACTACAAGCCATCAATCTCTTATGGTCATGAACAAGCTATTGTCTCAATTTCAAGCAAGTAATAACAGTTACAAGACGTCAGAGCACCAAATATATAATAGTAAGGCATCCCATACATTACATATTTGGATGATCATGAAGTTAGTAATACAAAATATGAAAACTAGCAAGAGTTTCAGTCATACATGATCAACCTTAGAATTTGTTAATCATGCTACAGCCCGTAGGCAGACAGTATGTAAGGTGCAATCGAGCTAACACGTGCTCGTCGGCTAAACGCCTCAAAAAAATATTTTTACAATAGAGTGGGAGAGCCAAAGATAAAACCCACTCGTTGCTTGGATTACGCCTGGTGGTCACCATCGGGCTGGAAGGTCGGTAGATCCTCTGGAGCTGCTCCAAAATCTAGTCATACAAAACCAGCTGGGTCAGATCCCAGAAAGAGCAAGTGCCACAAAGGGGCTTCCTTAAGAACTAAAACCAGCATATTAGAAATAAATATTAAAAGTAATTATGAAAGAGCCTGATAATAAAAGAAACAACAACAATCGAATTTGAGTACGAGGGAACCATTCAGGTAGCCATGTCACAACCCTTAAACCAAACAAGGACCGGGGTTGTAACCCTTCACCTGAATAGAACTCCGACTCTAATTCTTGTTGGTAAAGTAAAACATGACGAGCATGACGTAGGGCGCAATAAGACAATAAACGAAGAGAGGACACAGAACCGCTCCGGGAGCCAGGTTACAACCCTTAAACCAAACAAGGATCGGGGTTGTAACCCTTTGCCTGAACAGAAATTAGCCCCTGGTCATTATTATTGAAGGTGACAATCATGCGATCATACTTGAAACGTTCGTGCACTGAACCTACACCATATAAGACTGAATCGGACTCCATCCAATCGTTCACGGCCAATCAATGACTACGGCCTTCTATATTAACTAACTAGGGTTATCACAAGCCTAGTTACTAGCAATATGCAGTGAGATGTTCCTCCAGCCACAAGCCCTGCAGCTAATCCAGGTTATCCAGGCAACTTGGATTCATTAAGCAATGCCTCGTTCTTTTCCATATATTAGTGAAACTAGACATGTGTCCTACTCGTCGGCAGGCTACAAGTCCAACAATGGTGGCCGGGATAACGTGATCGCCTGTAACTGAAGAAATCTCTTATGACTACCGGATTATTCTAGTTATTAGCCTTAGCCATTTTCAGTAGGTACCCCTGACCGTGGTGCTTAGGGGTCCCTGTCCTAGACATGATGTAAGACAATACTGGTTCATTTGTGCAAACACAATCGCCCACAGTGTCCAGGTCATTCTTTCTTGTCACGTCATGCTAGCCGTCGTAAAAGCATATCAAGATATATCATATCAGGTTTACTAATCAAGAGTGTGCCACGACGGGCCACTATCATGTCATGTTACTTGTCAATCATCTTTGTCATGAGTGCGCCACAACGGGCCACTGTCATGTCATGATACATAATCAGAATTAACAATGGTATAAGCATAATGTAACAACTAAATAAAAAAAAGGGTGTAAGGGGCTGTGGAAGGAGTCATGCGGCTCAGGGGACAGGGGCATACGGCTCGAAAGGGGGGAGCAGGCTCATGCGGCCGGGAAAAAAGGGCGTATGAAAGGGGCCAGGGATTAGAGGCTCATGCGGCTAAGGGTGACGGGCTCATGCGGCAGGGGCTCATGCAGCAGTAGTTAGAGATAGCCATGCGGCTAAGTCGAGCAAAGCCATGCGGCTCGGCTAGAAGAAGCCATGCAGCAAGAAGGGGACAGGCTCATGTGGCTTGAGGAAAAGGGCGCATGCGGTTAAGGACAGCAGGCTTATGCGACAGAGGAAATCGAGTTCATGTGGTTCGAGCCCACTTGAGTCATGCGGGTGAAGGCCATGCGGCTAAGGCCATGCGACAAAGGAAAACAAAGCCATGCGGCTGAGTCGGGCAAGGTCATGCGGCTCGGATGCCTATGCGGCCAAAGAGGAGCCGCAGGGGATCTAGCCGCATGAAAAGTCATGCGGTCAAGCACTGTTCTTCTTCTCCACTTTTCTGAGAAGAAGAACCATGAAAGCCATCTTTTCCAGGCCCCATAAATCCATCATCTAAGGTCAGAACTCGGACTTCCATAGGTCAAAATAGGGTAGAACGAAATTCTCTACAACCTGGAACACTCAAAACTTGAAAATAACAGGGTTTAATAGATCAAAATCCAAGAAATCTGAAAATACAACAAGCTTAGATCTACACAAAATGAGCCATGAAAATTAAAAGTGCTAAGTACCAAAGTGTCTTAGAATCTTGTGAGGAAGACAATGGAACGACAAAATAGAGTTTCTCCGTGAAGCAAGATGCACTTGCCTAAGCCTCTCTATCTCTCTCTCAGGGTAGGTGGAGAGTAATGGTGTGGAAGAAAAAGAGTTATGAGAATTAATGGAAGAGAGAGTGGTTAGGTGGCTTATAAAGGAAGAGAGTGGGTGGTAGGAGGGGTTGGTCTATATGCAAAACCAAACCAAGCTGAACCAAGCAAACCGAACCGAACCAAGAAAATGAAATGCCAAAATAAACCACGCAATGAGACATGCAATTATGAGTCAAAATACGTACACGTATACCCAAAAATACGTAATACGAACTACGAGCGTTACAACTGTACCCACCTTAAAAGAATTCCTTCTTCAAAATTTAATTAAGAGACTAGAGAGGCAATGACAAGCTATACTAAGCAGTCCACCATGCAATCACTCATTCAAGCAAGAAATTTAGAGCATAAGGCATAAGAAAGATATTATACCTTACGAGTCAAACAGGTCGGGATATCGCGATCGGATATCATCCTCACGCTCCCATATTGACTCACCCAAAGAGTGATGACCACAAGCAACACGGACTAACTTGATAGTCTTGTTCTTGAGTATCTTCTTTCTTCGGTCCAATATGGATACTGGTCTCTCCTCATACAAAAGGTTGGTACCAACAACCAATTCCGAATGATCTAGGACATGACTCAGATTCAGGATATACCGTCGTAATTGGGATACATGAAAGACATCATGCACCTCACGTAATGACGGCGGGAGAGCGAGACGATAGGACACATCTCCCACTCGCTCTAGAATGTTGAACGGCCCTATATACCTAGGACTAAGCTTTTCCAGTACGCCGAAACGAATGACGCCACGGGTAGACGAGATCCTAAAGAATACATGGTCACCGACAGAAAATTCAAGGGGACGTCGATGAGAATCGGCCCAATGACACTGACGATCTTGCACAACTCGAAGATGATCCCTGACTTTTCTGACCACCTCAATTGTCTGAGTAATCATTTCCGGACCGAGCATCTACCTTTCTCCAACATCATCCCATGCTAGCGGAGATCTGTACTTCCTACCATACAGTGCCTCGAACGGTGCCATCCGAATACTGGCATGGAAACTGTTGCTGTACGAGAACTCCACCAGGTGCAGTGATCTTCCCACGAACTACCGAAGTCGAGTGTACATGATCGCAACATATCTTCAAGAGTCTGGATCGTACGTTCTGACTAACCATCAGTCTGTAGATGATAAGCTGAACTGAACTTGAGACCAGTTCCCAAACTCTCTTGCAGACCGCGCTAAAAGTGTGACGTAAATCTTGAATCTCTGTCTGAGGTAATACTGACTGGTACACCATAAAATCTGACGATCTACCTGAGGTACATCTCTGCTAGCTGAGCCATCGACTGACCAACTCTGAACGGGAGAAAGTGAGCCACCTTAGTGAGCCTGTCTACTATAACCCAAATAGCATCTCTGCCGGCCGGGGACCTAGGTAATTCAGCCACGAAATCCATGGTAATATGCTCCCATTTTTACTCTGAAATCGGCAAGGGTTGAAGAAGTCCAGCCGGTCTCTGATGTTCAGCCTTAACTTGTTGGCAAACCAAACACCGAGAGACAAACCGGGCTATCTCCCTCTTCATGCCATTCCACCAAAAATATTGTCGGATATCACGATACATCTTCGTACCACCTGGATGAATGGAATACTGTGAATTGTGAGCTTCTGCCATGATCTCCTGTCTGATATCTCTACTGGGTATACAAAGAGGCTTACCCTGTCGAAGTGTACCATCTTCATGAATGCATAACTCTGGCCATCGTCCTGCCTCACACTCTGCTCTGAGTCGCTGAAACTTAGAATCTGTTGACTGCGCCATCCGGATCCTCTCGACTATAGTGGACTGAAATTGTATACTGGCTATCAACACCACAATGGTAGGAAGGACAACTTCTATACCCATCTTCTGAAGGTCTGCTAACAACTCTGGTTGCGATGTTAGAAAATAAACTCTGGCTCTTCTGCTCAATGCATCTGCTACAATGTTGGCCTTTCCAGGGTGATACTGCAGGTTATTGTCATAATCCACAAGTAGCTCTAGCCATCTCCTCTGACGCATGTTAAGATCCTTCTGAGTAAACACATACTTCAGGCTCTTGTGGTCAGTAAAAATCTCACTCTATCTCCATACAAGTAGTGTCTCAAAAGCTTAAGTGCAAGCACTACTGCTGCTAGCTCCAAGTCATGGATTGGGTAATTCCTTTTATGTTCACGAACTTGATGTGACGCATAAGCTATTACCTTCCCAAGCTGCATCAAAACACATTCCAAACCTCTGCCTGAAGCATCACAATATACTGAGAATCCTCCGGTCCCATCTGCGAACGTGAGAATGGGTGCCGTCATCAAGCCTCGCTTTAACTTTTCAAAAGAATCCTGACATTCGGCTTTCCAAGCAAACTGTACATCCTTGCGGGTCAACTTGGTCATAGGTGCTGAAATCCGAGCAAAATCTGAAACAAATCGTCGGTAGTAGCCGGCCAAGCCAAAAAAATTACGAACTTCTGCGACTGTGCTGGGTACTGGCCACGTCTCAATAGCCATGATCTTCTGGGGATCCACTTCTTCTCCTCCTCTAGTGATGATATGACCCAAGTATGAAATACGATTGAGCCAAAATTCGTATTTACTGAACTTCGCATACAACTGGTGCTCTCTGAAAATTTGGAGGACAACTCTGAGATCCTGCTCATGCTTCGCTTCACTCTTGCTGTAGACCAGGATGTCGTCTATGAACACAATCACGAACTGATCCAAATAAGGCATGAAGATACGATTCATGAGGTCCATGAATACAGCCGGCACATTGGTTGCTCCAAATGGCATAATAAGGAACTCCCAATGCCCATATCTAGATCTGAAAGCTGTTTTTGGGATGTCCTGCTCTCTGACTCTGATCTGATGGTATCCTGACCGCAAGTCAATCTTTAAGAATACTGCCGCCCCTCTGAGTCGATCAAACAAGTCATATATCCTCGGAAGAGGGTATCTGTTCTTGATTGTCACTGAGTTCAAGGTACGATAGTCAACACATAATCTGGACGTACCATCCTTCTTTTTCATAAGAAGCATCGGGGCTCCCCAAGGTGATCCACTAGCACGGATGAATCCCTTGGTCCTGAGTTCTTCAATCATCTTATACAAGATCTCCAACTCTGACGGTGCCATCCGGTAGACTCTCTATGACACTGGTGCTGTTTCGGGGATTAAGTCTATGGTGAACTCGATCTCTCTTTCTAGTGGCATTCCTGGAAGCTCATCGGAGAAAATATCTGGAAACTCTTCTACAACTCGGAGAAACTGAACTGCTGCTGCTACTGCCATCCGCAATACTGGAGGAGAAGGTTATACCTCGCCTCTAGAGAACGAAAACTCTGACTCTCCTGGAATACAAAAAATAATCCTGTCAACATGGCAGTCTATTCTAGCATACTGATTCCTCAACCAATCAATCCCTAAGACCACATCATAATCGGCCATCGAAAATTCTATCAACCTAGCGGGAAACTCTCTACCGCTAACTACGATTCGATACGAGGAAAACACTCTATCTACTCCTACAAGTCCATTACCAGTAAGTATATTGAGTCTTACTGATAATGACTCGGGCTCCAGTCCTATCCGTGTCGCAAATCATGCAGACATAAATAAAAGCGATGCACCAGAGTCAAATAATGCTGATGCCGAAAAGGTGTTGACAAGAATAGTACATGTCACTACCTCACCCGACGCTACTCCTTCTTTCTCCATAGTTAAAGCCAGCACTTGTCCTTGTCCTCTGGGTGCTGGCCCCCTCTGCTAGAACCCTCTCTGCCTATTCTGAACTTGAGCCTGGGAATACTGCTGAGGCCTTTATTGTTGAAAAGCTTGGGTCTGCGTCGGCAATGGCCTCGGGGATGGGAGCTGCTGTGGCTGGACTGGTACTGGTGTTGGACCTCTAACCGATGAACTGGTCATGGCTGGTGATAAGTCAGTCCTGAACGGGCAGGACACTACTTTATGGTCCGGAGCTCCACAAAGCAAACACAATCCTTGTACCTTGCAACATTCTAAAACAACATGTCCAGGCTTCCCACAATAAGAGCAGCCCATGGTGGAAGGCTGCTTCTGCTTCTGTTGTTAAGGATACGTCGGGGTTGAATGTTGAACCGACGCAACTGAACCTGTCCTTCTCGGTCCATGATCCTCTGGGAGGTATACTCGTGCCTCCTGGCTGCTCTCAATATCGTATCAAAAGTCTGATGCTCAAACTGCTCCACTGCCAATAAAATCTCTAGATAGAGCCCCTGCTGGAACCGCTGGGCTCTATCGAACTCAGTCGCTACCAAGGTGGGAGCAAACCGACTAAGCCTGGAAAACTCGGCCGCATATCCGTCGACCGTCCTGCCCATCTGCTTCAGATTAGTTAACCTCGTCTGTAGATCATACCGAGCAACAGCGTCAAAGTACTTGGTCTGGAATCTCTCACAGAATACTGCCCAGGCAATGGGTGCCACAAACCCAATGGCCTACGCCGCCCACCAGCTGCGGGCAAGATCTAATAACTGTAGACGTACTACCGCCACCTTCTCGTTCTAGGGCGTCTTCGCCGCTTCTAGAATCACTTATGTATCCTGCAGCCAAGCATCTGGGGCAATCGCATCCTCACTGCCGTCGAAGAAAGGAGGACAAATGCTTGAAGCTGTTGGCCACACTGTTACCGTGATGACCACCTCTGCTCAGAGCATATTGTACTGCCTGGTGCAGGACATCGCCCCGACGATCTTGAGATGCTAACAATATCCTGATGAGACCCACCAAGGTGCCATCATAAGGCTCTGCAGTCTGGACTGGTTGAACTGGTTACTCTTGACCCCCAGTAGGCATGACTCTGGAGGCTACTCCTGAATGCTGGGCTTGATCTCCAGGTTGTTGCTGGTCCACTGGAGGTGCTCGGCCTTATCGATAGATAGGACCAGAAACAATGCCGCTGAAGAAAACGACACAGGGAACAATAAGGAAGGACCAGAATAGATCAAAGATACAAGCATATGATCAGGTCAAGATTTCAGGAATTTAGAGGATACGAGCAGAGATCAAGGGCGAGTGCCGATTGAGACATCTATTCGGTAAATTCTCACATATCTTGATTCACAAGACTTGTATGGGCCACCACTTAAACCATGTACTGGAGAACGGGGATGGACATAGCCAGCTTCGTATATTAAAGTACAACCCACCTCGCTATACGGTCATGCCTGTCTAGACACATGAGGGTTTAACTACAAGCCATCAGTCTCTTATAGTCATGAACAAGCCTATTGTCTCAATTTCAAGCAAGTAATAACAGTTACAAGATGTCAAAGCACCAAATATACAATAGTAAGACGTCACATACATTACATATTTGGATGATCATGAAGCTAGTCATACAAAATGTGGAAACCAGCAAGAGTTTCAGTCATACATGATCAACCTTAGGATTTGTTAATTATGCTACAACCTATAGGCAGACAGTAAGTAAGGTGCAATCGTGTTAACATGTGCTCGTCGGCTAAACGTCTCAAAAGAATATTTTTACAATAGAGTGGGAGAGCCAAAGATGAAACCCACTCATTGCCCGAATTACGTCTGGTGGTCACCATCGAGCTGGAAGGTCGGCAGATCCTCTGGAGCTGCTCCGAAATCTGGTCATACAAAACCAGCTGGGTCAGATCCCAGAAAGAGGAAGTGCCACAAAGGGGCTTCCTTAAGAACTAAAACCAGCATATCAGAAATAAATATTAAAAGTAATTATGAAAGAGCCTGATAATAAAAGAAACAACAACAATCAAATTTGAGTACGAGGGAACCATTCAGGTAGCTAGGTCACAACCCTTAAACCAAACAATGACCGGGGTTGTAACCCTTCACCTGAATAGAACTCCGTCTCTAATTCTTGTTGGTAAAGTAAAATATGACGAGCATGACGTAAGGTGCAATAAGACAATAAACGAAGAGAGGACACAGAACCGCTCCGGGAGCCAGGTTACAACCCTTAAACCAAACAAGGACCGGGGTTGTAACCCTTTGGCTGAACAGAACTTAGCTCCTCATCATTATTATTGAAGGTGACAATCATGCGATCACACTTGAAACGTTCATGCACTTAACCTACACCATATAAGACCGAATTAGACTTCATCCAATCGTTCACGGCCAATCAATGACTACGGCTTTCTATATTAACTAACTAGGGTTATCACAAGCTTAGTTACTAGCAATATGCAGTGAGATGTTCCTCCAACCACAAGCCCTGCAGCTAATCCAGGTTATCCATGCGACTTGGATTCATTAAGAAATGCCTCATTCTTTTCCATATATTAGTGAATCTAGAAATGTGCCTACTCGTTGGTAGGCTACAAGTCCAACAATGGTGGCCGGGATAACGGGATCGCCTGTAACTGAGGAAATCTCTTATGACTACCGGATTATTCTAGTTATTAGCCTTAGCCATTTTCAGTAGGTACCCCTGACCGTGGTGCTCAGGGGTCCCTGTCCTAGACATGATGCAAGGCAATACTGGTTCATTTGTACAAACACAATTGCCCACGGTGTCCAGGCCATTCCTTCTTATCACGTCATGCTAGCCGTCGCAACAACATATCGAGATATATCATATCAGGTTTACTTATCAAGAGTGCGCCATGACGGGCCACTATCATGTCATGTTACTTGTCAATCATCCTTGTCATGAGTGCGCCACAACGGGCCACTGTCATATTATGATACATAATCAGAATTAACAATGGTATAAGTATAATGTAACAACTAAATAGAAAAAAAAAGGGTGCAACGGCTGTGGGAGGAGTCATGCGGCTCAGGGGACAGGGGCATGCAGCTCGGAATGGGGGAGCAGGCTTATAAGGCCGGGGAAAAAGGGCGCATGAAAGGGGCCAGGGGTTAGAGGCTCATACGACTAAGGGTGACGGGCTCATGCTGCAGGGACTCATACGACAGTAGTTAGAGATAGCCATGCGACTAAGTCGAGCAAAGCCATGCGGCTCGGCTAGAAGAAGCCATGCGGCAAAAAGGGGACAGGCTCATGCAGCTGGAGGAAAAGGGCGCATGCGGTTAAGGACAGCAGGCTTATGCGGTAGAGGAAATCGAGTTCATGCGGTTCGAGCCCACTTGAGTCATGCGGGTGAAGGCCATGCGGCTAAGGCCATGTGACAAAGGGAAACAAAGTCATGCGGTTGAGTCGGGCAAGGTCATGCGGCTCGGATGCCTATACGGCCAAAGAGGAGCCCACAGGGGATCTAGCCGCATGAAAAGTCATGCGGTCAAGCACTGTTCTTCTTTTCCACTTTTCTGAGAAGAAGAACCATGAAAGGCATCTCTTCCAGGCCCCATAAATCCATCATCTAAGGTCAGAACTCGGACTTCCATAGGTCAAAATGGGGTAGAACGAAATTCTCTACAACCTGGAACATTCAAAACTTAAAAATAATAGGGTTTAATAGATCAAAACCCAAGAAATCCAAAAATACAACAAGCTTAGATTTACACAAAATAAGCCATGGAAATTAAAAGTGCTAAGTACTAAAGTGTCTTAGAATCTCGTGAAGAAGACAATGGAACGACAAAAATAGAGTTCCTCCGTGAAGCAAGATGCACTTGCCTAAGCCTCTCTCTCTCTCTCTCAGGGTAGGTGGAGAGTAATGGTATGGAAGAAGAAGAGTTATGAAAATTAATGGAAGAGAGAGAGTGGTTAGGTGGCTTATAAAGGAAGAGAGTGCGTGGTAGGAGAGTTTGGTCCACATGCAAAACCAAACCAAGCTGAACCAAGCAAACCGAACCGAACCAAGCAAATGAAATGCCAAAATAAACCACGCAATAAGACATGCAATTATGAGTCAAAATACGTACATGTATACCTAAAAATACGTAACACGAAATACGAGCGTTACAACTCTACCCACCTTCGGGATCTGGAGGGGATCTCAGTGGATCCCAGGAAGATTGCTGCCATCGAGACATGGAAGGCTCCGACATCAGTTTCAGAGATCAGGAGCTTCTTGGGATTAGCAGGCTATTATAGAAAGTTTGTCCAGGACTTTGTTAGAATAGTTGAACCCATGACGAAACTGACGCGGAAGGACGCAGAGTACATCTGGTCAGAGGACTGCCAGGCAACATTTGAGGAGCTGAAGAGGTGGCTGACGACCGCTCCAGATCTGACATTACCTTCGGGATCTGGAGGTTTCACCATTTACAGCGATGCTTCGGGAAAGGGGCTAGGATGTGTCCTGCAACATCATAGAAAAGTGATTGCTTATGCATCTAGGCAATTACGGACTCATGAACGAAACTATCCTACCTACGACCTAGAGTTGGCTGCGGTGATCTTTACACTAAAGTTGTGGAAACACTACTTATACGGAGAGCGAGTACAAATCTTTACTGACCACAAGAGCTTGAAGTATGTGTTCATACAGAAGGAGCTGAACATGAGGCAAAGAAGATGGTTGGAATTGATGAAGGACTTCGACATCGATTTACAGTATCACCCCGGGAAGGCAAATATGGTGGCGGATGCGCTGAACAGACATCCGATGGCATGGTATCTGATGATAGATTGACATTTACGAAAAGATCTGGAGAAGCTCGGTATTGAGATGATTCGGCCAAGATCAGTGATACAGATGATGGTACTAGACATTCAGTCAGGCTTGATGGAGCAGATAAAGGAGACTCAGTCTACAGATGAGAGCCTCCACAGACTCAGAGTCCAGGCCTTAGCTGGACTGCTTGATGACTTCATCGTAGCAGAGGATGGATCCTTGAGGCACGGCAGCCGGTTATGCGTACCGAAGGGAGAGCTGATAGAGGCGTTCTTGTAGGAGGCACACCGATCGCGATATTCTATTCACCCTGGTGCCAACAAGATGTACCGTGACTTGCGGGAACATATTTGGTGGCACAGGATGAAGAGAGATGTATCACTCTTCATTTCGAGATGTCTAGTTTGCCAGCAGGTCAAGAAAGAGCGTTAGAGGCCAGGTGGTCTATTGCAGCCGTTACCCATTCCCGAGTAGAAGTGGGAACATATTACGATGGACTTCGTCTCAGGGCTTCCTTGTTCCCAAGGAGGGAATGGTGGCATATGGGTCATCGTTGACAGACTACGAAGTATGCTCACTTCATACCCTTCAAGGTGGGGCTCTCCACCGAGAAGTTGGCGGAGCTATACATGCAGCAGATAGTTCGCTTACACGGAGTACCGGTAAGCATCGTATCGGACCGGGACAGCAAATTCACGTCTCATTACTGGAGAAGCTTGCAGGAGAAGTTGGGTAGTCGGCTCAAGTTCTGTACAGCGTACCACCCACAGACCGATGGACAGTCCGAGAGGATAATTCAGACGCTATAGGACATGTTGAGGACTTGTGTGCTGGACTTTGGCGGATCATGGGAGAGCCACCTTCACTTGGTAGAGTTTTCATACAACAACAGCTACCAAGCCAGCATCGGTATGTCTCCCTTCGAGGTACTATATGGACGACGATGCCGTACACCGCTCTTTTGGGATAATGTTGGAGATAGAGTTATGGTTGGGCCAGAGATGATCACTGAGGCAGCAGAGAAGGTCAGGATGATCAGAGACAGACTCAGAGTTGCTCAGGACAGGCAGAAACACTGGACTGATGCTAGTCACAGACCGATGGAGTTCGCTGACGGAGATATGGTATTGGTGAAGATATCACCTACTAGAGGGACGATCCGATTCGGACGAGGCGGAAAGTTGAGTACTAGATACATTGAACCGTTCGAGATACTCGGCAGAATCGGAGAGGTAGCTTACAGGGTTGCACTTCCACCCAACCTAGCAGGGGTTCACGATGTCTTTCATGTATCTCAGCTGAGGAGATACGTTCCAGACACCAGCCATGTGCTAGATCATTCAGAGTTGGAGATCGGACGGAGTCTTGCAGTTACCGAACAGCCAGTGGAGATATTAGACCGGAGGGAGAAGAGGCTGAGGAACAAAGTCATACCCTTGGTCCGAGTAGCTTGGAGCCGTCACTCTCCGGGAAAATCTACTTGGGAGAGGGAGTCGGATATGAGGGAGAGATATCCTTACTTGTTCGACCCACCAGCCGCGAGGGAACCATCCGTTCCCGCTTGATATCGTAGAGGTTAGTCTTAATAGTAGCCGTAGTCATTGTTTGAATTGCTTGCTATATTAAATGTTTGTAGAGTCTTCTATCCTTGTAAATTTTGAAAACAAAATTTTTCAAGGAGGGAAGATTTGTAAGCCCTAGATATTTTTTTAAGGAATTTTAATTTCAAATAGCATTTATATCCTTAAAATAAACTATTATAATTATTAAAAATTATCTAAAATTTTTAAATAATTTTTAAATGGTTTTAAATCCTAAAAATATCAGTTTGCAATTTATTAAATTATTTTAATAGCATTTTACAATTATTTTAATTGTTTTAAAACAGTTTACAATTATTCAAATTGTTTTATTATCAGTTTGCAAATTTAGATTTGCAAATAGTAGGGCAGTAGGGGTTTTATGTAATTCTCAAAATATGGGAGGGGTTCTGCAAAACTCCACTGACCACCGCTGGGGGGCTTGTCGTCTTCTCCGACCGCCATACCGTAACCCTAACCCTAATCGAAACCCTAATCTAAACCCAGCCAGCCCTATAAATACACCCTCCCGACCGAACCCCTAGCTCTATTCCTCTCCCCGACCACCACAGCCACCGTCCTAGCCCATCTTCTCCGACGAACTCGCCTGAACCCTAGATATAGGATCCCCGTCGCCCCAGCCATCGTCGTCACCCCCGACCACCACCAATCGACTCGTCTCGACGAGGCGACTCGGCCACTATTTTTTTCGGCCACCACGACGCTTCCTCCAACGAGTAGCACCCCCGACAACAACTCTTCGACGGACACGTACGTGTCACTCTTCCTGTGGGTCGTGTCGTGTCTCATGTACACGTGTGTGAGGTTGCCCAGTGTCGAGGAGTCCAGTTGTGAGCGTGGACACGACGAATTCGTGTCATGCATGTCGTGCTAGCCACGGACACAGGATTCGTGTCCAATTCAAATACTCGTATTCCTAACTGTCAGGACCCGGGTTTAATAATAAATGGGTAACGGGTTTGGTTGAACAGTAGCGGGTTTAAACCCATACATTACCGGATTTCTGTTATTGGGTTTACTGTTTATAATGGGTTTAGGTTTGGGCCCAATGGGTTTTGGGCTGGATTTTATTTATATATATATGTATATTTTTTTTTATACATATACATGTATATATATGTATATATGTATTTATATATATATATATGTATATATATGTATAGGTATATATTATATATTATATTGTTAAGTATATTTTATGTATACTGTTTAAATGTATATATACTGTATATGTATATATTTATATATATATTTCCTTATATATACATATATAATATATACCTATACATATATATATGTATATATAAAATATATATATATATATATATATATATATATATATGTATATATATGTATAGGTATATATTATATATTATATTGTTAAGTATATTTTATGTACACTGTTTAAATGTATATATATTGTATATGTATATATTTATATATATATTTCCTTATATTTATATATATATTTCCTTATATATATATATATATATATATTTCCTTATATATATATATATATATATATATATATATAAAAAAAAAAAAAAAAAAAAAAAAAAAAAAAATATATATATATATATATATATATATATATATATATATATATATATATATATAATAAAACCGTTACCTTTATTGATAAAGAGGGTAATGAGTACATCCGACCTCATGGTAACAAGAAAAAAGAAAGAAAATGGAATAAAAACACTACTCTAAAGCCCAGTGTGGAATAGACGGGAGATGACGACAACTCGAAAGAGACTTCCGAAACTGTCGCTTCACCTCCCGAACCAAGAAGTCCGGCCCAGCACCATGCCCTTCATATCTATGCTTGTTCCTGTTCTTCCAAAGCACCCAAATGATCGCACCAGCCAGTGATCTCCGATGATGACTGCCCTGACCCCGCCACCACCTTTAAAAAAATACCAGAAAGTCACTATGCATCCGTGTCTTGAAGAAACCCCGAAAAGCAGACCAAACCGTCATAGCAAGATCCCCGTGGAAAAATATATGCTGAAGGTCCTCCCCTTGCCCAACCTGACAGCAATGACACCTGGAAGCCAGATGGAAGCCAATTTTCTGAAGAATGTCATCAGTAGGAAGCCGGTTGTGATAGACCTGCCACATCAGAATGCTCCACTTCGCCGGAATACACTTGCCCCAAATATTAAAGAAGAGTGATGAAGTAGGGTGAGAGATCCGACAACATCTTCAAGCCGCAACCAGCATGAAAGAACCTTTCCGCTCACCCCAGACCAGAGAATCAGGAACCGAAGTACATGTCAGATTCGCCTCTCTGAGCCGTCCCGCCGCCTCTACTCCAAACTGTTCCGAAAACAAAGGCAGATCCCAACCAGTATCTGTCCAAAAAGATCGAATAACCGGACCACCATTATCAGAGTTCCTCGTCCTAGAATCTCTGATCTTTCTTCCCCTATCCGAAAGAGCCCAAACAATCACCGTACGTTGGGGAAGAACCACCCTTCTCCCGGTCAATCTAGCCGACCTCCGAAGCTCACCAGTGCCCGTTCGGCCGACATCAGCAGACTCTCTCGCCTGTGTTCGATTCTGCCCCCGAGTCCATCTCCCCATGTCGTGCCTGGTCCCTGAAGTCGCTCCCTCAGCCGTTGGTATAACAACACTATCCAACCGAGGGCCCCCCGGAATCCAAGACTCACACCTCGCCGAACCCTCACCACGCCCAAGTTTAAACGAAACGAGCGGTTCCGCCAATTTCCTTCCCCTCAAAATCCGTCGCCAAATATGGGAGCACTTGGAAGTCATAAACGCATCACATGGATGACGCTTACGAAAATATTTTGATTTAAAAAACTCCACCCAAAGGCCCTTCCCATGCCTCAGCTTTCACCAAAGCTTCATAGAAAAGGCATCCATAATATCATTCAGGCACTTGATCCCGAGGCCTCCTTCGGACTTAGTCCGAGTAACGAACCGCCATGCCATCCAACTCCTCTTAGCCACCCCATCCTTGCTACCACAGAAGAAAGCCGCAAACATCCTCTCAATCGCCCTGAGAACGGCCCGGAGAGGACAACATGCAGCCAATGTGTATATAGGGATAGATGAAAGTACATTCTTAATAAGGAGCAACTTACCCCCACGAGAAAGAATCTTGTTCTGCCAGCCCGTCAGCTTCGACCGGATTTTATCCAGCAAATAGCTAAACATCCCCGTATTCCTTCTTCCGCAAGTTAACGGGCACCCCAAATAAGAAAATGGCAATGTACCGGGACTAAATCCGAATAAAGTAGAGATAGTCCGAGCGCTCCTCATCCAATGGCATCGCAGTATAAAAGGCAGATTTGGAATAATTGATCTTCTGTCCAGAAACAGCCTCATACCTATGCAGAACTTGCTGGAGAGCACGCAATCCAGCAATATCCCCCGAAGTAAAAATAAGAACATCATCCGCATAAGCCAAGTGCGAGATACGCGATCCCCCAATCGGAGTGTGAAATGAAGATCTCCTATTTGATTCTTAAAGAAGCTTGAGGTTCCGAGAGAGTACCTCCGCAGCAATAATAAAGAGAGCCGAGGATAGAGGGTCCCCCTGCCGGATCCCTCTAGACGCCGAGAAAAAAGCAGTAGGAGTGCCATTAAGAAGCACGACATACCGGGTATCAGCCAGGAGACGATAAATTAGATCACAGAAGACCCCATTAAAACTAAATCTCCGAAGAACCCTCAGGAGGAAATGCCAATTGACTCTGTCATAGGCCTTCTGCATGTCCATCTTAATAGCAACATTTCCACCATGGTTGGGTTCCCTCATAGATGCCACCATATCCTGAGCAATAATGTTGTTGTCCACAATCTCTCTCCCCTGGACAAATCACTTTGCTCCGGAGAAATAATTTTAGGAAGGTAATCCCGCAAACTGCAAGCAATAATCTTGGAAATAATTTTGTTACAGAAATTGCAAAGGCTAATAGGGCGAAAATCAGAAAGGCTCCTCGGGTGCTCGACTTTGGGGATAAAAAATAAGAAGGTATCCGAGACGGAAACCGGAAGGCGCGTACCCAAGAAAAACGAACCAATGGCTTCCTCCACATCAGCAGCAACAATGTCCCAATAAACTGAGAAGAATCTCCCAGAAAAGCCATCCGGACCGGCGCCACTAGCCGGGTCCATCCCCCGAACAATTTCCAACAGCTCCGCTCTGTCAGGGCGACGAACAAGATCAGAATTGTCCTCCATAGAGATAATGCTAGGGATAACATCGAGGAAGGCGTCCTCATCAGAAATAGGCTCCACTCTAAACAGCTTCGAGAAGAATAAAGACGCCTCCGTCGCTACCTCCGCAAGAGACCCAGTTTCGGATCCATCAGCCCGAATAATTTTCTGAATACCCGCCTTTCTTTGCCTGCTCCTGGTGCACTCATGAAAAAAAAACGAGTATTCTTATCTCCTTCCAGGTCCCATCTCAATCTGGCTTTTTGTTTCCAGAAAGACTCCTCAACCAAGACCTTTTGCTTCAATCTGGCAACGGCCTCCATCCAGGAAGCCCTCCCCCTCTCCGAAGGATGAAGCTCATACTCCTGCTCCGCCGCCAATGCAGCGTCCTCGGCCTGACGGACCTCCTGAAAAACGTCTCCAAAAGTAGCTCTGCTCCATCCAGCCAGAACATGCCCCGTCGTTCTCAAACGCATGCCCAACCGCTCAAGCGCATCATAATGCCAACATGAATTCCACGCCCGAGCCACAATCGGAAGAAAATCCGGATGAGAAGTCCAAAAATCAAGAAAACAGAATCCTCTGCGCAGAGGGGAAGAAGCTGGCTGGCAAGATATCAAAAGAGGAGAATTATCAGATTCTGCCCGATTAAGATGCTCGCAAGAAACCTGGACACCATCCAGCCAACTTCCCGTCACGAGTAGCCTTTCAAGTCAGGATCCCTGACGACCAAGCCCCGTCTGCCCGTTCACCCAAGTATAGATGCTACCTCTGAAACCAACATCGGATAGCCCGGCAGCCAACTGGAAGTCAAGGAAGTCCGCAATGGCCCTCGTGTTAGGAGGTCGGCCTCCAAATTTCTCATCCGAAGAAGCAATAATATTGAAGTCCCCGCCCACCGCCCAGGGCAAGGCAATGTCCCTGGCTTGGACGTCCAAAAGATGCCTCCACATATTCCTCCTCCCCTGTCGTGTCCCAGCACCATGAACAATCGACAACTGCACCGGCACTGAAAAACAACTCAAAGAAAGCTGTACTGTGATAGCCTGGTCACAGGAATCAATACAATTGATCCCAAGATCCGACTTACAGAAAATCCAAATATTGTCCTTATCATTGCAAAAGCTAACATCAAAACCCAACCTCAGCTGATAAGAAAGAACCTTAGAGGATATCACCTTGGGTTCAATAATGGCAAGAACCTGAATAGAGTTGGTCCGACACAAGGACCTGAGACGGGATAAAGTAGCTCTGTTCGCCGTCCCCCGAACATTCCAAATAAGGAATTTAACCATGGACCCTCTGGGGGTCCCGCCTAACCCGGGAAGCATGTGAACGAAAAAGTCGATCCGACTGAGGTGCCATCGACTTCCTCCGCCTACCAGCCGCCTTCTTAAAAGGAACCATCTGCCAGTCTGCTTTCTTATATATATATATATATTTTTTTTTTTCCAGTCTGCTTCCTTATATATATATATATATATATATATATATATATATATATATATATATATATATATATATATATATATATATATATATATATATGTTATGTATATATGCATATATGCATTTTTATATATTATACTTCTATGTATGTAGATATAATTTTGTGCTATATATTATTATGTATAAATTTACAAGTTATTTTATTATTTAATTTTATGACTTGTATATTTTACTACATTAACATATATATATATTATTAAAATATTTTAATATTTATTTGCCTATATATTTTAATATATGTATTTTTGCATTCCGATTGATTATGGCCATTTGAGTCCAGAACTAGCATGGGTTCTGTGGACTTAAATGAGCCTAAATACATTCAATGCCTGTACAAGTCATATCGAACTTGATTCATGGCTTTGGGTCCCGTATCTGGACTCCGGTTTAATTTCGTATATGCTGATAAAATATTAAATAATTATTTATTTATTTTCCAGAAATTGTAACTTACTGTATTTGAATTTTTATATGTAGTTTAGTTGCTGTAAAAATCTGGGAAAAATAATATTTAAATACTATGTTAATTTAGCTAACTTAATATAATTTTTTGAGGATTTAATCCGTACTTTTGGCATTCTATAAAAATAGAAAAACAGGACTCATTTTCAGGGTACTTGTGTTTACTAATTTTTAATAAATATCTATGAGGGTTTTTAAATTCCAGAAAAATTAGTATAAATTTCTATAATTAACAAGGATCATCGTGGTACTTTATTTTATGTATATTTAAGCTTTTAGCCTATCTTAAAAATTGTTGGAACACAGAGTACAGTCTAATTTATTTATTAAATAATTACGACTTACGATGTATTGAGTGATTTTGGGATATTTTAGTGTTGGACCTTACCCTACCATAGTGTAAAGGCGCTAGAAAGTTGGTTTAGGTATTGTGTCATCCAACATTGGTCTCCTATACTAAAGTCATCATTTGGCTGGGTGTCCAGTCAAAAAGTCGTGTCACACCACTAGTGTCCTAGTATTTAGCTTAGTATAAAATCTAGGCTAAATTGCACTTTGATACCCTCAACTATTCTGCTTTTTCAAGTTGATACCATAAACTTTTTTACTAAACAACTTAATACCTCAACTATTATTTTTTTCAACTTGATACCTAAATTTTTAAAAATCCCCAAAATGCCCTTATCCCTTCCCTCTCCCCTTCTCCCCTCCCCCCTCCACTCCGGCGACCACCTCCCTCTCTTTCCTCTCCGGTGACCACCCTCCCCCCTCTCCCGCGGCGGCGACCCCTCCTCCCTCTCCGGCGATGGTGGAGTCGGGAAAGGATGGCAGCGGAAGAGGGAGGGGAACGGGAGGGGGGTACAGGTGGCCGGAGGGTGGAGGGGAGCGGGAAGGGGCGTATCACGCCCCGCTCCCGTAGGAGCGATCGTCCTCGCTAAGGCGTGATGCCACACGGGCCTAGGTTGCGCCCCTGCAAGGCTATGTCCCAGAAATGGCCGATTTGAGCTAGGCCACAGAGTCGCACAGAGTGTCCCCATTTGCAGCGAAAAGTAAATGAATGCAAATTGAAGCGAATTCAAAATCTTTATTGATTTTCAAGAAGTTACAAGCGGCGCTAGGCCGAGTTTACAAGTCTCTCAAGCTCTCTCTCTCTCTCTTTCTGAAACATAAAAGGTGCGTCAAGTGGCTTACAACATGGAATAATTCATGGCGATGTTCCGATACATTATGTCCTGTATATGGTGCTTCAGCTCCTTGCAACGCTCCAAGGCTCCAGAGTTGGCTCCGCGCCTTAGCACGTTCGAGGGAAGCTCCGCACCCAATGACATCTCCTGCGTCCTGCAAGCAATCTGTGGGGTTATCAGTACATTGTTATGCACTGGTGGGGAGGCTATCTCGCCCACAATGCTATCATTACCAAACACGTTCTATTTACTTTTGTGCACCGTCTATCATTCATTGTCTTTCTAATCTTGCCTTAGGATCGATTTTATGGCATATTTCATAGCCTATCACGTGTTGCTGAATTCAAGTGTTTGTATGGAAATACATGCACGACTTACCCATACTTACCGTCCGGCCTTTCCTGTCCAAAGTAAACTAAGTTAGTCAACAATTTATATGAAATAACTTAACGTAATTCATGTAAACATTCAATGTCAAGGGCGTGTCCCTGCCTCAGGTCCTAGCTCATCGTAGGCATGTTTTCTAACTCACTTGCACGGAGTACGCTTGATCATTTGTATGTTACATTCAATATTTGTTCAGAGGGTGCTTCATTCAGTTAACTTAAAATACTTTGATTTCAATGCAAGGACTTGCACGTGGATTGCCACCAGCAAAGCTCACTTAAATCTATATGCACCGGTCGCTGACATGTCAGCCATTTTGGACATTTTCTCCTTTGGCATTCTCATCTATCAAGCGTGATGGCTGGTACACCTAGATAGACTATTGAAGTACCGGCCCTACGTTTGGTTATGTGCCCAAGCTCGTACAACTGTCCGCCCGTAGGCCATAATTCCGCCTAGGCCGGCCACAAAAACGTCGTTCGTTGCCCTTGGAATCCCTTTACACTCGTGCACGAGTCCGTCCACGACCATTTCGTATTTTATGTCATTTTAACTTAACGGCTGTCTCCGAGCCGTAGGCTAACCCTTAGCCATAATGCATTATCGACCAGTTTGGCGTCCGTGTAGCGCGGGTTGCGAGCCCCGTTGCGCGTGCCTGTCATACCTGTCGCTAACCATTCCTTTCTTCCTTATCTTTTATTCATTCTTTCTTTTCTTTCTTTCACTTGTCCGTTCGTTCACTGATTCATTCACGCATTCATTCATTCATTCGTTGATTCATTCATTCACTTATTCATTTATTCATTCATTTATACATTTTGCAACTCCCGTGCGGGAGTCGCCTTGGCGACCCATCGGTCCCGAAGTCTTTCAATGTTGCTATACTCTACTCGGAACGACTATGTCGATAGTCTTCCGTTTCATTGTTGTAAACCATTCATTGTTTCATTGTTGAACGCATAAGGGACTTGAACGTAAGCTTGTGCCTTAGAACGAGCGTGGAACGCGGTGCGAGAGTTCTCACATTTTCCATGTTCTTTTCTATATTCTATACAAGCATACAAGATGTGATTACTTCCTTAGCTAGGTGCGTTGAGTCATTTATTAGCACGTGCGATGTTATCGCCTAGCGATTCTAGAATTAGTGTCCGTATTGTTATGTGTCTAGGCTAAGCAAAGATGGGTTCATCGGAGCCACCCACCTTAGCGATGTTCGCATCGGCCAAGCGATACTCCAAGCGCGCCTTTGAAAGTCTAAGTCTGGATTCATCTTGATGGTCCAATGTAAGCCTTGCATCGATTCTTCATCAGGTCGATGCCAACTCTTCGGGTCGACGGCTCATTTGAGTCGTTGCACTTGCCGTTTGAATCGACGTTCCGCTAGGGCGGAGTGGGTCATTACATAATACACCACTCAAAACAAGTCTCGTCCTCAAGACTTCCTGAGTGTAGGTCATCCTACCGTTCCTTAACTCATGTCGTGTACGTATCTTAGATAATTTCTATCGAATGTCTTTACCGTTCGATGGCATCGAATTATACTTGATACCGTTCCAAGTTCCGTGTCGTATACGTTTGGTCAATTTTATTGAATTACTTTTTATTCATTTTAGAGTTGACGGTACTTATTCAATTCAAGTGTTTCTTCTCTTAGTTGCTATTTCTTCATGTCATGGGACTGTAATGGTCGCACGAGGCACGTTGTAATTCATCAAATACAAGGGTCGTAGGCTGAGGCAACTCACTTTCGCCTATGCGCATCGCAACACCCACTTGCAGCTGCATTCGAGTTCATCATATCGCTGAGTTTGGATAGTACACGTATTCAAGGTGTCCCCCGAATGCGTACATTTCAACCAAGCTTAACGATTAGTGAATTCGGACAAGCTACTCGTAATAGTTTCGATTTGTCGATCGTTTTGCTTTTACTTCGATTTAAAACCGAACTCATGTGCATCTCACTATCATTTATCTCAGTCATTGAGATGACCCGATTCGCTTCTCAAGCGCTCTTGTCCACGAAATCAGTATAATTTCTTCTTAGCGGGGTCGACCAAGTCTAAGTAATTTTCGTCCGATTCAAGACCAAGTATTGCATTGTCATCGAGTACGTCTTCCTATCAATGATCCAATTCATTATCCCAACTTTACTTGCACAATGTCGACTCTATATCACTCACTTGTTTAGGGCCAATCTCGCCGTCGTTCATGCACACCCCCAGTTCTACGTCCTACTCTAAGTCTTGTCGTCCCAAGTCTATCGTCCGTCCGGACGATACTGTATTGTCAATCGCACAGGTTCAATCACTCGACATAGGGTCGTCCGCCTATCCGCTAGGTCATCTCACAGGGTTATAGTTACAAGTCAAATTCGTGGCTCATCGTGCAATGTCGTTACACGACGCTCGCTCCAAATCCTATGGTCAAACCATTTTGTTTGTTCGTACGGGTGTTTCTACCCAAGTTCGTTTCGCTCAAACTTCTAAACATCAAGCAGCGTTCACCCTATTCTCATCAACACATTCTCTGCTCCAAGTTCGAGCTCGTTTAGAAAAGTCATCCTACGATAGGTTGTCCTCAATCAAATCCTTGACATGTCAATATCGTGCGTCCGTAATAACAATTATCGTAATCTATCTCTTCAAGTATGTTTGATACAATCCACCTATCCATCATATCCAATTCACGTAGTCGATCACAAGGTCGTCTAGCCTTGCAATATATCGTGCCCCGATCTCACGCAAGTTTGATTATCCACGGCGGACATAAATCACCATGTCAACTTTTCCGCAGAATAATCGTCCTCATCGGGACATAACTCTTGCGTTGCGTCTAGACTTACTCATTTTCGATACGCGGATTGGGCCTACTCAATCCTCAACTTTACTTTGTCGTCTATCATACGTCCGATCAATCCTCAAATTTGACTTCGCTTCAAACCACAAGTCGTAGCAATCAAAATTGCCATGTCAAGGTATTTTGAGTTCGATCATTCCCACTGGACATGAATCACCATGCTAACGCTCACGCAGAACGATCGTCCCTAATCTGACGTGACGCATGTGCGAGACTGGAGTTACGCTCGCTCAAGACAAGATCGTTGTCGTTGTGGTTATCATCGAACAATCAAGTCACATCCCTTTTTCATCCAAACGTTCATTTCTATCAAATCCCCAACATAGCATCCTTTAAAATAATAACTTCTAACACGATCATCATTCATCGAATCAGAGTACCCCCGAGTTATCGTACATCGAACTTTCATATGCTTCAATACCATCGATGATGTACATAACCTGACGATCTTCCTTTTGCAACGAATTTCGAGTCGTGCAACTTAATTCCTCAATTCATATTATCTCGTGCCAACTCGTCATCGAGCAACATCTATTCCAATTCCTTAGTCGTTCTCGTATCTCCCAACCAATATTTTCTATGCACGCTATCTTTCGATCGTGCTATCTTCGATCTCGTCCATGGGTATTTCACCTTAATTCAAGTTTCAATCCTTTCGGCTACATTCCAAATTCGTATGCACAATCTTCTATGTTTCCTCGACCAGGACCTCCATTCGTTTCATCGTTCCAACTCTCTATTCAATCGTTTCGTAATTCGCACTATGCATTCTTAATTCGTCCGAACGATATCTCGTTTGAGACTATCAAAGTCAAAACCAACTAAGCGTTACTCGTTCTAAGGCATTGCGTGATATCGTCGCTTGCCGACATATTCGTTCTATCCGTAAATTCTTTAGTTTCGCTCGAACAATTTCTATAACGTCCATACACCACTCAGGGTTCGAGCCACTCGACTAATCGTCGACATTTACTCTTATTCTTCCTCGAAGCTATCACATACACTACTTGGGGTCAAGTCACTCTACAAATCCTCAAATGGTTATTCGATTCCCAACCAATATGTTCAATCGCGCGTTCGCCCGTTCCTCAAAGTCTAAGAACCATTTCTCGTTTTTGTTTTAGCGTTGGTCAAGTAGCGTCTCTATCGACATACGTTCTAAGTCTCACTTACTCTCGTCCGAGCGATAGTCGGTCTTGCTCGCAAACCCGTTTGCACCAAAGGTCTAGGTGCGCGACACTCGGCACAACTTAGCCAAAAGGCTGCGTGCATAATCATCACGTTCGAACTATACCTTGGTTTCATGTACTCGTTCGCTATTGTCAGCGTAAGGTTATTCAAGCACGCTTGTGTTTGCTAACTTCTAGCATTTGAGTTTTCTCTCGACATAAGTCTGTCGTGGTTTGGCACAAAGGCCTTCGCCTATCGATCATGTTCAACCGAGTACTTGTACGAGCTTTTGAAAATATTAGACTTATTGTATGGAACATTCCAAGGCACAACGAGAGAGAGCGTACACTTCTTTTGTTTCAAAACGAGATTTCAAAACTGAGAGAATCAAAATGAAGTCCAAGGACGTAAAGTCGTGCTCTGATACCAATCTGTCATGCCCTGCTCCCGTAGGAGCGATCGTACTCGCTAAGGCGTGATGCCGCACGGGCCTAGGTTGTGCCCGTGCAAGGCTATGTCCCAGAAACGACCGATTTGAGCTAGGCCAAAGAGTCGTACAGAGTGTCCCCATTTGCAGCAAAAAGTAAATGAACACAAATTGAAGCGAATTCAAAATCTTTATTGATTTTCAAGAAGTTACAAGCGGCACTAGGCCGATTTTACAAGTCTCTCAAGCTCTCTCTCTCTCTGAAACATAAAAGGCGTGCCAAGTAGCTTATAACATAGAATAATTCATGGCGATGTTCCGATACATTATGTCCTGTATATGGTGCTTCAGCTCCATGTAACGCTCTAAGGCTCCAGAGTTGGCTCCGTACCTTAGCACGTTCGAGGGAAGCTCCGTACCCAACGACATCTCCTGCGTCCTGCAAGCAATCTGTGGGATTATCAGTACATTGTTATGCACTGGTGGGGAGGCTAGCTCGCCCACAATGCTATCATTACCAAACACGTTCTATTTACGTTTGTGTACCGTCTATCATTCATTGTCTTTCTAATCTTGCCTTAGGGTCAGTTTCATGGCATATTTCATAGCCTATCACGTGTTGCCGAATTCAAGTGTTTGCATGGAAATACATGCACGACTTACCCATACTTACCGTCCGGCCTTCCCTGTCCAAAGTAAACCAAGTTAGTCAACAATTCATATGAAATAACTTAATGTAATTCATGTAAACATTCAATGTCAATGACGTGTCCCTGCCTCATGTCCTAGCGCATCGTAGGCGTGTTTTCTAACTTACTTGCACGGAGTACGCTTGATCATTTGTATGTTACATTCAATGTCTGTTCAGAGGGTGCTTCATTCAGTTGACTTAGACTACTTTGATTTCAATACAAGGACTTGCACGTGGATTGCAACCAGCAAAGCCCACTTAAATCTATATGTACCGGTCGCTGACATGTCAGCCATTTTGGACATTTTCCTCTTTGGTATTCTCATCTATCAAGCGTGATGGCTGGTACACCTTGATAGACTATTGAAGTACCGGTCCTACGTTTGGTTATGTGCCTAAGCTCGCACACCTGTCCGTCCGTAGGCCATGATTCTGCCTAGGCCGGCCACGAAAACGTCGTTCGTTGCCCTTGGAATCCCCTTTCACTCGTGCACGAGTCCATCCACGACCATTTCGTATTTTATTGTCATTTTAACTTAACGGCTGTCTCCGAGCCGTAGGCTAACCCTTAGCCATAATGCGTTATCGACCAGGTTGGCGTCCGTGCAACGCGGGTAGCGAGCCCCGTTGTGCGTGCCCGTCATACCTGTCGCTAACCATTCCTTTCTTCCTTATATTTTATTCATTCTTTCTTTTCTTTCTTTCACTTGTCCGTTCGTTCATTGATTCATTCACGCATTCATTCATTCATTCGTTAATTCATTCATTCACTTATTCATTCATTCATTTATTTATACATTTTGCAACTCCCCGTGCGGGAGTCGCCTTGGAGATCCATCCGTCCCGAAGTCTTTCAATGTTGCTATACTCTACTCGGAACGACTATGTCGATAGTCTTCCGTTTCATTGTTGTAAACCATTCATTGTTTCATTGTTGAACGCATAAGGGACTTGAACGTAAGCTTGTGCCTTAGAACGAGCGTGGAACGCGGTGCGAGAGTTCTCACAATTTCTATGTTCTTTTCCATATTCTATACAAGCATACAAGATGTGATTATTCCCTTAGCTAGATGCGTTGAGTCATTTATTAGCACGCACGACGTTATCGCCTAGCGATTCTAGCATTAGTGTCCGTATTGTTATGTGTCTAGGCTAAGCAAAGACGGGTTCATCGGAGCCACCCACCTTAACGATGTTCGCATCGGCCAAGCGATACTCCGAGCTCGCCTTTGAAAGTCTAAGTCTGGATTCATCTTGACGGGCCAATGTAAGCCTTGCATCGATTCTTCATCAGGTCGATGCCAACTCTTCGGGTCGACGGCTCGTTTGAGTTGTTGTACTTGCCGTTTGAATCGGCGTTCCGTTAGGGTGGAGCGGGTCATTACAGGGCGGAGGGGGAAGGTGCAGGCGAGCGGGAGGGGGGAGGGGAGGGGGAGGGTGCTGGCGGGACGGGAGGAGGGAGGGGCGGAGGGTGCGAGTGGGGCGGCGGGGAGAGGGACGGGGGCGGGGGTGGTGGCCGGAAGGTGGGGGGCTGGAGGGGGGGAGGGGTTGAGTGGTAGTTTTAATTTTTGGTAAGAAAATTATTGTCCAAAAACATTTTAGGGTATCAAGTTGAAAAAAAAAATAGTTGAGGTATCAACTTGAAAAAGCGGAATAGTTGAGGGTATCAAAGTGCAATTAAGCCTAAAATCTGAGTTTATATATCATTTTTACCATGACGGGACACCCGGATATCTATAGCTTCATATACATATCATTGCTTTGCACAAGGCAAGTACCTCTACAAACTTTATTTGCTGTATATAATGAATTGTGTAAAAACCATGTTAAATATCGATACCTAAACTGCAAGTCATGTCTCTCCATGTTTCACATACTTTATACTACTCTCAGTATCCACCATGTTTTATACTGTTCTCGTATCTCTCACATGTTTAGAATCTGGGTTATGGGAAAACAGATAGTTGAGTGCGTGATCATGCCCCCTCTACTGTACGGAGCAAGGTCGCATTTTATATGCATACCTTGTCGTAGGCCATTACCTCGTATTTATGTACGGATGTACACCTATGCTTGTATACTTGTACGTATGTATATTTTATTTACATGTGCCACAGTACATTGTACACCTACTGACGATCTGCTACAGTTTTAAACATTATATATACATCTATCTCTATGACATGTGTATTCCTTGCCATGATAGATTGTGATATGCCATGCTTCTTATTTATTAAACTCATGTTCATTTAATGCTTCGTATATTTTGTTTGTTACAATCAGTACTTGCTCCCGTCCTGACAGGATAACGTTGTAGGTATACTTACCGAGGAGGAGTTGTTATGTGATTCCAATTATGGGGTTGCCATCGAGGATCAGACTTTACCTTACGAGGATGTACCTGCGGAGAAACTCGTCTAGTTTGTTTAGTTGCACGGGACTTTTGAGAGCAGACATGTTTTAGACTATGTATTTTGTTACTGGACCTGTATCCAGTTTTACATTTTGGCCATGTATTCGGAACATATTTATATATGAGATAATTTTGTGTTTAGGATATATTCTGACTCAATATGACATATAGAACTGTTAGCACACTTTGATCATATATTGTTTGACTTTAAAACAGCTTACTACGCTTTATCTCAAGCGTAGGCTGGACATAACTCGGTCCAGGCCAACAATTTGGGTAGCGGATCATGACAGGGCCAAGGCTGGCTGGGTGGCGTTGTCCACGGCCTCCGGCCAAGGCTGGCTGGGTGACGTTGTCCACGGCCTCCGGGCCAAGGCTGGCTGGGTGACGTTGTCCACGGGCCCTGGTTTATATATATATATATATTGAAGCAATGGGTAATTGTGGCGAACTCGTTTCCAATGGGGTTCGAATTCTGGACCACTTGTGCCCCCAACAAACTCGGTTCGAAGGCCCGCACACATACTTGTATCTCACCGCATCAGGTTCGACCCGAATGTCCGCACCAGCACTTGTATCTCGCCGCATCCGGTCCGCATCCACATTTATTCTTCCACATAAAATAAAATGTGCTTCTCCCGTTGCTAGAACCTGCAATTTCTTGGGAGGATATGCCTCACTCTAACCACTTGAGCTAGAGGTCGTTGGCAATATATATATATATATATATATATATATATATATATATATATATATATATATATATATATATAGTCCCCTTCCTGTATGGAAATAATTTACGGGACAAGGTTACGGGATAATTTAAAATAAAAACAAAATCTTAGCAGAGAGAAAAGAAAGAAACATATGTCTCTCTTTCTTTCTCTTTCTCAAAAAAAATCTAAATATTTCCTAAAAATAAATATAACAAATAATGTATCTTTTAAAACAAATATTTCAAATATAAATTAATATTTACATCTAAATCTTTCCGTAAAAACAAATCTAATGTATATCTTTCAAATCAAATCTAGAAAATAATCTATCACTAAATCTATCTTTAAAAAACAAATCTATATTTAAAAATATTAATTCTAATGTTAAAATTAATGTTAATATTAATTATTAATTTAATATTAGTGTTAGTGCTAATATTAATATTAATATTAATATTAATATTAATATTAATATTAATGTTTATTTTAATATTAATATTAAATTTTAATTTTAATTTTATTATTATTATTATTATTAAATATTAATATTAATGGATGTTAATGTTTATATTAATGTTAATGTTTATTTTAATATTAATAATAATGTATGTTTATGTTTATATTAAAGTTAATGTTAATTTTAATTTTACCTTTAATGTTAAGTTTATTTTAATTTTAGCATTATTTTAAAATTTTAAATTTTAATATTAATGTTAAAACTAAAATTATAATTAACACTAAAATTAACATTTAAATTAAAAATAAATATTATAATTAACACTAAAATTAACATTAAAAAAATTAATATTAATATTAATATTAACATTAAAATTAAAACTAGTATTTTAAAATAAAATTGTTTTGAAAGATAGATTTTTTTTTTCAAACAAATTTATCTATTTTTAAAAATAAATTTAAATTTATATATATTTGTTTAAAAAAGATCATCTCCATTTTGATAGAATTTGTTTATTTAAGATAAAGATAGATTTTTCTTTAAAAAGGGGGAGATTTAAATTTTTACAGAATAAAAATTTGGAAGAAAAACGTGTATGTTTAGTGATCCCGTAACTTTGTCCCGTAAGTTAATCCCGTACAAGAAACTTGTTGTTGTGTGTGTGTGTGTGTGTGTGTGTGTGTGTGTGTGTGTGTGTGTATATATATGGGTTCGTCGACCCGTGGAATACTCTGTTACGTCCCGGTTCCGTAGAACCGATCATCCTCGCATGGACGTGATGTCGCACGAGCCTAAGTTACGCTCGCATAATGAGAATACCATAACGACCGATTATGCATCTTAGCGACGGGTCATTGTCACGACTCGCTTCCGAATAATCGGATACGAGTCGAACACGTCCAGCCTACGATGTAGACACAACGTAGTAATCTGTTTATAAACCTCACATCAATCACACTCATCATAGCTTCTAGAACGTGCCCAGAACACAAATTACCACAACCATCACAAATATCACTATGCTTTGTTGTACGACTGTACAATAGATGTCCGGAGACAAGTTGTCACTTTCCGTTCCCGGAATACGTATTTTAAATGCATGTACTGCTCGAATGTATTTATTTAATATTTATCATGTATTGTTCTGTATTTAAATTCTTTTAATTTCATGTTTATTAATTTTCTGCAATTTTATTTTTGTATTTTATTCTCTGCTTTAGTTCTACTTTGGGATCGGCTTAGATTGGTTTATTTGTGCGGTTCATCAAGAACCGAACCCCCCCCCCCCCCCCACCTACCACCACCCTTTTCATTTAAAGCCCCAACCTCTCTCTCTCTTTCTTCATTACTTTCCTTCACCATTACTCTTCTTCTTCTTCCTCATTTACTTCCACCACCTACCAACCGTAGGCATGTACATCTTGCTCCATATGAGAACCCATATTTTATGGTTCATTATTCTTCCTCTCATGATTCTAAGAGAGTTTAGTACTTAGCATTTTTGATTTCTTTGGCTCATTTCTGATAGATCTAAGTTGTTGTATTTTCGGTTTTCCATGGGTCTTGATCTACCAAACTTGCATATTTTCGAAAATAGATAGTTTCATGTAGTAGAGCTTCTCATTCTACCCAATTTTGACCTTTGAAAAGTTGGATTTGGACTTATTTTGACCAAGTTATGGACTTTTGAAGCTTTGGGTTCCAACCATGGAGTTCTTACTGATTTGGAGAAGACAGTGAGCAGTGTACGCGAGCTTTTTAGCTTGTGCCACTAAACTGCGTGCGCTCTTTAGCGCAGCGCAGTCTGACTCATACGCTGCCTTTTGGAGGCGTATGTCTTGCATACGCTGCCTAGAAGAGGACGTAGTATTTCTTTACGCTCACGTTTTTACGTGCCAGCGTAGTATTTCCTTACGCACACGTTATTACGTGTAGCGTAGTATTGCCCTTACGCTCACATTGTATGTGCCAGCGTAGTATTGCCTTTACGCTCACGCTGTGCGTGCCAGCGTAGTATTGCCCTTACGCTCACATTGTATGTGCCAGTGTAGTATTTCCTTACGTACACGTTATTACGTGCAGCGTAGTATTGGCCTTACGCTCACATTGTATGTGCCAGCGTAGTATTGCCTTTACGCTTACGCTGTGCGTGCCAGCGTAGTATTGCCCTTACACTCACATTGTATGTGCCAGCGTAGTATTGCCTTTACGCTCACGCCGTGCGTGCCAGTGTAGTATTGCCTTTACGCTCACGCTGTGCGTGCCAGCGTAGTATTGCCTTTATGCTCATGCTGTGCGTGCCAGCGTTGTATTGCCTTTACGCTCACGCTGTGCGTGCCAGCGTAGTATTGCCTTTACGCTTACGTTGTGCGTGCCAGCGTAGTGTTAGTGTTAGCGTAATTCTGAGTTTTTGAATCACTTTTCTTTTACGCTTACTCATGCATGCATAAACTTGACTTCTTACGCATGTGATCCTTTACGCAGGTAGCTTTTTAAGCGCGCAACTTTATTTGAGTGTATTCCTTTGGCATGCATGACACTCTTAAAATATCCTTACCCCTTTTGGCATGAACTTGATAAAATCATGATATGTTAATATTGTTAATACAGATTGTTATGTGGAATGCGCCTTGTGTCCTGATTGATCCATGGATACCCAGTATGACTGGAACTTAACCCTGAGTGTCGTAGACTCGACTCCACTGAATACTATTTGATTTTCATGCCTTGTCACCATTGATAATGATTGTGACATTGACTAATAATTAATCATGCGTTCCTAGTTGGAACTAAGAGACTGGCTAGTCGTCTTATTGAATTGAATGAATGAGACACGTTCATAATAACTATGAACTATTGCAATCGATTGGCCGATCCCGAATATTGTCATACATGCACATGCAGGCTTCAAACTATTTATTTATTTATTTAGTTATTTATTTATTCTTACAAAAATAGCATGTGTACTTTATGGTCAAGGCATGATTATTCCGTGGTTAGTTTGATTGTTGCATTACGCTATGTAAGACCTACAACCTAACCGCACGGGTAACGTTGCAGAGTTGTGCATATCGTACCCCGTACGAAAGTACTCATTTGAATGACCATGATCCACGGCATGGGATTTCGCTTAACATAGAGGCTTTAAGTTAAATAAAATAATAATGGCATGGAGAGAATGGATTCCCGAGTTCTTACATGGCAGCCCTCTTGGGACTATTAAGTGCCCGACAGGCCGGCTGGTTCCTACAGATATTGTAAATCTGTCACACAGGCAGGAAACGGTATCTGCTTATATTATTAAATTGTACATAGTATATTAACGGCGGGCGTCCCATTGGGACTCGTCTAATTACATGATTGGCGCAATTGATTGATTGGATAGACTAGCCTTGCTTGCACATAGTGAGAACTGAGGAATCCTTTATTGCATAATTCCAAGGTAACTTGGAACTCACAGTAGCAAGCCGTAGTAGTTGCATGGCCGTTTAAATTGACTTGTTTGTGTATTGTACCTACTCTATTTACTAACTGAGATGATCAGAATGTCAGGACATGACAGGTCAACTTCTGTCCTTGTTTGGTTGGGAAGTTGGTTTGAAGTGTCGTGATGTTGTGTGAATCCCAGTAGCAAGCAGAGACCTATGTATTATATTCTTAACTCTTATCACTGGTTTTAATTCTCATATCGTGCTCCCTTGTGGTACTTGCTATTAGAGGTCTAACCTCTCTGGTTTTGCATGGCCAGATTTAGAGCCGGTCCCCGAGGATCCAGCTTACTTCTACCTCCAAGATGGTCAATACTAGAGGAATGATCGCAGGAGGACTCGAGTGGGTTTCTTACTCCCTCACTCGTTTTGTTGCTTACTCTATACCTTGCCGTTTGGCACTGACATGTTAGTCGGATTGTCTTGTAATTACTTTTGCATAATTGCAACTAAGTCAGGCTGCAGCTGATAAACAATTGTGTATACTTTGCTACATTATCTGGCTATGTTTTGTAAAGCCAGATGTCAAGAACATTTTGACTGAGCGTTTGGGACGCCTTACTGCTTATTCTCACATGTTCTCTATTTTCTGTTTCTTGTTTGAATGATTGAGACAATAGATGTGAAGTGACCATAGCGAGACTTTTATGTAGTATGCACCCTCTCGTCTTATTAGACAGCATTGATCGTATTATACGGTATTCATCTACCCGTAATACGTAGTTGGCTGAGTCATTCCTCCGCTCTCCAGTATTCTGGTTCTGGGGCGTGACAAAGTTTTTGTGGTGGCCCATGCAGGTCTGATTTTAGACTTGTGGGGTATTTAATAGGATGTCTCAATCACACATATTTTCCCTTGATCTCATGATTCGTCAATTCTCAACTCCAGCTTGACATTCCTGTATTCCTTGACTTCATTGATCCTTCTTGTCCGATCGTTTGATTGTTTTCTTGTCCCTTTTCTTAGGGGCACTTCGTCCGCACCTGTTAGAGCTGGACAACAACCACAAGAGCGGCATGGGCAACCTGACCAGGTTGGTCAGCAACAAGAGCCGGTACTAACTCAAGAGGCTATTCAAGAAGAAGTGATAGTGGAAGCAGCAGCTGGATCACAGTATCCGGATATTCTACCACCACCAACAGTTCCACCTACCCTGCAAAAATGGACACACCAGCCCTTCTGGAGATCATGAGAGGGATGATGGCTACTCAGCAACACCAGATGTTAGCCCAGCAACGCATGTACGCTCAGTTGCAAGAGCAGAATGTACTACTCAACCAAGGATTGCAGACGGCATTGGAAAGAGGGGCGAGGCCAGATTCAGGAGCATCAACCAGATTTTGCAAGTTCAACCCCTGCCGTTTCGAGGGCACAGAGGATGCCATCTCAACAGATGCATGGCTTAAGGACATTGAGGCTATTCTAGCAGCAGCTAAGGTTCCGGCAGAAGAACGTGTGGATCAAGTAAAGTTGTTACTTCAGGATCTCGCACGTGATTGGTGGGAATCAGAGGAAGTAGGTATCAGACGTCCCGTTGCTTGGGACGATTTTATAGCAAGGTTTAAAACAAAGTACTATAGAGTTGTGGCGCAGTTTGAGCTACAACAGAAGTTTATCAACCTCAAGCAGGCCGGCAATGTCACGACCCGCTACCCAAATTGTTGGGCCAGGCCGAGACATGCCCAGCCTACGTTGAGATAAAACGTAGTAAGCTGTTCTAAAGACAACAGGATAAGACTAAATGTGCTAACAATTCTATAAGTGAAGAAGAATCATAAATGCTCCAAACACAAAAGTCGTCGTATATAATAAGATGTCCAAGTACAAGTAAACTGAAATGTAAAACTGGATACATGTCCAGTTACAAAATGATGTAGCCTAAAACATGTCTACTCTCAAGTCTAAGTAAACAAAAGACAGCTAGGCAAGGTTCCCCGCAGGAACATCCTCATAAAGCAGAGCCGGGTCCTCGGCAGTAACACCATAGTAAGAGTCGCAGAGTAACTCCTCCTCAGTAAGGACACCTACAACGTTATCCTGTCAGGACGGGAGCAAGTACTAAATCTAGCAAACTAGCATATGAAACATGGAAATGAACATGAGAGTGAGCATGTGAGGAATAACTGGAAAGCATGGTATCACAGGGTCTATCATGGCAATGACACATATGTCATAGAGACAGATGTATATGTAATGTTTAAAACTGTAGCAAGTACGTGATCGGTCAATAGATGTACAATGCGCTGTGGCACATAATGAAATGTACGTACGTACAAGTAGACAAGCATAGGTGTACATCCGTACAGAAAATGCGGGATAATTGCCTACGGCAAGATACGCATATAAAATGCGACCTCGCTCGCTACTATAGGGGGGTCATGATCACGTACACTACTATCAGTTTCCCCATAACCCATATTCTAATCATGTGAGAGATATATCAAGATTGTTCTAACATGGTAGTAACTGGAAGTACAACAAGTAGAGATCTAACTTGCTACCCCAAGGATCAGCATATAACATGGTGGGGTTTGCAGTTCATTTATGTGACAATATGTAAAGTTCGTAGAAAGTACTTGCCTCTAGCAAAACAAAACAAAACAAGCTGCGATAACGATGCTATGGATGTCCAGTAACTCGTCACTGTAGAAATAAATGCAATAACTTAGCTTTTACACTAAGCTAAACTACTAGAACACTAAACTGGTGTGACACGACTTGTGACTGGGCACCTAGCCAAAATGATGACTTGGACTAGGAGACCAATGTGGGGGGTGACACACTTATGTTAACTAACATTCCAGGGTCTTTACACTAGTGAGGGATGGGGTTTAATACGGCTAAAACTCAAATATAGCATAAAAGCTACAAGTCGTAATTAATTAATAAATAAATCAAAAGACTATTGCGTTCTAACAATTTTAGAGATAGGCAAAAAGTCTAGTTTTTCTTAAAGTAAAGTACTAAGGTGATCCTTGTTAATCATAGAAATTTATTATAATTTTTCTGGAATTTATTATCCAGTACAAATATTTTATAAAAATCAGTTTTCCTAAGTATACAGAAAGTGAGTTTTGGTTTCATATGCCAAACTAGTGGCAAAATAGTAAATTAATTACTACAAAAATTATACTAAATTAGCCAACTTAACAAGGTATCTAAAAACTATTTTTCCATAATTTTAGCAATACTTTAAGTATTTTTAGAAAACCAAAAACAGCAATGTGCATAATAATTAATTATCTGCGTATTTTGCCCATGTATATAATTTGAACCAAAGTTCAAATACAGGACCCAAGGCCATGAATCAAGTCCAATATGACTTGTACAGGTCTTGAATGTGTGAAAACACATTTGAGCCCAAATACCCATGCTAGGCTTGGACATCAAATGGTTGCAGTAATTTAAATACAATAAAATATAAGTTGGTAATAGTCAAAATAAATATTATTATTTTAATAAGGTAAAGTTTTACATAGTGAAAAATCTAAATATATGTGTTAAAAGTATATATATATTTTTGTAAGGAAAATACTTAATTTATAAAGTATATATATATATATATAATAATACATATACATACACAAGAAAATATATATATACATATACATATGTGTACATATATATATATATAAACACTAACATATATACATATAATTTACTAACCATAAAATATATACATATATACATATATACTGTTTAAAACAGTATATATATACCTATATACTAATATATACATATATATATATATATATATACATATATATATATATATAAAAACAGTAAAAGAAAAAGAAAAGAAAAAGAAAAAGAAAAAGAAACTGAAACAGGGGGGCTCGAACCCTGTCCAGAGAAGCGCGCGGGGGGGGGGGGGGGGGGGTTTTAATTGTTCGGGCTGGCCAGTGGGTCAGCCCGCTAAGTCTGTTAGGGTTAGGTTTTAGTTAAAATTATTTAGTACAGAAATTAAATGGGTTTTTACCCGTTAAGCAAAGCCCGACCCGTTAATCTATTTCACAGTTCGTCTCGTGTCCATACAGTCCAGGACACGAGAAGTTGGAATCTGACACAGAGTCGACGTGTCCGTGCCCAGCACGACACGTACGACTCGGCTAACGCGTGTCCAGCATCACAGTTGAGTCCCCCGTGTCTAGGCGAGTCTCGTGTCTCAGTTTGAGACACGTACGACACAGAGGGAAGAGAGTTACCCACGTGTCCGGCGGAGAAGAAGGGTTTCGAGAGGGCGAACGGGCGGAGGAGACGTCGGCGTCGTGGCGCTTGGGCGGCGCTGCGTCCAGCACGTCAGGGCGAACCGATGGGTGGTGGTGGTTCACGGCGAGGTCGTCGGGATGGGGAGAACGGGGTTCGTCGGAGCTAGGGTTCCGGCGAAGAAGATTGGGGAAGAAGGGGGGTGGTCGGTGGTCGTGGGTGAGTTTTAGTGTTAGGGTTTGGTTCAGGGGGATGAGGGGGTGTTTAAATAGGGGGTCGAGGCGGTCGGGGGCTGTCGCGCTGGCCGGAAATGGCGGGGGCAGCGTAGGTCGGTCGTCGGGGCAGCCGGGGCAGTCGTCGGGGGGTGGGTAGGTAAAATTACAGGAAGACCCCTAGACTTTAGGAATTTACAGATAGGTCCCCGCTGTAACTAAATGCAAATTATAATTTGCATAAACAATTCATTAATTACAAAGCAATATAAAAACAATTCTAATAATTGCAAAACCATATTAAAACAATTCTAATATTTGCAAAATGATATCAAAACATTTGAATAAATTACAAATTGATATTTTTAATATATAAAACTCATTTAAAATTATTTAAAAATTCTAGAAAAATTCCTAAAAATTCCTAACAATTATTTAAGGCTATAATTGACATTAAAAATTAATTAACACTAATTAGAATGGATTTGAAAAATCAGGGGCTTACAAGTCTTCCCTCCTTGAAAAATTTCGTCCTCGAAATTCACAAGGATTGAAGACCCGACAATATTCTAACATAGCAAGCAATGCAACAAACAAAACAAACAAAAAAAAAAAAAAAAAAAAAAAAAAGACTAAGGCTGCAATCGAAACTAACCTCTAAGGTATCAAGCGGGAACGGGTGGTTCCCTCGCAGCGGTTGGATCGAACAAGTAAGGGAATCTCTCCCTCATGTCCGACTCCCTCTCCCAAGTAGATTCACCTGGGGAGTGACGGCTCCAAGCTACACGTACTAGGGGTATAACCTTGTTCCTCAGCCTCTTCTCTCTCCTGTCTAATATCTCCACTGGCTGCTCAGAGACTGTAAGACTCGGTCCGACCTCCAACTCTGAATGATCTAGCACATGACTGGGGTCTGGAACATATCTCCTCAGCTGAGATACGTGAAAGACATCGTGAACTCCTGCTAGGTTGGGTGGAAGTGCAACCCTGTAAGCTACCTCTCCGATCCTGCCAAGTACCTCGAATGGCCCGATGTATCTGGGGCTCAGCTTCCCTCCTCGTCCGAACCGGATCGTCCCTCGAGTAGGTGATATCTTTACTAGCACCATATCACCGTCCGCGAACTCCATCGGCCTGCGACTAGCATCAGCCCAGTGTTTCTGCCTGTCCTGAGCTACTCTGAGCCTATCTCTGATCATCCCGACTTTCTCTGCTGCATCCGTGATCATCTCTGGCCCAAGCATAACTCTGTCTCCGACATCATCCCAAAAGAGCGGTGTCCGGCATCGTCGTCCATATAGCGCCTCGAAAGGAGACATACCAATACTGGCCTGGTAGCTGTTGTTGTATGAAAACTCTACCAAGTGCAGATGGCTCTCCCATGATCCTCCGAAGTCCAGCACGCAAGTCCTCAGCATATCCTCCAGTGTCTGTATCGTCCTCTCGGACTGCCCATCTGTCTGCGGGTGGTACGCCGTACTGAACTTGAGCCTACTGCCCAACTCCTCCTGTAAGCTCCTCCAGTAGTGGGATGTGAATCTGCTGTCTCTGTCTGACACGATGCTCACTGGCACTCCGTGTAGGCGAACTATCTGCTGCATGTATAGCTCCGCCAACTTCTCGGTGGAAAGCCCCACCTTGAAGGGTATGAAGTGCGCACACTTCGTCAGCCTGTCTACGATGACCCAGATGGCATCCTTCCCTCCTTGGGAACGAGGAAGCCCTGAAACGAAGTCCATCGTAATATGTTCCCACTTCCACTCGGGAATGGGCAAAGGCTGCAACAAACCAGCTGGCCTCTGGCGCTCCGCCTTGACCTGCTGGCAAACTAGACATCTCGAAATGAAGCGTGATACATCCCTCTTCATCCCGTGCCACCAAAGATGTTCCTGCAAGTCACGGTACATCTTGTTAGCACCAGGGTGAATAGAATATCTCGATCGGTGCGCCTCCTGCAAAACTGCCTCTACTAGCTCTCCTCTCGGTACGCACAATCGGCTGCCACGCCTCAAGGATCCATCCTCCGCGATAGTGAAGTCATCCAGCAATCCAGCTAATGCCTGGGGTCGAAGTCTGCGAAGGCTCTCATCTGTAGACTGTGCCTCCCTGATCTGCTCCATCAAACCTGACTGAATGTCAAGCGCCATCATCTGCATCACTGATCCTGGCCGAACTAGCTCGATACCGAGCTTCTCCAGATCCTCCCGCAAATGTCGATCAATCCTCAAGTACCATGCCATCGGATGCCTGCTCAGCGCATCCGCCACTACATTTGCCTTCCCGGGATGATACTGTAAATCGATGTCGAAGTCCTTCATCAACTCCAACCATCGTCTTTGCCTCATGTTCAGCTCTTTCTGCGTGAACACATACTTCAAGCTTTTGTGGTCAGTAAAGATCTCCACACGCTCTCCGTATAAGTAATGTTTCCATAACTTGAGTGCAAAGATCACCGCAGCTAACTCGAGGTCATGGGTAGGATAATTCCTCTCATGAGTCCGCAATTGCCTAGATGCATAAGCAATTACTTTCCCATGCTGCTGTAGGACACATCCTAGCCCCTTCCCAGAAGCATCACTGTATATGGTGAAACCTCCAGAACCTGAAGGTAAAGTCAGAACTGGAGCGGTCGTCAACCTCCTCTTCAGCTCCTCAAATGCTGTCTGGCAGTCCTCAGACCAAATGTACTCTGCGTCCTTCCGCGTCAGCTTCGTCATGGGTTCAGCTATCCTAGCAAAGTCCTGGACGAACTTTCTATAATAGCCTGCTAAACCCAGAAAGCTCCTGATCTCTGAAACTGACGTCGGAGCCTTCCACGTCTCAACTGCAGCAATCTTCCTGGGATCCACCGAGATTCCATCTCCAGTGACCACATGGCCGAGAAACTCCACTCGGTCTAAAAAGAACTCGCACTTCGGCAATTTGGCAAACAATCTCTCCTGCCTCAGAATCCCCAAAACTATCCGCAAGTGCTCTGCATGCTCCTCCGGCGTCTTCGAGTATATCAGGATGTCGTCGATAAATACTACGACGAACTTATCCAGATACTGGTGAAATGTCTTATTCATCAAGTTCATAAAGACAGCTGGCGCATTTGTGAGACCAAATGGCATCACCAAAAACTCGTACTGCCCGTACTTCGTATTGAACGCCGTCTTCTGGATGTCTGCTGGCCTAACCTTCACCTGGTGGTACCCGGATCTCAAGTCTATCCTGGAAAACACCTTCGCCCCGCTCAACTGGTCGAACAAATCATCTATCCTGGGCAGAGGATATTTGTTCTTGATAGTGATGGCATTCAAGGCCCGGTAATCAATACACAACCGGACTGTACCATCCTTCTTAGGCACAAAGAGCACTGGTGCTCCCCATGGAGAAGCACTGGATCGAATGAAACCCTTTTTCAACAGGTCATCAATCTGCTCTTTCATCTCTATGGCCTCCTTGGGATTCACTCTATAGCAAGCCCGGGATACTGGTGATGAACCCGGCACTAAATCTATAGTGAACTCCACATCTCTGTCAGGCGGAAGTCCTGGAAGATCCTCTGGGAATACATCCATAAACTCCCTAATGATAGGGTGTGGCGGTGCTGCGTCCCCGACTGTCGCACAACAGTTCGGCTCTAGGCTGATCTCCGGCCCTGTCCTACTGACACGAAATGGTACTGTGCCTGGAGGACTGAACAAAACACTACCCTCATGGCAATCTATAGATGCATGGGCATAGCTAAGCCAGTCCATCCCCAATATGATATCATAACCGGGGAGTGGCATCACAAAGAATCGCCCCTCAAACTCTCTCCCGGCTATCAGAATAGAGCATTTATAGCTAGCTCTAATAGGCACTGGTCCTCCTCCCGTCATTACTCTACTAATCTCCGTCGTAGGTGTAGATACTAAGTGATGTTCTTGCATAAACTCTAATGATAGGAAGCTATGAGATGCACCAGAATCAAACAAACATAGAGCTAGAAAAGTATGCAAATAAACATGACCTGTAATGACGTCAGCTAAGTAATCCGGCTCCGAAACCTGCTCCGGCTCCGGCTCCACTGCTAGACTATAGACCCTCCCCTGAGGTCCCTTCTGCTGCTGCAGATGCTGCCCGAACCTCTGCTGCTGAGTCGGGAGCGGTCCTCTAGCCTTCGCTACTGGGCAGTTCCGAAGCTGATGGGTGGCAGACCCACAAATCAAGCACTGCTTCAACCTCTTCCTGCAGATGGAGATGTCGTGCCCTGGTCTTCCGCAGAAAGAACATATAGCTCCCTTCTGCTGCTGCTGGTGCCCTGGGGCTCGGACTGGCGGGGTCTGATGGTGTGGTGTAGGGGGACGGTAAGTCTGCTGCGGCGTCGGCGCTTTCTGCTGGAAAGCCTGACGCTTGGACGGTCCCTCATGATGTACAGGAGCCGGCCTCTTGCAAGACAGAAGACGCTCCTCAATGCTCCGGGCCAACTCTAGGCTCTGGTAGTAGTCAGTCGTGCCGTTCGCCACTATAAGAATGCCAATGTCTGGAACTAGACCATGGCAAAACCTACGGGTCATCTCCTCTGGATCAGCAACCAGACTAGGAGCAAAACGGCTCAAGCGACTGAACTCTCCCGCATAGTCATCAACAGAACGGTTCCCCTGCTGGACGTTCTGGAATCGTAGCCCCATGGCTACTCTAGCAGCGGTCGAGAAGAACTTCTTCTTGAACTGGGTCTTGAACTGGTCCCAGGTAGCTCTACCTCTCGCGAACAACGGCTCATTCCTGAACCAAACTCCGGCTAAGTCTATCAGCAGAAATCCTGCTGCCTCGACCTGAAGGTCATCCGGCATCCTAACCCCCAGAAGCTTCCTCTCTACAGAATCTAGCCAGTCATCTGCTACTACTATGCCCTCAGTCCCTGAGAACTCCTTGGGATTCAGACCCATGAAGTCCTTGACCGTCCCCGCTCTCTGCCGCGGCTCTACATATGGTGGGACCACGGGACGTCCCTCAGAACGCTCCATGCTCTGGCGAAGTAGGGTAGTCTGCTCCTGATGGGTTGTTAGGAACCCCTGGATCAGTGTGAGCAGCTGGTTCCCGTCGAGTGTGACGGAAGCCTGGGTGGGTATAGTGATAGGGGGTGGTGGAAGTATCGGGTCCTGCCGGGCCTGGGATGTGAAAGGTGGTATCTGGGCCTGTGGATCTGTGGAGTGGGGGAATGTGGTAGGTGGAGGTGCATCAGTCAACTGGTCGGCTGACTGGATACGGAGGGCCCCATTCTCGGGGGTAACATGCTGGGACGAACGAGTAAGCACCATCTAAATTACATAAAAAGGCTTATGAGGACTTATTTTAAAGCAAGCAATCATATGCAAGAAAATCTAATTATAATAGTAAACATGTGATGTATTTCCTATGTTGCAATCCTAGCATTCCTCTAGGTGTTCTAAGCGTCTTTCCTAATGTTGTCTAATTACCTTAAGTTCCTAATTGCAGGCATGCTTGGTACAAATACGTAACCAAACAACTTAGTCAGGACCTGCATGGGCCACCACTAAAAACATGTCACGACCCGCTACCCAAATTGTTGGGCCAGGCCGAGACATGCCCAGCCTACGTTGAGATAAAACGTAGTAAGCTGTTCTAAAGACAACAGGATAAGACTAAATGTGCTAACAGTTCTATAAGTGAAGAAGAATCATAAATGCTCCAAACACAAAAGTCGTCGTATATAATAAGATGTCCAAGTACAAGTAAACTGAAATGTAAAACTGGATACATGTCCAGTTACAAAATGATGTAGCCTAAAACATGTCTACTCTCAAGTCTAAGTAAACAAAAGACAGCTAGGCAAGGTTCCCCGCAGGAACATCCTCATAAAGCAGAGCCGGGTCCTCGACAGTAACACCATAGTAAGAGTCGCAGAGTAACTCCTCCTCAGTAAGGACACCTACAACGTTATCCTGTCAGGACGGGAGCAAGTACTAAATCTAGCAAACTAGCATATGAAACATGGAAATGAACATGAGAGTGAGCATGTGAGGAATAACTGGAAAGCATGGTATCACAGGGTCTATCATGGCAATGACACATATGTCATAGAGACAGATGTATATGTAATGTTTAAAACTGTAGCAAGTACGTGATCGGTCAATAGATGTACAATGCGCTGTGGCACATAATGAAATGTACGTACGTACAAGTAGACAAGCATAGGTGTACATCCGTACAGAAAATGCGGGATAATTGCCTACGGCAAGATACGCATATAAAATGCGACCTCGCTCGCTACTATAGGGGGGTCATGATCACGTACACTACTATCAGTTTCCCCATAACCCATATTCTAATCATGTGAGAGATATATCAAGATTGTTCTAACATGGTAGTAACTGGAAGTACAACAAGTAGAGATCTAACTTGCTACCCCAAGGATCAGCATATAACATGGTGGGGTTTGCAGTTCATTTATGTGACAATATGTAAAGTTCGTAGAAAGTACTTGCCTCTAGCAAAGCAAAACAAAACAAGCTGCGATAACGATGCTATGGATGTCCAGTAACTCGTCACTGTAGAAATAAATGCAATAACTTAGCTTTTACACTAAGCTAAACTACTAGAACACTAAACTGGTGTGACACGACTTGTGACTGGGCACCTAGCCAAAATGATGACTTGGACTAGGAGACCAATGTGGGGGGTGACACACTTATGTTAACTAACATTCCAGGGTCTTTACACTAGTGAGGGATGGGGTTTAATACGGCTAAAACTCAAATATAGCATAAAAGCTACAAGTCGTAATTAATTAATAAATAAATCAAAAGACTATTGCGTTCTAACAATTTTAGAGATAGGCAAAAAGTCTAGTTTTTCTTAAAGTAAAGTACTAAGGTGATCCTTGTTAATCATAGAAATTTATTATAATTTTTCTGGAATTTATTATCCAGTACAAATATTTTATAAAAATCAGTTTTCCTAAGTATACAGAAAGTGAGTTTTGGTTTCATATGCCAAACTAGTGGCAAAATAGTAAATTAATTACTACAAAAATTATACTAAATTAGCCAACTTAACAAGGTATCTAAAAACTATTTTTCCATAATTTTAGCAATACTTTAAGTATTTTTAGAAAACCAAAAACAGCAATGTGCATAATAATTAATTATCTGCGTATTTTGCCCATGTATATAATTTGAACCAAAGTTCAAATACAGGACCCAAGGCCATGAATCAAGTCCAATATGACTTGTACAGGTCTTGAATGTGTGAAAACACATTTGAGCCCAAATATCCATGCTAGGCTTGGACATCAAATGGTTGCAGTAATTTAAATACAATAAAATATAAGTTGGTAATAGTCAAAATAAATATTATTATTTTAATAAGGTAAAGTTTTACATAGTGAAAAATCTAAATATATGTGTTAAAAGTATATATATATTTTTGTAAGGAAAATACTTAATTTATAAAGTATATATATATATATATAATAATACATATACATACACAAGAAAATATATATATACATATACATATGTGTACATATATATATATATAAACACTAACATATATACATATAATTTACTAACCATAAAATATATACATATATACATATATACTGTTTAAAACAGTATATATATACCTATATACTAATATATACATATATATATATATATATACATATATATATATATATAAAAACAGTAAAAGAAAAAGAAAAGAAAAAGAAAAAGAAAAAGAAACTGAAACAGGGGGGCTCGAACCCTGTCCAGAGAAGCGCGCGGGGGGGGGGGGGGGGGGGGGGGTTTTAATTGTTCGGGCTGGCCAGTGGGTCAGCCCGCTAAGTCTGTTAGGGTTAGGTTTTAGTTAAAATTATTTAGTACAGAAATTAAATGGGTTTTTACCCGTTAAGCAAAGCCCGACCCGTTAATCTATTTCACAGTTCGTCTCGTGTCCATACAGTCCAGGACACGAGAAGTTGGAATCTGACACAGAGTCGACGTGTCCGTGCCCAGCACGACACGTACGACTCGGCTAACGCGTGTCCAGCATCACAGTTGAGTCCCCCGTGTCTAGGCGAGTCTCGTGTCTCAGTTTGAGACACGTACGACACAGAGGGAAGAGAGTTACCCACGTGTCCGGCGGAGAAGAAGGGTTTCGAGAGGGCGAACGGGCGGAGGAGACGTCGGCGTCGTGGCGCTTGGGCGGCGCTGCGTCCAGCACGTCAGGGCGAACCGATGGGTGGTGGTGGTTCACGGCGAGGTCGTCGGGATGGGGAGAACGGGGTTCGTCGGAGCTAGGGTTCCGGCGAAGAAGATTGGGGAAGAAGGGGGGTGGTCGGTGGTCGTGGGTGAGTTTTAGTGTTAGGGTTTGGTTCAGGGGGATGAGGGGGTGTTTAAATAGGGGGTCGAGGCGGTCGGGGGCTGTCGCGCTGGCCGGAAATGGCGGGGGCAGCGTAGGTCGGTCGTCGGGGCAGCCGGGGCAGTCGTCGGGGGGTGGGTAGGTAAAATTACAGGAAGACCCCTAGACTTTAGGAATTTACAGATAGGTCCCCGCTGTAACTAAATGCAAATTATAATTTGCATAAACAATTCATTAATTACAAAGCAATATAAAAACAATTCTAATAATTGCAAAACCATATTAAAACAATTCTAATATTTGCAAAATGATATCAAAACATTTGAATAAATTACAAATTGATATTTTTAATATATAAAACTCATTTAAAATTATTTAAAAATTCTAGAAAAATTCCTAAAAATTCCTAACAATTATTTAAGGCTATAATTGACATTAAAAATTAATTAACACTAATTAGAATGGATTTGAAAAATCAGGGGCTTACAGGCAAGACAGTGGATGCTTATGCAGCAGAGTTCTGCAGATTGAGTAGGTTCGCCCCAGAGATGGTAGCAACGGAGGGCCAGAGGGCTATGAGGTTTCAGCAAGGGTTTCATCTTGAGCTCTTGCAATTGATAGAGGGGCACAATTACCAGACTTTCGATGAGGTGTTGACGGCGATTCGAAGGCGTGAGATCACCATTCAGAGGATTACAGCAAGGACTGGAGGTCAGAAGAGATCTCACAGTCAGATTGAAGGAGGAGGGGGAGCAGCGCCCCGGACAACAGCACCATCCCTTGGCATTCGTATCTACGATTTGGCGATACGAGGGCCAACACCACCACCCAGGCAGCAGCAGCAACAGAAGAAGAACCAGCAACCCCCAGCGGGCTGTACTTATTGTGGGAAGATGGGGCACACTAGATATGTGTGTTGAACATTGAACGGACTGTGTTTGATATGTGGAAATCCAGACTATCGGGTTACCACATGTCCTATGAATTCGAGGTCAGGAGGACCAGTGCAGCAGTTTTCTGCTCTGCCAGCACCAGGGGCATGCCAGTATCGAGAACCCGCAGTGGCAGTGAGACCATTGGCCCAGCGTCCGTTAATGCCACAGGCTCAGATGTATCGGCAGCAGAGACCGCCGATGCAGCAACACCAGCATAGACCACCCCAGCATCATCAAGGCAGGGGCCAGCATCAGCACCAGGCTAGGCCGCAACATAGAAATCAGCAAGGAGGTCGAGGGCAGGCATTCACTCTGTCCTTGGAGGAGGTATTAGCATCGGAAGATGTTGTGGCAGGTAACATTCTCGTCACCTCATATCCCGCAGTAGCATTGTTTGATTCGGGAGCATCACATTCATTTAAATCTGCATAATTTGCGACACGGCTAGGAATGGAGTTCGAGGCATTGCCAGAGAGGTTGAATATACTCACTGGCAATGGGCTCGTAGGAGTTAGTAGAGTTATTCTAGCGTGTAGTGTTGTAGTTTGCGGGCATTCCTTACCCGCCCAGTTGATAGAATTTTCTGTTGGAAATTTCGATGTTATCTTAGGCATGGATTGGCTGAAAGACAGTCATACGACAATAGATTGTCGTAGAGGAAGTGTATCTTTTGATATTCCAGACATGGAGAGATTCACCTTAGGAAGATCAGAGGCAACTCAGCAAGAGCAGGGAGTAGTAACGGCAATGGAAGTTCAGGTCCCGAAGGTAGTAGAAGAATTTTTAGACGTATTTCCCGAAGAACTTCCAGGTCTACCGCCTGTTAGAGATATTGAGTTCAGCATAGAATTGGCACCTGGAACTAAACCGATATCAGATCGGGTTTACAGAATGGCAGATTCAGAGCAGGTCAAGGTATATCAGCACATAGAGGAACTGAAGGAGAAGAAGTTCATCCAAGCTAGCATATCACCACGGGTAGCACCAGTGGTACTTGTAGGGAAGAAGGATGGATCATCCAGATTATGTATCGATTACAGGAAGCTTAATGCGGCAACAGTAAAGAACAAGTACCCACAACCCATGATCGACGACTTGTTTGATCAGTTGAGCAGAGCTAGAGTTTTCTCCAAGATAGATCTTCGTTCAGGGTACCATCAGGTGAGGGTCCGGAAGGAGTATATTCCCAAGACAGCATTCAGGTCGAAGTATGGGCATTATGAATTCTTGGTAATGCCGTTTGGTTTGACCAATGCTCCAGCAATATTTATGAACTTGATGAACTGCATTTTTATGCCATACTTAGATCAGGTTGTCGTTGTGTTCCTTGACGACATTCTCGTATACTCTGCTAGTGAAGAGGAGCATGCAGACCACCTCAGGAAAGTGTTGCAGGTTCTGAGAGAGAACCAGTTGTATGCCAAGCTCAGCAAGTGTGAGTTCTGGACGGATCATATTTCATTTTTGGGTCATATTATATCAGGAGCCGGAGTAGCAGTGGACCCCAAGAAGGTAGAAGCAGTAGAGATTTAGCCAGTACCCAAGACCGTAGCTGATGTACGGAGTTTCTTAGGATTGGCAGGATATTACAGAAGGTTTGTATCAGATTTTGTGAGACTTTCAGCACCCATGACCCGATTGACACAGAAGGATGTACCATTCGTTTGGTCAGCAGAATGCTGGCATCATTTGAGAATCTGAAACAGAAGTTGATATCAGCGCCCATTCTTATATTGTCAGTTGGACCCGAAGGTTTTACATTATATTGTGATGCGTCAGGTAGTGGACTTGGATGTGTCCTCATGCAACATGAGAAGGTGATAGCGTATGCATCTAGGCAACTTCGAGACCACGAGAAGAATTATCCAACTCATGATTTGGAGTTGGCGGCAGTAGTATTTGCTTTGAAGCTATGGAGGCATTACTTGTATGGTGATCGAGTAGACATGTACACAGACCACAAAAGTCTAAAGTACATCTTTACTCAGAAGGAACTGAACATGAGGCAGAGAAGGTGGTTAGAGTTGATCAAGGATTACGACGTGGAGCTTCAGTATCATCCAGGCAAGGCTAATGTGGTAGCAGACGCTCTTAGCAGGAGAGACGGCGCATTTATGTTGACAACACAGAAGCACATTCTAGAAGACCTTCAGGAGATGGGCATAGAAGTTATACTTCCTAATGATGTAGGAGTTCTGGCAAGTCTACAAGTTCAATCTGACTTGGTAGATAGGATCAAGGCAGCTCAGGCACAGGACCCAAGGATTCAGAAGCTTAGGACAGAATGTGAGTCAGGTCTTAGAAAGGAGATGGAAATTCATGAAGATGGTACACTTAGGTTTGGGACACGTCTATGTGTGCCTAGTGGAGATATCAGACAGGAAGTTATGACAGAAGCTCACAGTTCTCAGTATTCTATACATCCTGGAGGGACCAAGATGTACCAAGATATCAAGCAGCACTTCTGGTGGAACGGGATGAAGAGGGAGATAGCTAGATTTGTTTTCTGTTGCTTGATATGTCAGCAAGTGAAGGCAGAGCAGCAGAGGCCAGCTGGATTATTGCAACCGCTTTCTATCCCGGAATGGAAGTGGGAGCATATTACCATGGACTTTGAGACCGGTTTACCAAGATCACCGAGTGGTAAAGATGCTATTTGGGTGATAGTGGACCGGCTTACAAAGGTAGCACACTTTCTTCCTTTCAGAGTAGGGCAATCTACAGAAAAGTTGGCAGAGTTATATATACAACAGATAGTCAGGCAGCACGGAGTCCCTGTCAGTATTGTGTCAGACAGAGATACCCATTTCACATCACATTTCTGGAAGAGCTTACATCATTGTCTGGGCACCAAGTTAAGATTTAGTACAGCTTACCATCCACAGACGGACGGACAATCAGAAAGAACAATTCAGACTTTGGAAGATATGTTACCAGCTTGCACCCTAGATTTTGGAGGATCTTGGGAGAGCCACATGCACTTAGTTGAGTTTTCATATAACAACAGTTATCAAGCTAGTATCCAGATGGCGCCATTTAAAGCCCTATATGGTAAGAAGTGTAGGTCGCCACTAGCATGGAATGATATCGGGGAGAGGAAGATGTTAGGCCCAGAAATGATTATTCAGACAGTTGAATTGGTTAAGGGAATTAGAGAGCGACTTCGAGTTACGCAAGATCGGCATCGTCATTGGGCGGACCAGCATCGTAGGCCGCTAGAGTTTTCTGTTGGGGACCACGTGTTCTTGCGGATCTCACCTACCCGTGGGGTCATTAGATTTGGCGTTCGCGGGAAGTTGAGTCCGCGATACGTAGGACCATTCGTTATCCTTGATAGGGTAGGCGATGTTGCTTATCGTTTATCCCTTCCACCTTCGTTACGAGAGGTACATGACGTGTTTCATGTATCTCAGTTACGAAGGTATGTATCGGACCCAAGCTATATCCTTGATCACTCTGAGCTGGTTGTTGGTACCAACCTGTCTTATAAGGAGCAGCCTGTGTCCATCTTGGACCGAAGAGAGAAGATACTTAAGAACCGAACAATTAACCTTGTCCGGGTTGCTTGGGGTCATCACTCTTTGGGAGAGTCAACGTGGGAACGTGAGGATGATATCCGATCACGATATCCGCACATGTTTGACTCACAAGGTATATCTCTTTCTGTATACCTTGATCGTATTTAGCTCCTCATGCTTGTCACCCCATGGATAGAACTACTTGATATCGTAGATTGTTAATATATATATGTTATCTGCTAGTTAACATTGAAGAATGATTGCTTGCTCAAGTTTCTTGTACCTAGAACGGCTTAGTTTTGATATTCATATCCTGCTTGGATTTGAAATTCCGAGGACAAAATTTTTCTAAGGAGGGTAGAGATGTCACTTCCCGTTCCCGGAATACGTATTTTAAATGCATGTACTGCTCGAATGTATTTATTTAATATTTATCATGTATTATTCTGTATTTAAATTCCTTTAATTTCATGTTTATTAATTTCCTGCAATTTTATTTCTGCATTTTATTCTCTGCTTTAGTTCTACTTTGGGATCGGCTTAGATTGGTTTATTTGTGCGGTTCATCATGAACCGAACCCCCCCCCCCACCTACCACCACCCTTTTCATTTAAAGCCCCAACCTCTCTCTCTCTCTCTTTATTACTTTCCTTCACCACTACTCTTCTTCTTCTTCCTCATTTACTTCCACCACCTACCAACCGTAGGCAAGTACATCTTGCTCCATATGAGAACCCATATTTTACGGTTCATTATTCTTCCTCTCATGATTCTAAGAGAGTTTAGTACTTAGCATTTTTGATTTCCTTGGCTCATTTCTCATAGATCTAAGTTGTTGTATTTTCGGTTTTCCATGGGTCTTGATCTACCAAACTTGCATATTTTTGAAAATATATAGTTTCATGTAGTAGAGCTTCTCATTCTACCCAATTTTGACCTTTAAAAAGTTGGATTTGGACTTATTTTGACCAAGTTATGGACTTTTGAAGCTTTGGGTTCCAACCATGGAGTTCTTGCTGATTTGGAGAAGACAGTGAACAGTGTACGCGAGCTTTTTAGCTTGCGCCATTGAACTGCGCGCGCTCTTTAGCGCAGCGCAGTCTGACTCATACGCTGCCTTTTAGAGACGTATATCTTGCATATGCTGCCAAGAAGAGGACGTAGTATTTCTTTACGCTCACGTTTTTACGTGCCAGCGTAGTATTTCCTTACGCACACGTTATTACGTGCAGCGTAGTATTGCCCTTACGCTCACATTGTATGTGCCAGCGTAGTATTGCCTTTACGCTCACGTTGTGCGTGCCAGCGTAGTATTGCCCTTACGCTCATATTATATATGCCAGCACAGTATTTCCTTACGCACACGTTATTACGTGCAGCGTAGTATTGGCCTTACGCTCACATTGTATGTGCCAGCGTAGTATTGCCTTTACGCTCACGCTGTGCATGCCAGCGTAGTATTGCCCTTACGCTCACATTGTATGTGCCAGCGTAGTATTGCCTTTACGCTCACGCTGTGCGTGCCAGCGTAGTATTGCCTTTACGCTCACGCTGTGCGTGCCAGCGTAGTATTGCCTTTACGCTCACGCTGTACGTGCCAGCGTAGTATTGCCTTTACGCTCACGTTGTGCGTGCCAGCGTAGTGTTAGTGTTAGCGTAATGCTGAGTTTTTGAATCACTTTTCTTTTACGCTTACTCATGCATGCGTAAACTTGACTTCTTACGCATGTGATCCTTTACGCAGGTAGCTTTTTACGCGCGCAACTTTATTTGAGCGTATTCCTTTGGCATGCATGACACTCTTAAAATATCCTTACGCCTTTTGGCATGAACTTGATAAAATCATGATATGTTAATATTGTTAATACAGATTGTTATGTGGAATGCGCCTTGTGTCCTGATTGATCCATGGACACCCAGTATGACTGGAACTTAACCCTGAGAGTCGTAGACTCGACTCCACTGAATACTATTTGATTTTCATGCCTTGTCACCATTGATAATGATTGTGACATTGACTAATAATTGATCATGCGTTCCTAGTTGGAACTAAGAGACTGGCTAGTCGTCTTATTGAATTGAATGAATGAGACACGTTCATAATAACTATGAACTATTGCAATCGATTGGCCGATCCCAAATATTGGCATACATGCACATGCAGGCTTCAAATTATTTATTTATTTATTTAGTTATTTATTTATTCTTACAAAAACAGCATGTGTACTTTATGGTCAAGGCATGATTATTCCGTGGTTAGTTTGATTGTTGCATTACGCTATGTAAGACCTACAACCTAACCGCACGGGTAACGTTGCAGAGTTGTGCATATCATACCCCGTACGAAAGTACTCATTTGAATGACCATGATCCACGGCATGGGATTTTGCTTAACATAGAGGCTTTAAGTTAAATAAAATAATAATGGCATGGAGAGAACGGATTCCCGAGTTCTTACATGGCAGCCCTCTTGGGACTATTAAGTGCCCGACAGGCCGGCTGGTTCCCACAGATACTGTAAATCTGTCACACGGGCAGGGAACGGTATCTGCTTATATTATTAAATTATACATGGTATATTAACGGCGGGCGTCCCGCTCGGACTCGTCTAATTACATGATTGGCGCAATTGATTGATTAGATAGACTAGCCTTGCTTGCACATAGTGAGAACTGAGGAATCCTTTATTGCATAATTCTAAGGTAACTTGGAACTCACAGTAGCAAGCCGTAGTAGTTACATGGCCGTTTAAATTGACTTGTTTGTGTATTGTACCTACTCTATTTACTAACTGAGATGATCAGAATGTCAGGACATGGCAGTTCAACTTCTGTCCTTGTTTGGTTGGAAAGTTGGTTTGAAGTGTCGTGATGTTGTGTGAATCCCAGTAGCAAGCAGAGACCTATGTATTATATTCTTAACTCTTATCACTGGTTTTAATTCTCATATCGTGCTCCCTTGTGGTACTTGTTATTAGAGGTCTAACCTCTCTGGTTTTGCATGGCCAGATTTAGAGCCGGTCCCCGAGGATCCAGCTTACTTCTACCTCCAAGATGGTCAATACTAGAGGAATGATCGCAGGAGGACTCGAGTGGGTTCCTTACTCCCTCACTCGTTTTGTTGCTTACTCTATACCTTACCGTTTGGCACCGACATGTTAGTCGGATTGTCTTGTAATTACTTTTGCATAATTGTAACTAAGTCAGGCTGCAGCTGATAAACAATTGTGTATACTTTGCTACATTATCTGGCTATGTTTTGTAAAGCCAGATATCAAGAACATTTTGACTGAGCGTTTGGGATGCCTTTCTGCTTATTCTCACATGTTCTCTATTTTCTGTTTTTTGTTTGAATGATTGAGACAATAGATGTGAAGTGACCATAGCGAGACTTTTATGTAGTATGCACCCCATCGTCTTATTAGACAGCATTGATCGTATTATACGGTATTCATCTACCCGTAATACGTAGCTGGCTGAGTCTTTCCTCCGCTCTCCAGTATTCTGGTTCTGGGGCGTGACACAAGTTCGGTTAAATTAAAGCAATTATTAATGCAGTCATCCAGATACATCAATCAAGACAAAAATGTAAATCTATACAAAAGATCCCTATATCCAAATCTCTCATGAACGGCATCTACTCCAATATCTGCTTTCACCTACAGTGGTCCATAGTAGCTAGGTAAAGTCCTCATCAATCTCACCTGCAACGTATTCAGTCCGTTAAGGAGCAAAGTACAATCCCGACAAGAAATACTATACAATGTAATATGAAATACACAAGTAATGGTATGGACTAACCTGCAATATGAAATAATAGTACAATAATTGAAACAATGAACAAGATGATCAATACAATAGTGAATTTTGAAATATTAAACTAATGTGTGATCGGCTGGAAACCACAATATTATAATAAGGTGCGGCTTAATTGTACGTGAGGTGTACGATTAGGCTATTCACAATAATCTAGCTAGGGGGGTGTGGTCACACAATAGACAATATTTTTTCAAACCTCGCAAGGCAATCAATAAAACACAATACGGTCAATGAGTACGATACAATCATGTCAATCTCGTGTCCAATATGAGAACAGAAAACAAAATAGAAATACAAAGTAAAGAGTTTAAGTCGGTGTACTTGCATGGATTGTTGTAGATACCATGGCCAAGTGTTCAGAGAAAATCTGTGTCAAAAGACACAATCATGTTTTAGAAATATTCCTAATATAAACATGTGACTAATTAATCTACTCCCACTTTGCTTTTTATTCATACTTGCCACTGTACCATTATCCCTAGATAGCCTCTTGATTCTACTAAGTTGATGAAACCAATTTACTTAATCTAATTGGGTCCGAGCCCTGAGCCCATGTGCTCAGTCCTAGCCTCAACAACCAGCATCTGTAGATACGACACTCCATTTAAATAACAGTATTTCCTATTTATTGTTATTCACTCCAGTCTATACTACAAACCTAATGTGCCCAAAATAAATCTGCATATGGCCTTATTTCAGAAAATTCTTAGTCAGTCCATTGGCCCAGTAATGAGCCCAATCTAACATCAAACTTTGAAATAAGACTTGAGCAATAGGTCCTGCACCCTAACAAGGTTTATGGTTCCCTGCTTAAACCCATACCTGATTCTTTTAAACCTAGCCAAAGGTTCAGCCCCATGCCTATGACAACCCAATACCTGATCCATATAACTGGCCCACTGAGCCAGTCCACAGGCCCAACACTCCAAGAATTTGTAAGTCCTACTTGTGTAGCGGCAAATGTTAAAGGCCACCCCCTTTTTACTAAGTGCCACCAACTTACTTTAAAAAAAATTACAAGTTTGTCATTTTGAAAACACTAAGGGCCACCCCACTTCTGTCAATTGAGGACTTGCCTGCAGTCCTCAATTTTACAGAATTTTTTTTAACCTACAGTGACTGCAGGGCTTGCCTGCAGTCCAAAGTGAAGAGAGGACTGCAGAGTTGGCATGCAGTCCTCTGAGCTTCTCGACCCAGGCCTGGCGAAGGACGACGTGGGTCTGGATATGGACCCCCTCGACGGCGTCGACGAGGACGAGGGTGCCGTCGCTGAGGCGAGCGACGGTGGAGACCTCGCTGCAGAAGTCCATGTGGCCGGGGGAGTCGATGAGATTGACGGAGTGGGCGTCGCCGTTGTTCACATAGCGGAGGGAGATGGAGGAGCTATTCATAGTGATGGCGCGGCGCTGCTCCTCGTCGAGGAAGTCTATGAAGCGGAGGCGGCCGACGAGCTTGGGGTGGAGGACGCCGCCGCCGGAGGAGGCGATGAGGTGGTCGAAGAGGGTAGCGATAGGGGCTGCTGGCCTGCAGTCCTCTTTTTTGTTTTCTTTTTTTTTGTTTTTGTTTTTTCTTTTCTTTGGTTCCTCTTGGTGGCCCTTAGTAAATCACTTTACATTAGGTTGCTCTTAGTAAAAATTTGAAAGGGTCATGGTTGCCCTTAGTAGGATGGTTGTCCTTAGTAAAAAGTGGTGGCCTTTAACATTTGCCTATGTAAAACAAAACTACAATCTTACATATGAAATCAACGTTATCATTATTCAAACCAACTCTCCCTCCTCATTTAAACTCAACGAGTTGTCATAGTAATTCGTTCCAAATCTAACACATACTCCCTGTTGGAAATTCTTTACAATTCTTCGTTTTAAAACTGCAAGAAAATAAAATGATTAAATGTTACCGGCCTCCGGGGAAGTCGCGCACGTAGCACTGTCCTAAGAGATAGTCCGGGTCTATGTACAGACGGTATCCGAACGCTCCTAGTAGTAAAATCCCTGCTCTACCGGAATCTCGTTGCCACACACGACGCTGAGAGAATGACCCCAACTTAGCTCTGTCCAGAGCAACGATCAACAGCAGCAACAATACGAAGGAGACGAGAAATTTAGAGAGGTTCGAGAAGAATATTTTCTGTGTATGGAATAGAAAGAAGCACAGACTTATATAGGCTGATGGTGGCACTTTGTAACGTTCAGAAATAATGAATAATAATATTTTAACGTTACAAAGTAATAAGAAATACAAAAACGTGGTACATTGAACCTGGATAAAATTTTGAGGTGTCCACCGTTATAAAAATAAATGAATAGTAACGGTAAAGAAAAATTCAATGAGGAGCAAAAGGTTTTTAGGGTCTCAGCCCGAATTCGAAGAGAAAATTGAATCGGCATTCGGCGCCTGCAGATGTGGGCACGTATCCGCACCCGTTACGCGCGCCGAACCGAACCGAGCCGAGCCGGGCCGGACGACGGCGGCGGCGTGCATGTGTGGCCCTCATTTGAGGTATACTTTCCATCACGATCTGATCTAAGGATCTTAATATTCTTATCCAACTGGTTTTTAGCTTCAGATGCCCCTGATAATCTTTGGGGAGAAGCCTTATTGTCAGCCTGTTATATTCTTAATAGGATACGCAATAAGACTAATGATAAGATCCCATATGAATTATAGAAAGGTCGGACCCCTAGGATTAATTACCTCAAAGTTTGAGGATGTCTATCTAAAGTAGGAATTCCTGAACCCAAAAAGAGGAAGATAGGACCTTAGACTGTAGATGTTGTACCCATAGGATATGCCCTAGATAGTAATGCCAATAGATTTCTTGTAACCCATTCTGAAGTAAATAAAATCTCTAATAACACAATCATTGAAGCTAGAGATGCAGTTTACTTTGAGAACATTTTTCCCTTCAAGGATAGAACCCCTTCATCTTCCTCTAACCCTTCTCTTACTCCGTCTACTAGTTCTCATGACCAAATGCCTAATTCTCAATCTGAACAAGTCATAGAACCTAGAAGGAGTAAAAGAGAAAGGATTGAAAAGAATTTAGGAGAATGATTCTTCACTTTTTTGATAGAAGGTGATCCCACAACTTATGAAGAAGCTATATCTTTTCCTGTTGCTCCTTTTTGGAAAGAAGCTATTAACAATGAGTATAACTCTATTATGGAGAACAATACTTGATTTTTAGCAGACCTACCTTTAGGTAGTAAACCCATAGGTTGTAAGTGGACCTTCAAAAAGAAACTTAGAGCCGATGGCACCATAGAAAAATACAAGGCAAGGCTAGTAGCCAAAGGATTTACCCAGAAGAAAGGATTAGATTATTTTGATACCTACTCTCCTGTAGCTAGAATCTCTTCTATTAGAACCCTTCTAGCTTTAGCATCCATTCATGATATGTTGATCCATCAAATGGATGTAAAGACAGCATTTCTAAATGGAAATTTAGAATAAGAGATATATATGGAACAACCTGAAGGTTTTAATGCTAAAGGTCAAGAAAAGAAAGTTTGCAGATTAGTAAAATCTCTTTATGGCCTAAAGGAAGCTCCCAAGCAATGGCACAACAAATTTGATAAAGTCATTATAGAATTTGGTTTTGTGCCAAATGAATATGACAGGTGTTTGTATTCTAAAAATACAAATAGAAGTTGTGTTATTTTATGCTTGTATGTTGATGATATCCTTATTCTAGGATCTTCACTGGAACTGATAAATAACATTAAGAATTATTTATCTAACCAGTTTGATATGAAAAACCTAGGTGAGGCAAATCTGATCCTAGGAATGCAAGTGTCAAAAAGGAAAGAGGGCTATACTCTATCCTTAGCACATTCAATTGAGAAAATGCTAAGAAAGTTTGAATATTTTGACAAGAAACCTGCCCTTACCCCTTATGACAGTAATGTTGTTCTCAAGAAGAATGAAGGATTACCTATAGAACAACATAGATATTCATAAATAATTAGGTCCCTTATGTACATAACAAATAGGACCAGACCTGATATTGTATTTGCTATTGGAAGACTAAGCAGATACACTAGTAACCCAAACCAATCTCATTGGACTGTATTAGATAGAATATTTAGATATCTCAAGGGTACTCTAGATGATAAACTTTATTATACTAGACACCCTGATATCATAGAAGGTTACTCCGATGCAAATTGGGTAACTGATTCACATGATGTGAAATCCACTACTGGATATGTTTTTACCCTAGCAGGAGCTGCAATCTCCTGGGGATCATGTAAACAAACTATCATAGCCAGAAGTAGGACTCTGAAATGATAGCTTTGGATACTACATATACAGAAGCCGAATGGCTCAGAAATCTTATTATGCATATACCTATTTCTGTTCATCATGTTCTTGCAATTTTCATAAACTGTGATAATAAGTCTGTTATTGAACTACTAAAGCATGATTCTGTGAATGCTAAGATGAACAGGCACCTACAGCTGTGCTTCAAGTCAATAAAAAGCCTATTGGGCAAATATGTGGTTCTTGACTATATAAAGTCAGAAAAAAAAACTTTGCAGACCACTTGAAGAAGGGTCTGTCTAGGACATTGATCCTAAAATCATCGAGAGAGATGGGGTTAAGCCTATAGTAAGTCACCAGCAGTGGCAACCCAACCGAGTCTGACTGGAGATCCCAAGAAGCCGGTTCAATGGATAGAAACAAGCTAGACTAGGTGACTATTATGGAACACTGACCTGAGATTAAATTCTTTTTAAAATAAAAGCCCAGGAGGCTGTATATGTGTACATTCATACCCCATCCCTATGGTGACAGTGTTCTTTTTGTGATATGGATAGGTTGAGTTTAAACTCTTAATAAGTCCAAGCATGATATGCAGGGTTGATTTCTATCACCAACCCTTAAGGACTTACCTATATGAGAGGTCGTGAGGGCCACGACTATAGGACAGGACGATCCTAGACAACTCTTATGAATGTGTAAAAGTGTGCATAGCCAACCAAATGTGCCACCCGATAGACCCAAGTACCTCTAGCGTACTATGTGTGATATTATTTGAGTCTGGTTCAAGAAGACTGATTCAAGGCGTAGTCCATCAAGCTCTTCTTCAGACAAAGACAATAGTCACTACGTGAGATTCAAGGCTGTAGTCCATCTCATTTATGTATAGTATACAACTGCCCAGAAATTTTCTTACTCCTCTCTTATATTTTCTTCTTCTATTACCTTGAAACTTGACCTTTTGGGGGGGGGGGGGGATTGTTAGATATGAGATTGAGCAAAAGCTCAAGTTCACTCAACTTAATAATCCCACCTCCTTTTGGTGGAGCATTGATCTACTGCTGCTTTCATTCAAAAAACTCATCCTCCTCCTATAGTCCCACATCGACTAGGATAGGAGAGTGTTTTGAGCTTATATTATTTTGTTTTTGTTGGTGCTTTCTTTACATGGAGAGAGCTTGCTCTCAACATGCCTTGTAAAAGTTTAGTCCCACATCGGAAATGTACCATGAGTTATCTCAACATATATACTTGGTTGTGTTGTTGAGAGATGCACATGGGGTGGTGACCCTAAGGAGGGAACCATGTGGTTGATTTTACTAGGAGGTAAGAATAAGGCTCCAAGGATTAAGCATTAATGCTTTTGTCATTCTCTTGGATTAATTCCATTTGGAGCTAAGCCCCAAAGGGGCTTAGCGACTCGGACTCGGGCTCAGACTCGGACTCGGGCTCATGGGCTCATGGACTCGCACCAGGCTGACTGTGCAAACTACAAGTCAGTTATGGAAAGACTGATTCAATGCGATTAATTCAGATCCACTTTTTGTGGGATTTAATTCAATCTTTCCATAAGATTTGAATTAATTTCGTTGCCATCTTTGTGGGATTTAATTCAATCTCCATAAGATTTGAATTAATTTCGTTGCTATCTTCGTGGGATTTGAATTAATTTCGTTGCCATCTTTGTGGGATTTGATTCAATCTTTCCATAAGATTTGAATTAGTTTCGTTGCCATCTTTGTGGGACTTAATTCAATCTTTCCATAAGATTTGAATTAATTTCATTGCTATCTTTGTGGAATTTAATTCAATCTTTCCATAACTGAAAAGGTGGTTAGAGTTTCCACCCTCTCTCTATATATACTCTCTTCTGGCCTCCTTTGTGAGGGACGACGAATTTTATAAGTCAGAAAAGAGAGAGAGAGAGAGGGAGCTGCTGCCGCCATTGCAAGTCCATCTGAGGAGTCAGAACAGATGTGACTTCGAGCGTTCCACAAGTTCTTCAACTTGCTGGTTCCTGGAAGTAATTCGTGTGGGGCGAATCTTGCTTTGAGCAATGGTGTTTTGACACCCCAGCAACTTTTCTTCATCTCTTCTTTCTCTAGATTATTATAACTCGTTCTGTCCCAATTGCAACACGTTTACAAGGAAGAACGAGAGATCTTCTATTCTCTATTTCTCTCCTTCATATTATAATCTGGCTATTTGGTCCTTTGTATCATCGTAGATCTCGATTGCATCAGTTTTACCATCTTTGATCAAGCCCCGGGACTAACAATCTCAAAGCAAGATCCTTGTAGATGGAAAACATTAATGCTTCGCTCGTCCAATCGGACTACTGTAAGTTGGAAAAGTTCGATGGAGAGCATTATCAAGTCTGGAAGAGGAAGGTTTATTTAACTCTTCAACTCAAAGACGTTGATCATGTACTGTTGGAGGGAGAACCTTTTGTTCCAGACACTGGGTCTACTGCCGCAATCAATACGGCTACCAAACTCCAGGTCAAATAGAGAAGGGAAAATAGTATTTGCAGGTTTCTCATCCTGAATGCTATGGAGGATTCCCTGGCAGAATCCTACTCAAAAAAGGAATTTGCCAGAGACATATGGAAGTTTGTGGAAAAACTGTATGAAAAAGACAGGAACAGGAGCAAGATGTTTGTGGTTGAAAAATATCACAAATTGCTCTTTGAGGACGAGAAGTCCATGTTGCCACAGGTGAAGGAATTTCTGAAGCTGCGTCAGAAACTGGAAGACGAAGAGATGCCCCTTCCCGACAAGTTTGTCGTTGGAGGGATCATCTCAAAACTTCATGCTGGATGGAGTACCTTCTATACAATGATGCTCAGAAAGAAGCTAGACATTAGCTTGGGAGATCTACTTCAAGAGATCCATGTTGAGGACGAGATGCGTTCCCAACAGAAGATGGATACTCTGTCCAAACAGTTGGCTAACGCCAATCTAGTACAGACGAGAGATCCCAAAGGGAAGCAGGCAGCTTCTCATCACAAGAAGAAGGACTTCACCAATCTAAAAGTGAAGGGTCCTTCATTCAAGCAACAGAAGTCCAAGTTCCAAGTGACTTATTTCAATTGTGGCAAGAAAGGCCACTACAAGAGTGAATGCAGATCCAAGCCTAAACGATCAGAGAAAGGTGAGCCTAGTAAGGTTTCATTGGTTTCTAACATTGTTGCTATGATCGCACAGGTCACAACTGTGGGGGTTGACTCTGACTGGTGGATAGACACTGGTGCGACTTGTCATGTCTGTTCTGGCGAGGAATGGTTCGTCACGTACCAGCCGATATCTGAGAAGGTTGTCATGGCGAACCAGGCCCAAGATAAAGTTCTGGGGATCGAGACTGTGGAGCTAAAACTCACTTCTGGGAACATTTTGACGCTTCAAGGTGTGAAGCATATTCCGGTGATTGCCAAGAACCTGATCTCTGGGAGCCTGCTCTGCAATGCAGACTTGAGGATGGACATCAATGCTGGTCAGATGGTGATGTCCAAGAAGGGAACATACTTCGGAAAGGCTTATCAAACCGAAGGAATGTTTAAAATTCAGCTTGTCAATCAGTTTGATGACATTAATGCAGTTGCATTTTCTAATTATTCTCTTGAGTTGTGGCATAATAGACTAGGACATGTTCATTGTAAAAGAATTAACAAAATGTCTAGTCTAGGACTTATCTCCAAATATGGGGATAAGGTGGAGAAGTGTGAAGTATGTGCTCAGACGAAGATCACAAGGAAATCCTTTCATCGGGTCAATCGAAGCACAGATCTTCTGGAGTTAGTACACTCCGATATCTGTGACTTCAAACATTTCTTCACGAAGGCCGGGATGAAGTATTTCATAACCTTCATCGACGACTTCTCAAAATATGCCTTCGTCTACTTGCTCAAGACTAAAGACGAAGCTTTCGAGAAGTTCAGAGAGTTCAGGGCCGAAGCTGAACGGCAGACTGGACAACAACTCAAGAGGTTGAGAAGTGATCGAGGTGGGGAGTACAGGTCTCATGACTTCGCATCGTTCTGCAAAGAACATGGAATCATATGCGAGACTACTGCTCCATATTCTTCTTAATCCAACGGAGTAGCAGAGAGAAAGAACCGAACATTAACAGAAATGATGAATTCAATGCTACTTACTGCAGGTCTTCCAAAATGCTACTAGGGAGAAGCTGCATTAACGACCACTTTCATTCTGAATAGAGTATCATATGCAACTTCGGACGTAACTCCTCATGAACTCTGGTTCAAAGTCAGACCAAACTTGAATGTCATTCGAGTGTGGGGGTGTCTGGCGTATGTGAAGCTCCCAGATCTGAAGATTCAGAAGCTGGGGACAAGGACTACGAAGGCGATCTTCTTGGGGTATGCCGAGAAGAGTGATGCTCGGAGATTTCTTGATATTGAGTCAAATCATATCATCGAATCTCGCGATGCTGAATACTTTGAAGACAAGTTTGCAAAAGACAAAAACATTGTTCTTTCGGATATTTCGGAAAATGATGTAGGTGCAAATGAGACTGAAATCTCATATGAGCCAGTAGTCCAAGAAGAAGCTGTTGTTGATGAAACAACTCTTGTACCAGAACTCGCAGAGCCGTCAGCAAAGCGAGCGAGGAGACCTAAAGACTTCGGAGATGACTTTGTCATCTATCATGTGGAAGCAGATCCGCTTACCTATGATGAGGCGATGAAGACCAGAGATGCTATCTTCTGGAAGGAGGCAGTAAATGACGAGTTTGACTCTATCACCTCCAATAATACATGGGTGTTGGTAGATCTACCTGAAGAAGAAAAGCCCATCGGATGTAAATGGATCTTCAAGAAGAAGATGAAGGCAGATGGAACTATTGACAAGTTCAAGGCCAGGCTGGTAGCCAAGGAATTTTCTCAGAAACAGGAGATAGACTACTTTGACACGTACGCTCTAGTAGCTCGGATGACCACCATCAGGATGTTAATCGCTCTAGTAGCTATACATAAGTTGGTGATACATCAGATGGATGTAAAGACAGTATTCCTGAATAGGGAGCTGACCGAAGAGATTTACATGCAACAGCCAGATGGATTTGTCGTCAAAGGTCTTGAAGACAAAGTCTGCAAGTTGGTGAAATCATTGTATGGTTTGAAGCAAGCTCCCAAGATGTGGCATGAGAAGTTTGACAAAGTTATTAGGTCAAACGGCTACAGAGTCAGCGAGACGGACAAATGTGTTTACACAAAGTTTGCTGATGGAAGAGGAGTCATCGTTTGTCTGTACGTGGACGACATGCTAATCCTAGGGACGGATATAGGCTGTGTCACGGAGATAAAGAAGTTTCTCTCAACCAAGTTCAGTATGAAGGACTTGGGGGATGCAGATGTCATCTTGGGCATAAAGATCATCCAGACAGACACTGGAGTAGCACTGTCACAATCTCACTACATTGAAAAGATGCTCACACGCTATGGATATAAGGATCTTCCAGGGATCGATACGTCATACAGGTGTGATCAGAAGCGAAAGCCAAACTCGAGAAAAAGCGTCAGATAACTGGAGTATTCTAGCATTATCGGAAGTCTAATGTACGCAACCACTGCCACAAGGCCTGACATAGCTTTCGCCGTGGGAATGCTAAGTCGGTTCACAAGCAACCCAGGGGTTGAGCACTGGAAAGCTGTGAAGCGGGTGATGAGATATCTCAAGAAGACTCAGACATATGCACTACACTACAACGGGTATCCGACAGTAGTGGAAGGCTTCAGTGATGCTAGCTGGTGTTCAGAGGTGGAAAGCGAGAGATCCACAGGTGGATATGTCTTTTCCTTGGGTGGAGCTGCTATATCGTGGAAGTCGAAGAAGCAGACTATACTCTCTCGTTCCTCCATAGAATCTGAATTCTATGCACTCGAAACTGCAGCAGATGAAGCAGAATGGCTTCGGGAGCTCATGTATGATCTTCCAGTAGTTGGAGCTCAGATACCGGCAAAACCGATATACTGTGACAACCAGGCGACTGCGGCGGTGGCATCAAATGATCTCTTTAACGAAAAGAAGAGGACTGTGCGGTTGAAGCATAGGGCAGTACACGATCTTATCAAAAGAGGTGTAATTGCAGTGATTGATGTTCGGAGTCAGGAGAACCTGGCAGATCCGTTCACAAAGGGCCTCAAGTGCCAGTTGGTCGATGACACAGCTTGTAAAATGGGCTTGAAGGCATTCTGATAGTGTGTCTTTGTAATCCTACCATAAAATTTTATGCTATTAGTTCAAAGAGAAATCTACTAGGCATCTAACTTTTGGTTCAAAGGAGGTTCACTGACTTGAAAACTATCAGGTAATAGTGGGTACTTATTCTCTGGAACATGGAAGGGATACGGACCTATAACCACTGTTGTCTACTATGTATTTTCTGCAAAAAAAATAGATCCTGTGGAAGGTTGGCTTAAATGCCTTAATGAGTTCTCAGGCAGAGTGAATGCCTGGTGTGCTTTACAGGAAGCACGGTAGAGCAGCACTACAAGGAGTGAAACTCCATGCTACAGTGGGGTGACTCCACCATGAGGTTTCCAGGTCTGGGGTAATATATCGGCTTTGCAAGCCAAGTCATAGCGGCGTAGCACCGCAAATAGGCAGGTAGCCTAATGCTGTATGACGTAATTAAAGAGTTGTAGACAGCACTTCAAAAGGGAGGATGGCCCCATGTTACAGTGGCACGACACCACGATGAGGTACCCAGGTAGGGGTAAAGCCTCGGCCTTGTAAGCCATGTCATTGCGGCGTAACACCGCTAGGAAGCCTTAGGCTTCATGCTGAGTAGATTGGCACTACAAAGAGGCTGAGACCTCATACTACAGTAGTATGACACTACGATGAGGTTCCCAGGAAGGGGTAATGCCTCGGCATCAGGCCATGTCATAGCGGCGTAGCACCGCAAGGAAGCGCAAGGCTTCATGCCATGCCTCTTTAATAAAGAACTCACCTATAGTGTATGGAAAGAGATATCAGGCCGTCTCTTGAGGGTAAACTTGTAGACGCCCAAAATTATACACTGAAACCAGGCTGGCACAGGACCTTTAATGTACAGCCAGAAGCACACGTAACTACACTTTGTGAGTGGAAAGAATTACAATTGTGGTGCAGAATTCAAGGAGTAGTCCATTCTTGTATCACATTGTTATTTAACCAATGCAGAAAGATTCAAGTCGTCAGCGACATCTATCCTAATGCAAAATGGACAGTTACTGTATGGAACACTCAACCTTGGACACATATATATGTTGTGATTTGTGGGAGATTGTTGGTGCTTTCTTTACATGGAGAGAGCTTGCTCTCAACATGCCTTGTAAAAGTTTAGTCCCACATCGAAAATGCACCATGAGTTATCTCAACATATATACTTGGTTGTGTTGTTGAGAGATGCACATGTGGTGGTGACCCTAAGGAGGGAACCATGTGGATGATTTTACTAGGAGGTAAGAATAAGGCTCCAAGGATTAAGCATTAATGCTTTTGTCATTCTCTTGGATTAATTCCATTTGGAGCTAAGCCCCAAAGGGGCTTAGCGACTCGGACTCGGACTTGGGCTCGGGCTCGTGCTCGGACTCAGACTCTGGCTCATGGACTCGCACCAGACTGACTGTGCAGACTACAAGTCAGTTATGGAAAGACTGATTCAATGCGATTAATTCAGATCCACTTTTTGTGGGATTTAATTCAATCTTTCCATAAGATTTGAATTAATTTTGTTGCCATCTTTGTGGGATTTAATTCAATCTTTCCATAAGATTTGAATTAATTTCGTTGCTATCTTTGTAGGATTTGAATTAATTTTATTGCCATCTTTGTGGGATTTGATTCAATCTTTCCATAAGATTTGAATTAATTTCATTGCCATCTTTGTGGGACTTAATTCAATCTTTCCATAAGATTTGAATTATTGTGGGATTTAATTCAATATTTCCATAAGATTTGAATTAATTTCGTTGCTATCTTTGTGGGATTTGAATTAATTTCGTTGCCATCTTTGTGGGACTTAATTCAATCTTTTCATAAGATTTGAATTAATTTCGTTGCTATCTTTGTGGGATTTGAATTAATTTCGTTGCCATCTTTGTGGGACTTAATTCAATCTTTCCATAAGATTTGAATTAATTTCGTTGCTATCATTGTGGGATTTAATTCAATCATTTCATAACTGAAAAGGCGGTTAGAGTTTCCACCCTCTCTCTATATATACTCTCTTCTGCCTCCTTTGTGAGGGACGACGAATTTTATAAGTCAGAAAAGAGAGAGAGAGAGAGAGAGAGAGAGAGAGAGAGGAAGCTGCTGCCGCCATTGCAAGTTCATCCGATGAGTCAGAACAGAGGTGACTTCGAGCATTCCACAAGTTCTTCAACTTGCTGGTTCCTGAAAGCAATTCGTGTGGGGCGAATCTTGCTTTGAGCAACGGTGTTTTGACACCCCAGCAACTTTTCTTCATCACTTCTTTCTCTAGATTATTGTAACTCGTTCTGTCCCAATTACAACACGTTTGCAAGGAAGAACGAGAGATCTTCTCTTCTCTATTTCTCTCCTTCATATTGTAATCTGGCTATTTGGTCCTTTGTATCATCGTAGATCTCGATTGCATCAGTTTTACCATCTTTGATCAAGATCCGGGACTAACAGTTTTTTGGTGCTTCATTAAAAGTTGTGTGTGGGAGCTCCATGGACCACAACTTTTAATGAAGCACCAAAAAACAAAGTAATATAAGCTCAAAACACTCTCCTATCCTAGCCGATGTGGGACTATAAGAGGAGGATGGGTTTTTTGAATGAAAGCAGCATCAATGCTCCACCAAAAGGAGAGGGGCTTATTAAGTTGAGTGAACTTGAGCTTTTGCTCAATCTCACATCTAACACTCCCAACGTCCTCTTGGACTCGAGGACACTCGACGGACACATCTCATGGTATCCGAGCTCTGGCTCAAACTACCCCCCCTTCCACCCCGCGATACTAGGTTGCCCATACTGTACACAGGGATACACCCAATCTTCATTCAAGAAAATTAGCAGAAAACGAAGCAGAACGTACCTTTGTGCTCAGAAATCGTCTTGTGACAAGACGATGAGTCTAATTGGATGGATATGAAGGTTCCTGTGTCCGATTCAGACACAAAGAAGTACAAAACTCCTCTGAAGCAATCAGTCGAGCACCTGATGCTCAAGAACAGAGAGGGGTTTAAACTCAATTGGTCTGTCGATCCCAAAGATTCAGATCGATTAATCCATCGATTGATTGAGTCATCAAAGAATAGATCGATCAATCCATTGATCAAAACTGATTCAAGTACCAGATCAAATCATCAAAGAGAAAAATAAAATAGCTCACCGATGACTGTCAATTTGCTGCGCCTCACCGCTTGCCACTGTCAGTTTACTGAGAGGAGCCGGTGCTCTGCCGAAGCATCGTCGAGCCGTCGAGGAAAGCTCAGCTTCGTCGTCGTCGTCGCTCACTGCTGCCGTCATGCATGCCTCGCTGCTTGCTGAAGGTCGGGATAGAAACGATGGCTACCGCCGAGAAGCTCATCGTCCCCGTGGAAGAACCGCCGCTCAGTGGGGAAATCGCCAGAGAAGAAGTCGTCAGGAATCGCTGCCGCGGTGAAGTCGAGAGGACTCAGTCTGCCATGGCTGGGTTGCACGAAATTAGGGTTAGGGTGGTCGCTTTGCTTGGGGAAGGAGTTGTTAGGGAGGTTCTGCTCTTTGGTTCAACAAAGAGGAATTAAAGAAGTCAGTTTATATAGATTGGGAGAAGGGATGGTGTTGCTTGGAGAGGAGGAAAAGTGAGATGGAGGAAAAATTCGAACATTACTGCTCTCTAGGGGAGCAAATACCGACCGATGCCGAAAAACTGACCGAATATCGATTATAAATATTCCAAAAAATTGAACCAAAATTATGTACCGATATCGAATTGTCGAATCGACTAAATTACGGTATAATGGTAATGGTTTGAGTGTAATACCATACCAAAAATACCGAACCGAATCGATTCTCACTAATGTTGTTCATGATTAATTTTACACAACTCATTTTTATTTTTATCTTTGTTTTGGTTGGTTTCCTAGAACTTGAAATGGATTTTAGTGGACTTGAATTTATGTTAAGAATGCTAAGAATTGAGTTTTTGATCTTTTGAGCTTATGTTTTTGTGTTTTCATAGAATTTTGAAGTGAATTTTGGTTACTTAAACTTATACTAAAGATTAAACTTAGTGACCGCGTTTGATATTTTAAGCTCATTTTTAGGTGTTTACGACTTGTTACATATTGTTCTAATAATTTTGATTAATTGTTTGGTTGGTAGAGACTTGGCTTTAAAATTAATGCTTCCAAAAAAGTAAAAAATATATATATTATAGGTTAAGAGGTTCTACAATATTATTTGTGTTAATTGATCAAATATTAATTGATAAAATACCGATACCGAACGAAAATCGATCGAATACCGATTTAACCGAAACCGAAAAAAAACGATTCTAAATGGTACGATATTGGTATTGATTTTTCAAATATCGATTTTAAAAAATATCGAAAAAATCGACCAAATATCGATCGATTATACCGACGCTCACCCCTACTGCTCTCGACCAAATGTTCCAAGAAGATGAGAAGAGAAATCAATTGAAATGGTTAGGCTATAAGTGTAGACTTGAGTAGTGTTTGCCAGCAATAGATGGCCTGGCCCAAAAGCTAGCAGACCCTATATAAGGAATTGAGATAATTGCACTAATTGAAAATGATGAATATCTAACAATCAATAATAGCTACTCATTCTTGCTATCAAAATTTACAAGAAAATATATTTCTTAAAATAAATTAAAAATAATTATTTTCTAAAATCCTAAAATATCAAGAATATTCCAAAATTTAGTAATTCAGGAAAGGTGGGGTTACAGTCATCACACAGAAATTCTGATCAGACAAGTTGAATAACACAAGATATATAGAAAACTAAATCCTACTAATATTACAGCGGAATTACAATAACACGAGGCCAATATTATAATCACTCAGGCTCACACTCTCTCTGAATATAAATCACTTAGCTCTCTCTTATCTCTCAATACGAAAGTTCTCGCCTTAAGACATACAACGTGAAGAAGGCGATATTATTACATTGTGTCCCGTACGAATAACACAAGATGTATAAAAAAAATCAGATTTAGTTTAAATAAGTTGAAGAACACAAGATGTATAGAAAACCAAATCCTTATTAATATTGTAGCAGAATTATAAGGACACGAGACCAAGTTTACAATTACTCAAACTCACACTCCCTTTGAATACAATCACTCAACTATCTCTCATCTATCAATACAAAAGATCCTGCATTGAGGCATACAACTTGAAGAAGGCGATGTCATCACATTATGTCTCGTGTAGATGAAAACTACAATGCGATCGCACACCCTAAGAACGTTAAGGAACTTCATGCCTCGACGCGTCCAAGCGAGTTACTACCTGAACCCGCATACAAACAAACTGTGGGGATATTAGTTCATTGAATGTACTGGTGGGGGGACCTCTCGCCACCCATATAAAACTAACACGTTAATTAGTGAGTGCGCATCAAGATTTTTAGTATCTTTCTAATCTTGTCTTAGGATCAGTTTTGTAGCATTGGCTATCAAGCCTATTCGTGTCTCAAAACCATACTCATGCTACATAACAGCATAAAGCCTACATGTATCGCAACACAGAGACCGTGCCACGCAACATATATGGAACTTACCTATACTTACCTTCCAACCTTTCCTGTTCATCGCAAACTCACAAGTTATAACGTATGGACTTTGTCAGAGCACGCAGAGGTGAGGTGAGGGTGGCCGAAGCGCGTGGGAGGAAGCCGACAGTGTTGTAACTATTACATATTATTATCCATTTTATTGGTTGTTTAATCCTAATAAATTATATTAATTCTATAGGTTAAGGTTTGTCTATTATTATTCATTTTATTGGTTGTTTAATACTAATAAATTATATTAATTCTATAGGTTATGAGTCACTATATGCCGTCTTGAACTTCATAAAGAAATACAAGAATACTACATAGGAGGAAAGAGTTGGGAGAATTATGTCAAAGCACACGGCTTAGAAAATTATGACATGTTAGTCTTCCGACACCGCGGTAACATGATATTCACATTAAGGGTCTTTGACAATGTGACATGTTATGAAAAGATATATCCTTATAGTTCTCCTACGGATGTTGAAGAAAACCTCTGTACTTCCTCCAGGTCATGCTGCCGGCTGTGCTGCTTTCCCCTCCTCTTTCTGTCCACTTCTTCTCCCCAGACTCTACACTTGAGCTGGATATCATATGTGGCTGAGAGAGTCAAATAAGAAGAAGGAAAGTTGGAAGGAGCAGATAGGTCCAGAGCCATGGTGGAGGAGAGAAGAAGGAAGAGGCTTGATCAAAATGGAGGAATGGATGGATGGAAGAGAACTAGAAAGCACTGATCCTTCCTGTTGTGAGAACTATAAATAGTGAAAAAGGAGAGAGGGGTCTTTGATTTTTGCGTTCACCATCATTAGAGGGAGCAGCACTGGAAAAGTTGTGACGTTGATAGCATGAGAGAGGGAGAGGAGGAATGGAGGAAGGGAAGTGGCTGCATGCCTTTGGCTCACTTGAGCGATATTTGTGTGTCAGTGTCCCTGTTATTTGTAGACGTCCCCTAGCGCACCATGGGTGGTGGCGCATCACCCCCCCTCCCGTCCGACCACTACGACACGCCATTTCCAATGTTGTTTCATTAGTCCGATTACAATTTCGATAAACTTCTCTCGGTGGAACTGCCCTCTGGAGCTGGAGCCACCTCCTTTTTTACAGCCATCTGTGCCTCCCTCAAGCGAGATCCTCGGGTCTTAGGTGCCATCTGTGAGAACGGGTGCCATCTCGTTTGAGTACATTTTTGAAAGCAGATAAAAGAAAGAAAATTTGATTTTTCTCCAAGTGTGAGAACGGATGGCTCGGAACATAATCCAAAATTCATTCTAGCATACATTAGTGTGAATCATCTATGTTATGTACATATGGTGTAGTATATGTTTTTATCGAATCTAGTATCTGAAGGATATAACAGAATCAAGATGAACTCACATAATGTAATACCAAAACATCATCTACTACTATATAAGATATAGTGATAGGTTGTCGTATCATCATTGCCGAGGGATGAGGGTCGAAGGACAGTCAACTTTATCTACGGCTACATAGTTTCTGCCTCGCCAGTCGAATGGCTGCAGGAACTGTCCCGATCACCATATCGTACCGTAGATTTATGCAAATGGAGCTGGAGCTGGAGCCAAAATACAGAATCCAAAATACAAAATACAGAATCCAATCCCTGGGTTCGCCGAAAATACAAAAACAAAGATTGACACACAGTTCTAATTCATATGTGTTTTAAGTATGAGAACGGATGGCTCAGAACACAACCAAAAATTCATTCTAGCATACATTAGTGTGAATCATCAATGTTCTGTACATATGGTATAGTATACGTACTTATCGAATCTAGTATCTAGTATCTGAAGATTGTAACAGAATCAAGATGAACTCACATAATGTAATACTAAAATATTATCTACTACTATATAAGATATAGTGATAGGTTGTCGTATCATCATTGCCGAGGGATGAGGGTCGGAGGACAGTCAACTTCATCTACGGCTACATAGTTACATGAGCTAGTCGTTGCGAAACGTCGCTATGACGTCGCTAATAGCGACTAATTTAGCGACGTTAGTATGAACGTCGCTAAATTCTAATTATATTCCCCCACCAATTCATTTTCCCCTATTTTACTCTCCCATTCTCTCTCCTCCCCCCTCCGGCGCTCTCACTCTCTCCGGCGCTCTCACAGTACTAATTCATATCTATTTAAGTGTGAGAACGGATGGCTCAGAACACAATCCAAAATTCATTCTAGCATATATTAGTGTGGATTATTATGTTCTGTACATATGGTGTAGTATATGTTCTTATCGTATCTAGTATCTGAAGAATGTAACAGAATCAAGATGAACTCACATAATGTAATACTAAGACATCATCTACTACTATATAAGATATAGTGATAGGTTGTCATATCATCATTGCCGAGGGATGAGGGTCGGAGGACAGTCAACTTTATCTACGGCTACATAGTTTCTGCCTCGCCAGTCGAATGGCTGTTGGGACTATGTCCTGATCACCATGTAGTACCGTAGATTTATGCAAATAGAGCTGGAGCTGGAGCCAAAATACAGAATCCAAAATACAAAATACAGAATCCAATCCATGGGTTCGTCAAAAATACAAAAACAAAGATTGACACACAGCTCTAATTCATCTGTGTTTTAAGTGTGAGAACGGATGGCTCAGAACACAACCCAAAGTTCATTCTAGCATACATTAGTGTGAATCATCTATATTCTGTACATATGGTGTAGTATACGTTCTTATCAAATCTAGTATCTAGTATCTGAAGAATGTAGAATGTAATAGAATTAAGATGAACTCACATAATGTAATACTAAAATATTATCTACTACTATATAAGATATAGTGATAGGTTGTCGTATCATCATTGTCGAGGGATGAGGGTCGGAGGACAGTCAACTTCATCTATGGCTACATAGTTTTTGTCTCGCCGGTCGAATGGCTGCAGGGACTATGTCCTGATCACCATGTCGTAGTCCAACACAATCCAGAGATTGACACAGTACTAATTCATATATGTAGTCCAATACAAATAGTCTAATACAAAGACAACCCAATACAAATAGTCCAATACAAATAAGTACTAATAGCTAATAAGAACCACGCAGTTCACGCAAACGCTCAGTGATACGATCACGCAACCACCTCGAATAAGTGGGATCGACGGCGGCAGGAGAGATGTAGTCCATTGCAAGTGCTGTATGAATAGAACTCCCGGTCTCACTAGCTATCGGTGCTGGATGAATAGAACTCCCGGTCTCACTAGCTACTGATGCCACTTCCTCCTTAACAGTAGGAGGAGCCACCTCAGCATTTACTGTTTCTCTCAAACGACGTGCCGCTCCTCGGGTCATGGGTGCTATCTGGTAAGATCGATATTCATAAATAATATAATTGTAACATAACCAAGGTAACTAAAGGAACCATCATGTAATTTGAGTATATTTTCGAAAGCAGATAAAGTACAGAAAATTTGATTTTTTGCCAAGTGTGAGAACGGATGGCTCAGAACACAACACAAAATTCATTCTAATATACATTAGTGTGAATCATCTATGTTCTATAAATATGGTGTAGTATATGTTCTTATCGTATCTAGTATCTGAAGAATGTAACAGAATCAAGATGAACTCACATAATATAATACTAAGACATCATCTACTACTATATAAGATATAATGATAGGTTGTCATATCATCATTGCCGAGGGATAAGGGTCGAAGGATAGTCAACTTTATCTACGGCTACATAGTTTCTGCCTCTCCAGTCGAATGGCTGCTGGGACTATGTCCTAATCACCACGTCGTACCATAGTTTCTGCTTCGCCAGTCGAATGGCTGCAGGGACTATATGTGTAGTGCCCCGCTCCCGTTGGGGCAAAGCACTATGTAATAGGCTCGTGCCAAGTCAGACATGGTCGGGAACATAGATGGCTAGTCTGACTCGGCGACGAGTTTGGTATACAAAAACCATGGCATCAATAAAATCGATTTGGACGAGTGATATGAGTACCGTTCCAACTAATGGATCGACTACTATTGGAATAAGTCCTAGATGCGGTAGGCGGCATCTTGGCGAAGGAACTCTAAAGGGAGCGACGCAACCCGTCTGTCGTTGGTTTTATTGGTTTTCTTGGCTTTCTGAACGAATTGTTGCGTGGATTTGATAGTGTGCTTTCGCGTCGATTTATGAATGCGTCTTTGGGAATTTCAAAGGAAGGATTGAAGGAAGGGTTCTAATTTGATGCTCGTGCCATTGCAGGAGTTCGTGTAACTGACGCTTGCCCGTCACGAAGCGTTCTCCTACTCTCGGCACAATCTCCTTAGGTGGGTGGTTCTTCGGCCCCTTCTTTTCTACTCCTTCCCGCCAACTAAATGCTTAAAGTTCAACGTTCAAATCGATGATGCTAATGGGATGTATGCTTGCCACTAAGATCAAGAGCTTGGGATAATATATCAACCTAGAGAAGTTAACTCTAAGTTCATAAGTTCACACTAAGTAGAGAAACGATAAAGTTCTAAGAAAGAGATAGAATATATTTCATGCCATACAAAACACAACGAAGAAAACTATGGTGGCGGTACATCATGCCTCGGAGAATTTGGTGCCTACGGGATGCTAAATCAGAACGTACGGTTTCAGAAAAAAGGACCCTTGCACGAGTAGGAATGATTATGTGATTTGATAATGGTTACGCTATGCAATTTACTTCATACATATTAAACTGTTCATACATTCGCATGGTCAAGGACGACTTGTGCACAAGGTGAGCTTTCCTCAAGACGGTACTCGGGGCCCTGGGACCGAATCGGCCTAGGAGAAAATTATAGAAATCGCGCTTCGGCGCGAGGCATTGCGAGACCTCCAGTTAGGCTCGCTACCTGGACTGGAGGGCACGTCGCAAGGCTACGTAATCGTCCTTCGTGGTGTCGATATCACCAATGACCGCATATAGGATAGATTGCATGCTCACATATTGTCTTGTGCAGGTGGTAAGTATTATGTGTATCTTGTGCAGGAAAGGAGCACGGTCGTGGTAAGAATGGTTAAAATTGGTTATGTTGTTATCGTTTAAAATGTGCCTTCGATATGAACTGCAACTCATATAGTTCTAAATAGAAAGATCACTTCGTATGCCTGAATCCTTAATAAGCAGTGTCAGTTTAGACGAGTGGGTTCGTCCCATCCACTAGCAAGTGTGCTAACCCTCAACTCTCCAGGTAACGAGCGTGTTGCGGGAGCTCGAGACTAAGCTGGAGCAGAAGAATGGGAGGCGGCACGAAGCTCTCCTATTTTGAAGTATTTTGATGCCCAATTCAGACCGAAGGCTTTTGTTCAAATGTATAAAAGGGCATGAATGTATGGAACGCCGAGGATTATTTCAAAGCGAGCTTGTCGATAGTTTTCTTTTGTGTTTCAAAGATGTAGCCGCAACGGCATATGTAATATAAAATGACCTTGCACATATTTTGCAAGTTTATGAATGAAAAGCTGAGTATCTTCTTATGCTATGTTTTCAACTCTCTGCACTGTTTAATTTCAATGCGTCGAGTCAAAACAAAATTTCCAATTTTACATCTTTGCCTTGTGCAAGTCCATTCAGACTTGTACGGCATCACGTCCCGACCCGTGGGGATCGATTTATATCGAGTCAAGGCGATGGCGACCGATTCTGCGAGTCGGGGCGTGACAAGTTGGTATCAGAGCACGGTTCACACCTCGAACCTTTCAAAATACTTTCTTTAGATGATGCCGTTACGATTTTTCAAAAAAAACTATGCTTTTCGACATATGCGACCTGAAATAATCGTTCCATACATATAAGCCCGTAGATATTTTGAGAATACTAACGGGTTTGCTCAATTTTGTAGGAATGACGGAAAGACTGGGTGTCCCCACATTGATTAGCAAGGATAGCACCGAAGGCGTGACGCCTAGCGAATCTGCCATGGAGCGACTACTACGCCTCATGGAACTCCAACAACGCTAGTCAGAGACGCAGCCAACGACAGCTACAGGAACAGATCCAGGCCCAAGTTAGCGCCCAACAAAAGCAAATAGAGGCCCTGACCCGGATCGTAAGCACCATAGCGACGCAACAGAACTCAACGACCGTCATGTCCGAGGAAGAAGTGCAACCCGTAAAAACAAAATATGTGTCTTCCTCCTCCCTGCTCAAGATGACCAAGTTTAAGAAAATGAACCCGCCTGAATTCAACGATCGAGCAGAGCCTGACGAAGTCATGGGGTGGCTAGTGAAGATTGAGAGTCTGTTCACTCTTCTCAACATCAAGGGGTCCAAGAAAGTCGGGTGCGCAGCGTTGCAGCTCAACTTGAGGGCCTACGACTGGTGGGAGGCAAAAAAATAGGAACTCCAGGAGTCCAACCCCAACGCCAAGATCTCGTAGGAGATGTTCAAACGGACCTTCCTCGAGCAATACATCCCTCATGCCCTTCGTCGACAGAAGAAAGAGGAATTCATGTCCTTAAAGCAAGGAAACTTGTCCGTTGAAGACTACGATGTGAAGTTCGCGAAGCTTGCGAAGTTTGTCGGGGCCTTTCTGTCGAACATGGAGGCGTGGTGTGAGTGCTTCCAGCAAGGCCTGAATGAAGATTTGCATCGAGACGTCATGAACCAGAGATGCCAGACGTACAAGGAATCATATAACGCCGCTCTTGAGAGTGAGCGGATCTTCGGTCGAGCGTCACAGAAGGACGGATCAAGCATCCGCAACAACTTCAACAAGCGTCCTCACGATGCGAGGGGATCTGGTGTGCCAAAGTGCCAGAACACGTCCGAGTATCGGGGGCCTCACCCAGGCGTACGGTGCCATCGCTACGGCAAGATGGGACATCTGGCGGTCGATTGCCGAGGAGGATGCTTCAAGTGTGGCCAGATAGGTCACAAGGCAGTAGATTGTCGTATAGGGAGGGTGAACCAACATCCACCAAGGGACGTCCAAAACCAGAACCAGAACAGGGCACCTTCCGCCCATGGCACAAACGCGGTACCCGTGAACCCATAAAATTGCCAAGGGGCGCAAGGCCGAGTCTACGCACTGACTTGGGACGAAGCTTACGCGTCCGATACAGTCGTGACAGGTATACTACTCTATAAAAATATGCCTGCTAGAGTATTATTCGATTCGGGTGCTACGCATAGTTTCATATCTACCGACTTTGTAAAAGAAAATGAATTACCTATGCAACCTTTAGATATGAATCTTAGCGTTAGCACTCCATCGGGAGTAGATATGCCTGCCACTCACATTTGTAGGGATGGTTATATCTGTATCGGAGGGAGAAATCTATCCTTGGAAGTTATCGTCCTCGATGTCAAGGAGTACGATATAATCCTCGGCATGGATTGGTTGGGTGCATGCCACGCAACGATCGAATGCACGGAGAAGAGAGTTGTGTTCTGCCTTTCTGGCGAAACCGAGTTCTCCTATTCGTGCGGAGCAGCATCAAAGTTGGCAATGATAATATCGGCGATTTCGGCAAGGCGTATGTTGCATTCCGGGTGCAGCGGGTACCTAGCATCAGTTCGTGACACGAAAACGGAGATTGCAAGCACGGCCCAGACTGAAGTCGTGGCAGAATTTTTTGATGTGTTCCCAGACGAATTGCCAGGGATGCCGCCGGACCGAGAGATAGAATTCAGCATCGACACCTTCCCGGACACCCGACCGATATCCAAAGCACCTTATCGAATGGCGCCGGCAGAGCTGAAGGAAATGAAGGCACAACTACAAGAGTTACTAGATCGCGGATATATTCGCCCTAGTGTCTCCCCGTGGGGTGCCCCAGTGTTGTTTGTGAGGAAGAAGGATGGATCGATGCGGCTGTGCATCGATTATCGGGAACTCAACAAAGCTACGGTATGAAACAAGTACCCGTTACCGAGGATAGACGATTTGTTTGACCAGCTGCAAGGGGCGACGGTGTTTTCCAAGGTTGATCTTCGCTCAAGCTACCATTAATTTAAGATCAAGTCCGAGGACGTGCCGAAGTCCGCCTTCCAAACTCGATATGGTCACTACGAATTTCTGGTCATGCCCTTCGGCTTGACCAACGCTCCTGCCGCGTTCATGGATCTAATGAACCGGGTGTTTCGATCGTTCATAGACAAATTTGTCGTCGTATTCATCGATGACATTCTCATATATTCAAAGAGCAAGGACAAGCACGTGAAACATTTGAAGACGGTACTACAGACTCTGCGGGAACACCAACTTTACGCCAAGCTAAGCAAGTGCGAGTTTTGGATGAGCAGCATGACGTTCCTCGGGTACGTTGTCTCAGTGGATGGCGTCACGGTGGACCCAAAGAAGATTGAAGCAATAGTCGAATGGAAGCGGCCTACCTCAGCAGGCGACATCCGAAGTTTCCTCGGTTTGGCAGGCTACTACCGTAGATTCGTGAAAGATTTTGCCATAATTACGTCGCCTCTGACTCGCCTCACCCAGAAGGGAGTCAAATTCGAGTGGAACGACGCCTGCGAATCGAGCTTCCAAGAGTTGAAGAAACGGCTCATATCAGCGTCGATCCTTGCACTTCCGGACGGGCCAGAAGGGTTTCAGATATTTAGCGATGCATCGCGAACGGGTTTGGGATGCGTGCTTATGCAAAGGGATAAGGTAATTTCGGTTGCTTCGAGACAATTAAAGCAACACGAGAAGAATTATCCTACGTACGATCTTGAGTTAGCGGCCATTGTGTTCGCGTTGAAGCTATGGCGGCACTATCTTTATGGTGTAGCTTGCCGCATCTATACGGACCACAAGAGCCTCAAATACATCTTCACTCAACGGGACCTGAACTTACGGCAGCGGCGTTGGCTCGAACTCATCAAAGACTACGATCTGACTATCGAGTACACGCCAGGTAAGGGGAACGTTGTGGCAGACGTGCTGAGTAGAATTTTTACAGGGTGCTTGTCTATCAACCGTAACATACAGCGAGACTTGGCGGAGATGGGTATCGAACTCCGAATTCGTTACCGTGGAGCACGATTGCCCCAATTGCACCTTGAGTCGAGCTTGTACAACAAAATAAAGACCGTATAGGAGGACGACCCATTCCTGAAGAAGATGCGCGAGCTAATTTCAACGGAAAAGGCGACCGACTTTGTGGTGGACGAGGGCGGAATGACGCGGATGAAGGAGAGGATATGCATGCCGGACCCTACTGAACTTAGAAAAGAGATTCTGACGGAGGTCCATTATGCGAAGTACTCGTTGCACCCCGGGAGTACCAAAATGTATAAGGACCTGCGCACGACCTTTTGGTGGCACGGCATGAAGAAAGACGTGGCGACGTTTGTGTCACAGTGTATGGCCTGTCAACGGGTGAAGGCCGAGCATCAAAGACCAGGCAGAGAGCTACAGAACCTTGACATTCCAGTATGGAAGTGGAACGACATCTCTATGGATTTCATCATGGGCCTTCCGAAGACGTCGCGGGGGAATGATGCGATTTGGGTCATTGTCGATCGTTTGACCAAATCCGCTCATTTCATCGCTATTAAAGCATCATGGAGCGTCGATCGGTTAGCTCAGATTTATCTCGACGAGATCGTCAGACTGTACGGGGTACCGGCCACAATCATTTCGGACAGAGACGGGCGATTCTTATCACGTTTCTGAACGAGTCTACAGGCGGCGCTAGGCACTAAATTGAACCTTAGCTCCGCGTACCACCCGTAAACCGATGGCCAGATAGAAAGAGTGAATCAGATCCTGAAGGATATGCTACGTTTGTACACGATAGATTTAAAGACTAGCTGGGACACGCACTTGACGCTCGCGGAGTTCGCATACAACAACAGTTACCAATCGAGCATCCAAGTGGCTCCCTACGAGGCGTTTTACGGGAGGAAGTGCCGATCTCCGATTTGCTGGGACGAAGTCGGAGAGCGACAGGTGCTCGGGCCAGAACTAGTCGAACAAGCCGTCGAGAAGGTCCGCATGATTCGAGATAGGCTCTGTATTGCTCAGAGTCGACAAAAGAGTTATGCAGATACTCGTCGACGACCGTTAGAGTTCTTGGTTGGGGACCATGTGTTTCTGAAGGTGACGCCGATGCGGGGCGTCATGCGATTCGGGGTAAAAGGCAAGCTGAGTCGAGATTCGTCGGGCCCTTCGAGATCCTCGAAAGAGTGGCGACCGTTGCTTACCGGATCGCGCTACCTCCTGTCCTGGCCGAAGTGCACGACGTCTTCCATGCCTTCCAACTTCGGAAGTACGTGCATGACCCAAGTCATGTGGTTAGTTTCGATCAGTTGGAGCTACGCGCCGATCTATCATACTCGGAGGAGCCCGTACGAATTTTGGACCGTAAAGAAAAGATCCTGCGGAGCCGATCGATGTCCTTGGTTCGCGTACTCTGGCGTAACCATTCCGTCGAGGAGTCGACGTGGGAGCTAGAGGCGGAGATGAGGGAGAATTACCCTTCACTTTTCGCCGACGAAGGTCAGACCCTTGTTCTTATGTTTCGGAACGAAACTTTTTCTTAGTGGTATATTATGTAGTGCCCCGCTCCCGTTGGGGCGAAGTACTATGTAATAGGCTCGTGCCAAGTCAGACATGGTCGAGAACATAGATGGCTAGTCTGACTCGACGACGAGTTTGGTATACAAAAACCATGGCATCAATAAAATCGATTTGGACGAGTGATATGAGTACCGTTCCAACTAATGGATCGACTACTGTTGGAATAAGTCCTAGATGCGGTAGGCGGCGTCTTGGCGAAGGAACTCTAAAGAGAGCGACGCAACCCGTCTGCCGTTGGTTTTATTGGTTTTCTTGGCTTTCTGAACGAATTGTTGCGTGGATTTGATAGTGTGCTTTCGCGTCGATTTATGAATGCTTCTTTGGGAATTTCAAAGGAAGGATTGAAGGAAGGGTTCTAATTCGATGCTCGTGCTATTACAGGAGTTCGTGTAACTGACGCTTGCCCGTCGCAAAGCGTTCTCCTACTCTCGGCGCAATCTCCTTAGGTGGGTGGTTCTTCGGCCCCTTCTTTTCTACTCCTTCCCGCCAACAAAATTCTTAAAGTTCAACGTTCAAATCGATGATGCTAACGGGATGTATGCTTGCCACTAAGATCAAGAGCTTGGGATAATATATCAACCTAAAGAAGTTAACTCTAAGTTCATAAGTTCACACTAAGTAGAGAAACGATAAAGTTCTAAGAAAGAGATAAAATATATTTCATGCCATGCAAAACACAATGAAGAAAACTTTGGTGGCGGTACATCATGCCTCGGAGAATTTGGTGCCTACGGGATGCTAAATCAGAACGTACGGTTTCGGGAAAAAGGACCCTTGCACGAGTAGGAATGATTATGTGATTTGATAATGGTTACGCTATGCAATTTACTTCATACATATTAAACTGTTCATACATTCGCATGGTCAAGGACGACTTGTGCACAAGGTGAGCTTTCCTCGAGACGGTACCCGGGGCCCTGGGACCGAATCGGCCTGGGAGGAAATTATGGAAATCGTGCTTCAGCGCGAGGCATTACGAGACCTCCAGTTAGGCTCGCTACCTGGACTGGAGGGCGCGTCGCAAGGCTACGTAATCGTCCTTCGTGGTGTCGATATCACCAATGACCGCATATAGGATAGATTGCATGCTCACATATTGTCTTGTGCAGGTGGTAAGTATTATGTGTATCTTGTGCAGAAAAGGACCACGGTCGTGGTAAGAATGGTTAAAATTGGTTATGTTATTATCGTTTAAAATGTGCCTTCGATATGAACTGCAACTCATATAGTTCTAAATAGAAAGATCACTTCGTATGCCTGAATCCTTAATAAGCAGTGTCAGTTTAGACGAGTGGGTTCGTCCCATCCACTAGCAAGTGTGCTAACCCCCAACTCCCCAGGTAACGAGCGTACTGCGGGAGCTCGAGACTAAGCTGGAGCTGAAGAACGGGAGGCGGCATGAAGCTCTCCTATTTTGAAGTATTTTGATGCCCAATTCAGACCGAAGGCTTTTGTTCAAATGTATAAAGGGGCATAAATGTATGGAATGCCGAGGATTATTTCAAGGCGAGCTTGTCGATAGTTTTCTTTTGTGTTTCAAAGATGTAGCCGCAACGGCATATGTAATGTAAAATGACCTTACACATATTTTGCAAGTTTATGAATGAAAAGCTAAGTTTCTTCCTATGCTATGTTTTCAACTCTCTGTACTGTTTAATTTCAACGCGTCGAGTCAAAAAGGAATTTCCAATTTCACATCCTTGCCTTGTGCAAGTCCATTCAGACTTGCACGACATCACGTCCCGACCCGTGGGGATCGATTTATATCGAGTCAAGGCGATGGCGACCGATTCTGCGAGTCGGGGCATGACAATATGTCCCGATCACCATGTTACCATATATATATATATATATATATATATATATATATATATATATATAAAATTAACCAACCAACAAAACTACTTGTTACAAATATCGGCACTATCAGTGCGTTCGAATCGGAGTATCACATTTTTCGGTGTCGAAAAACAAATAGTTATTGCTAAATTATTCGATTTTTTGGCACTATCGGTGCCCCTGACTAAGCCCCCCTACACCATCCCTAACCAGAACCGTAACCCTAACCCTCCCCCATTGCTCTCCTCCCCCAGCCGCCTACACATACCCACCCCTAACCCGAACCCTACCCCTAGCTTCCCTCCCCCAGCCGCCCTCGTTCCCCCTGTCCCACCCCCCCAGCCACCCCCCACTTATCCCCGAACCACCCGCATCCCCCTTGTCCCTCCCCTCGAGCCACGTGCACCCCCCAACCACCAACAACCAAAATAGCCAGAGAGAGAGGGAGGAGAAGAGTACCACGTACCGGAGAGGGAGGAGAGTCGCCGAAGAGAGTGAGAGCGCCGGAGGGGGGAAGGAGAGAGGGTGAGAGAGTAAAATAGGAGGAAATGAACCATAACCCGAACCCTAACCCTAGCTCTCCTCCCCCAGCCGCCGTCGTCCCCCCTGCCCCACCCCCCCAGCCACCCTCCACTCACCCCCCAACCACCCGCATCCTCCCTGCACCTTCCCCCGAGCCACCCGCACCCCCGTAACCACCAACAACCAAAATAGCCGGAGAGAGAGAGAGAGAGAGGGAGGGAGGGGGAGAGTCACGTACCGGAGAGGGAGGAGAGTCGTCGGAGGGAGTGAGAGTCGTCGGAGAGAGTGAGAGCGCCGGAGGGGGGAGGAGAGAGAGTGAGAGAGTAAAATAGGGGAAAATGAATCGGTGGGGAGGGAATATAATTAGAATTTAGCGACGCTAATATTACCGTCGCTAAGTTAGTCGCTATTAGCGACGTCAGAGCGACGTTTCGCGATGACTATCTTATGTGATTAATATACGTCGTTGTTACGTCGCTTAGGTCGTCGCTAGTAGAGACTATTAGCGACGTTTAGTCTAAACGTCGCTAATAAACACAATTTAGCGACGTTAAACGAACGTCGGTAAATATATGTCTCCAATTAAGCAGATTTTAGTAGTGGGTGGAGAGAATGAATAGGGAGGAAGAATTCTAATCGGTATATTAAAAAATTTGGCGACTCCTAATATAGATGTTGCTAAACGTCGCAAAAATTAAAATATTGGCGACGTTAATAATGACGCTAACAGACATAGTTGTTAAAATATTAGCGACGTTTTAAAGATACTATGTCGCTAAACATTGTTAATTCTTAAAAACTTAGTAACTTCCAGCGACTCATAACGACTACTTGTTGCATAGTACCTAACAAGAGTCGATAATTGTCGTAATTCATCACAAACAACGACGTATGGCGACGTTCTTTTTGGACATCGATAAATTCTATAACATTAGTGATCTATAGTTCCGAAGTATCTGAATACGTCGCTATTTTGACTTAGTTTGGCAGTAGGACTCATTGTATAGATTTTTCTACTTTCCAATTGTATGTGTTGTGATTAATGTTTGTGAGAATGTTGCATTTATTATTTACCGGATTTGTCTTCGAAAACACATTGTAATAGATAGTGGAATATGTGGTGTAGTGATCAATATTGTCAGAGCTGGATAGTACCGACGAACTGACTGGGTCCGACCGATTTTGTCAAAAAAATTGGCCTGGTCTGACTTGAACCTAATATAAGAAGCGTCGGGTTTATTTTTTAGAACTGGGTTTAATCGGTGAATCGACCGAACCAGTTCACATATGAACCGAGTTTTAAAAAAACTCAAAAATATTTATCGCGTGAGATTTGGACCATTTGGTTCTTGGTTTGGTTTTGAGAGACCTTAGAGTTATAAAATTAAACCAAACCAAACATTCTAAGAATCAAACCAAACCAAACCAAGAAGTAAATGTGAATATATTATTTGAACCAAACCTCCGGTCCGACCTATAAAAAAAATTGGTTCAATCACCGGTCCGAATTTTAAAACATTGGTAATGATTGATATCGGGCACGATTAAAGATTTGATGTGATGATTGAGATTCGATACTTATACTTTGACAATATATGAGGTTTAGAAAGCTGACTACCATTGTTCTCACGTCGTAGGCTAGACGTATCCGATTTATATCCAATTATCTGGAAGTGGGTCATGACAGGTGGGGTTGGCCGCAGACACTTGGCAGATCGGAGGTAGAAGTCTTTGTTAGGCTGCCATCGCTGGTGAAGACGTTGTTGTCGTGCTTGTTTCCATGGGCAGGGGAGTGTTCAGCATGAGAAGATGATAGAGAGAAGAGGATGAGGAATAATTGGTTATGTAGGGGATGTGAGAGGGCTGGTCGTATATTGCAGGAGAAATATCGGCTTTTGCATAAAGGGGCCAACCCGAGAGGAGGGGAGTCTGGGGTATGACAGGAACTATGCTCTGCACAATGCCAGTAGGAAAAGGGAGGACCTACATGCTTAGTTTTAAAAAAAAATAAAACATAGGATTAATTAATAAAAAGGATTTATTAGTTAAGTAGCAATTTAGGAATTATCTAGTAAATTAGGGACTTAGTAATTATGAAATTGGTTAATTAGGAAAAAATAATTAATAGTTTAATAAAAAAAGGATTTATTGATATATAGAAAAAGGGAATTTGATAATAGTTTTAATCCTTTGGGAATTTAGCTATTAATAATAAAATTGGAATTTTATTTATAATAAAAAATAATGATAACACAATTTAATCAACAATAATAACAACCTAATAATTATTAATTATAAAATTTAGAGAGGAGGGGGGAATGGTTTACTTGTATTATGACATATTCTATTAGTGTCTTTATTTCAGCACTGTTGTCAACTTATAAAACCCTCTCTTTTTTTCTTGTATTTGTGGATGAGATACTAGTATCACTACAAGAAATTGCATTTTTAGCAACACACTTTAGCGACATATGGTCTTTTATGTCCCCAAAAGCTAATTTTTATTTGTTTTGGCGACATAAATTTTAGCATGTCGCGGAATCCCACACAAATTTTTATGGAGGGAAGCCAAATTATCGAGCCGACAAAAAACCACTAGATATGGCGACATGCACATGTCGCAAAAAAGGCACTGTTTCTTTGCCGACATGTACTTTGTCGGGAAAGCATTTATATAATTTTTTACTAAATAAAATTAGAAAAACATGTCTAATAAAAACCCAAAACTCAAAACTACCCAAAACTTAAAAACCTAAGAACCCGCATCCCCTCTCTCCCGCTCTCTGCCACAGACATCTCGTGCGCGCTTTTTATCTCTCGCCGACCTCTTTCGTATGCGTCGTCGATCAGTGATTCCCTCCTCATCTCCGTTGTAAACTTGGAACGAGAGGTTCCCTCCTCCATTTACAGTGAGTTTCTTCCCTAATATTTTTAGTAGCTTAATTTTGTGAGGGTTGAGATTATTATTCACTTTTATTGTATTATGTACGGACTTGATTGTCTTAGCTTCAAATTCGAGTTTGATTTTGTCCAGTTTCTATCTCTCATATGATTTTGTTAGGGTTTGATTGGGATAAGATGTTGAGAAATTAGGATTTGGTTTTCTGATCCTCTATGATGTTATGAATTTTTATCATTATCTCTATAATTTTTATTTTCTACATTTATCATGATTAGTCACAACATTGTCTTTACTGTATTATTGGAGTGTCCATGTCCGATTCATGTCCTAAACCTTAGATTCATTCAAGATACTGTATTTTTGGAGTGTACGTGCTGATACTTAGTTAAGTAATTAAGGAAATGTGCAGAGTACAAGTCGGCTACCGCTCTCATAAGCTCCTCTTCCTGTATATCTCGTGTCAGATTTACAACAGTCCCAAACTAGACTGCAGTAAACATTTGCAATTACATAAACCTGTATATCTCATGTACCATGCATATTCGAATAAAGAGTAAGTAAGATGGGGGTTTGTCTATTACTGCACTTTAGGTTGTGCAATTAATAAAAAGCTTAGTTACTATTAATTTTGCGCATGTGACAAGCATAAGCTATTTTTTCTTCTACTTGTTTATGAACATTATCAGTTCAAGAACAAATTTTACAGTAAGTCAGATATTACTACCCAGAATATTCTGTACACTTGCCTGTAATTTTTTTTCTGCTTATATTCCACGATAAAATAGCACCACGTGTCCCACTTATTACACATCACCGACATGAATTATGCCAATCCCAAAAATATGGTGGAGTCTATTATTCTGTACTGTATGGCAGGTAGATTTGGATAAAATCAGGTATTGTTGTTCTCTTTCATGTGCGAAGCAACTTCCATGTTTTAGATAGCATAGATGCTCATCTTTATGATAAATGTAGAAGAAATATGTAGTATAATCTGAGTTGTGCTAGGTAGGGGAATTTTATTCATGGTATAAATGCGTTTCTTGTGGTGTTTTAGTTTTATATAAAGACATGTGCCTTGTTTTGATTGCCAAAATATGAGTATGATGTGCTCATTTCCTTGAAGCCTGTCAGGTTTCTTTAGGCACCTTGAAATGGCAAATATATTTCTAACTCTGAAGAGCTTTGTGTAAACCGTTTAACAAAATTTATATCTACTTATCTAAATGTAACCACGATTTGAAACTCTGATCATAAATCTGGTCCATATTTTTTTGGCTCTTAAATTGTAGCTATGCTCTATCATAATTGGTACAAAACCATACACCTACTAGTGTTGCTTATAAAGCTTAGTTCCTCACTTTTTCCATCAAAGAACATAAAGAGGTTTTGAGCATGTATGACTGTTACATTCTGAATTTTTTATGTGAACCTTAATTAGGATGATGACAATTTACTAAGGGCTTAATTGAAGAGATTCTCTAAGGACGACCTCATGGCCATGCCATTTTCCTATATTACGATTTCTTATATTGTTTAAGTTCCTTTGTTTTTTTGTGGCACCGAGTTTTGTGTGAGCACCCTGAATTTCGGGTTGATTTATTTTATTTTATTTTATTTTATTTTCTGATTGATTTGGTTTCGATAAATAATTTATTCTGTTATTTTGTCCTTAAGTGTGCCTTTTCCGTGCCATTGATATTTGGAGTGTCAGGGATGTTCAACTCTGGAAATCTTCTTCACGAGTTTTGGAGTGGACATGATTGCCTTCATGATGGTATATAGTATCCCATCCAAACTTGTTCCATTGTGCTCTTTTTGCTTTGCTGAACTTCGGGTCGATTTAGACCATTTGATTATTATTTATTTTCCCACTCTTTTTCTTGATCATTTTCAGCACGTTACCTTTAAATTTGGAGCGCAAGACCAGTCAGTTTCTTGAAACCAACTTCTCATTGATGATCTACTCGAGACGCTCGTCACCCATGACCATCGTTTCCCACTCAGACACGTCATTTTGTGCTCCATTTGCTTCGCACAACTTTCCTGACGCGTGACCCGATTTTATTTCACCCCCACGGTGTCACATTTATCTTTCAACTTGATTTGTGGGTCCCCTGTCGACCAAAACCTGTCAGCCCCAATTATGGACATGGCCCACTTTGAGCCTACTATCCGTCCGTCACTTGTGTCCCATTTATTGGAATCTCCATGTACTACTTATTTACCCATGATCATCAACGTCTAATTTTAATTCAATTTTTGCTCAATGTCCGATTTTGACCCAATCCGGCTCCACCGAGTCCAGCCCAGCTTCGTGCTACCCTCCATCGGGACACCCTCATTTTTCCGTGTCCAAAAATAATATTGAATACCTGTCTACCTATTTTAATATTAATGGAAATTTTTCGTTGATTTTAAATCCATTGGAATTACCCATATTTTTTTCCTATGTTCAATCTAGCCATTGATTTTCTTATATTAATCCACACCATTAATTTCCCTCCATATCCTTAGCAGCCAACACCCCCCAGCCACATTGGCCGGCCCTAAGTTTGAGGAGTGCATTTTCTCTCTCCTCTCTCTTTCTAAATTATTATCATCTCTTCCTCTTTCTCTCTCTCCTTTCTACTACAACACCACCCCAACTCATCAACAGCAGCTTCAACGCCATCACCACCATCATTCATCCATGCAACTTCTCCTCCTCCCACTGGACCTCACCTTCCAGGCCGAGCTCGACCCTACCGCCGGCCATGGACAGCTCCCCCTCCTCCCTCTCTCCTCCATCTCCTTCATCCATCTATAACACCACCACCATTATCATCCAGGCCGAGCTCCTCCATGAACCACCGCCAACCACCACCTTAGCCACCTCACCCCCTCGCCGCCGTGCCCCCGCTGTCGTCGGCCAGGCCGCGCGCCACCGCACGACAGGGGTACACAGCAGCAGCGGCGGCAAGCCAGGCCGCGCGCGCGCTGGCAGCGCTGCCGCACCGCCGCCGACGACGTGGTCGACGTGGTCGACCCCCCGTTGGCCGAGCACATCCCCGGGATAGGCCCCGTGGCCCTCGCTTCTCTCTTCGACGCGTATCGGAGGCGATCCGTGCGTTTGGCACGGGTTCCCGTCGTGACGAGCCCGGAAACGTAGCTGAGATGCCACCCTGTTGCAGCAACTTCGCGCACATTTTTTCAGAAATCCGACCGTTGGATCGGCAATTTCTTTGCTCCGTCGCAATCTCAGTATATCCACCTTTGCTCATGTCAATTTTCGTCCGTTAATTTTATCATTTGATACATCAAAATCGGCCACCAAGTTGACCGTTTAAATTGTATTAAATTTGGACAGTTTCATGGAGCCAACTTCGTCAGCTTGTATCTCCTCTACCGCAGCTCCGTTTGGCGTACTACTAGTTCCGGTGTGAAGCTGTTATAACTTTCTTACTACTCCTCCAGTTTCGTTTCATTGTGAGCTTGTTTGATTGGTTGAATTCGACTCCAAAGTTGGCCGTCCGAATTCATAATTTCTAACTTGTAAAATTCCATTTTTGAACACGGGACTCCAAATTTTATTTCTGACACCACCATTAGACTTGTGGCATCGTTCTGGCATGTTTTCATATAAAATTTGTTAGATTTGGAGAACGTGGGCCCTGGCACATTTTTCGGTGCAAAGTGGATCCCACATTCTGGGTCAACGGGACTTTTTGATGCTGGCTCATCAGAATCCAATTCCGGATATACCGTTGAGTTCGTATCATCATTCTGGACTTGTTGACATATAATTTGCTAGGTTTTTGTGGACATTGGTTCCGGCACGCATTTCGGTGCAAGTCGGATACCAATATCCGGATCAACGGGTCATTTTGAGATCGGCTCATCGGAATCCAATTCCGGAGATACCGTTGAGTTCGTACCATCATTCTGGACTCATTGACAGGTAGTTTGTTGAGTTTTGAGAACTTTGGCTCCGGCACGCATTTTCGTGCAAACCGGAATTCTAAGTTCTGGTCAACGGGCCAAATTGAGATCGGGTCAACGGAATCCAATTCTGGAGATACCGTTGGGTTCGTATTGTCATTCTGGTTTCGTGAACATATAATTTGTTATATTTTATAGATTTGTTTTCTTGCACGTTTTTCGGTGCAAAACGGCTCCGACACGGACACCGTTTTGACCCGAAATTACCTTTTTGCCCTTGTGTCCAAATTGGACCGTTGGATAGGCTATCCTAGCTAATTTGACCATTCTAGACACGTTGGCGATGTTTATTTCATCGTCCGACAATGTTTGTTGATTGTTTCTTTAAGTTTAGCCTTGTTATAATTAATTAATAATTAATTCATATAATGCTCGTATTTCGGGATTAGTACAACAAAACTGAGCTCAGTCAATTCCAGTGATCTCACATCGCTGAAATTGACAAGATGGACACGTGGAACACCATAATAAGATTATCAACCTTACTATTGATATTCTTATCTCGATTTGCGTGTCGTAAGTTTTGACGTACAAATAACGAAATACACTTTATATTTTCAATAATTAGACTAGATTTGACCCTGTTTGACCAGAGTTGACCAGTTGACCCAAAGTCAACTGTAAGTCAACACTTGACCTAGTTTGACTAGATTATTGACCGAGTTGACCTAGAGTCGTTTTGACTTAGAAGAACCTAGTATAAGATAGATTGCTTGTAGAGATTTATTTATTACAACTTGAATACCTTGTAACCTGTGTTGCTTTAAATAGGACTATGTGGCTTCAGTTGGACCCTCTATACTTATCAGCTGCTCAGGTTACCAGGCGAGTACATTCACTGATAGTTTTTATTGTCTTGATATCTACTATATCTGATTCAGTCGTAGTGTTTTACTTGATTCCCGACACGACGATTCACGGACTAGTATACGTCGGATCCTGTCATGAGATGTTATTCCTGGACTTTTTTGGTATATGGGTATGAGATATTTCTGTGTTCCTGTACTTGTATAGACATTGATTTGGGAGTGGGCTGGCCCCCTGCTCTCGAACCTTGTGTCATGACGTGCCATGTCCGGATCCGTGATACTACTCGAGGATGGGAGAATTATTAGGGGTTATTTGATCAAAGCCTCCCTGTAACTATATTTTGCTAGCGCCACCCTCACCTCACGTAGGGTGTAGCAGATACCCCCTTGCCAGTTATCCAGGTTGGACGGCATGTCTCTCCGTTGAGGTCACCGCGGATTGTCGGGCCAAGTGGATAACCATCTCTTGCTTCCCTAGCCGATCACATATCGCTCTAATAGTTCAAATCACCTTTTACATTTATTAGCGTATCTTATATTCCAGTTCAGCTTTACTTTTTGTACTTCTCACCATGCTATGATTATATTACTCACATGCTCTACATGTTTTTATACTGTACCATGGTTATGGGACTAAGTTCTGTTTGAAAGAAAGGTTACAACCCCGGTCCTTGTTTGGTTTAAGGGTTGTAACTCGACTTTCAAACAGTTCCCAAGTCGTCGATATCTTTGTCTTGTATTTCATTATTACTGTCTCTTATAGTATTTCTTAATTCATATGGAACTGCTGTTGGTGTTTGTACTTGCTCATTTTCCTGACAGGATACGTTGACAAATTTTACAGATAGCTTGGAGATTTCCTGCTAGTCTAGAGGAGACACATTAGAGGTTGTTTAGTTAGCTATTTTCAGTTGTCTGGAGTTGTATTTATTTTGTGGATTATTGTATCTGAGTTTTGAGATGTATTTCTAGGTTATGTATCTTAGACACTTAGACTTCTATCTCCTGTATCTCTTTTGGATTTCATGTTTTATCTATCTTCATTATCATGCTCTACCTTAGATGTGATTGAGACTTTATCTGCTATATCACCCCATTCTTCGGGGAGTATAAACTATTTAGTCTTATACTGTTAGATGCATTGAGACCTAGGACAGCGTTCTACCGCCAACACTGCGGCGTAGGCTGGGCGTTGTTACGTTCTCGTGCCCTAACCCTAGGGTGCGGGTCGTGACACGTTTTTAGTGGTGGCCCATGCAGGTCGAGACTAAAAGTGTAGTGGTATTCGAACTAGAGTACCACTACAGCCTGCAGTAGGATTAGGATATATTTTGAAGATACTCAATCACAATTAGGAACCCTTGAGAGATTCCTGGGACGACCCTTGAGAATCTTATTTAACTTCGATTTGAAAACTCTTTTTCCTTGATTGATTTAATCTTTACTTTCTGCTATTGAATTTGATTTTGATGGATTATTATTGAATTTGAGTTTGTATTTATTGATTTTGAAGGATGATTATTGAATTTTAAATTTTGATGATAGCTGTTGCATCCGAGTTTGTATTTTCATGGATTTTTATTTATTTTTGGATTTTGATGTTCGTTGATAAATTTGAATTAATTTTTGAGTATTCATTGTTGATTTAAATTAATTTTGTCAAGATGAAATTATATGGGCTAGGTCATCTAAGTTATGGAGTCTAGTCTTCTACAGTCATATTAGCCAGCATGGTGAGGACATATAGTTTGACTTGGATATATCTCTCGGGTGTAGGAATTTAAGGTTTTCGCAGCCAAGCTAGCGGCATCGCGAAAATGTTAAATACCATGATTTTAGAGGTATGTGCCTAAGTCGAGGACTCTGTGATTATCGTAGCCTTGCTTACTAGTATGATGAGGATTTAGTGTACCATGATTTTGGACAGACGCATATGATTATCAGATTGTACCTTAAATATTTTCGAAACATGTTTTCTCTACTTTTGTTTGTCCTTCAAAAAAAATTTAAATTTTTTTTTAATTATTAATTGTTTTGTTTTGTTTGCTTCTCATTATTTAATTTAAGAGTAGGTTTGCTTGTTTTTATAAACCTTTGCGTAACTTATTGCTATGAGTTTCTTCTTAATACAATGAATCGATAAATTTGCTAGACTTTATCTTGGATTTGATAATTTAGCTCTGGATTTCAAAATGGTTCTTCTTTAAATAGATAAGCAAAACAGATTTCATCGTTATTTCTTCCTTACTATTATTCTTGTATTAAATAATAATAATAAAACTGCCTTGATTACATCAATCGCCTACTTTGCAATCTTGGTAGAATTCTAAATATTGCTCTTGATATAGAATTTGGTTTTTATATTGGGTCATGTGAATATAGATATAGTGGACACAAATACTTTGCCTGACACGTATGCATGCTACACTTGATTTCCCACCTATCTAAATACACATTAATATGTTATTGATGTTTAAATTGTCAAACCTTAATATTTCTGGTTTTCTGCTTTTCCAGTTTAAATTCGTAATTTAAATATAAATTTCATGTTATTAGTTTTGTCTATATAACTGTACATGTATGATATCTACAGGGTTTCAATTTTAGAAAAATTGGTAAAGTTATGTTAAATTTGTCAATCTGAGACTGTGTGCATATTAACCCTTAATACGGAATACCATGATTAGTGTAACTTGATAGCTGTTGTTTTGGAACCAATTTCTCATATACAATTTCATATGTATTCATGTACACACACGCCTACTATCTAACCATATGAACATGTCCCTGTACACCTAATGCTAGTTTTTCCCTCTCTAACGCTCTATATATATTGTGATTGGATTTCCATGCAATTGACTTTATTCCTTAACTAGTGATTTTGATTTTTTCTTGAATAGTACCTTTTTTCAGAAAATTGGTAGTTACCTTCATTTTATTTTTTGATGAGTACCAGTTTTCATATAGGATGGTAGACTGCCTTACAGTTTTGATGGTTTGTTGTCTCTGTAACTTTTTGTTTCGCACCCTGGATTGCTTGTGTGTTTTGATACCATTTTGGTTAGCATGACTAGTATACCTAGATGAGACGTATAACCGTTTTGGTTAGCATGACTAGTATACCTAGATGAGACTTACTACCACCGTATGCCATGACCCTGTATGCCGTCCTTTTGATGGCATGATTTATTTTAATCTGGGTCTTTGATTTTGGGGGTTTGACCTAGAGGGAGTATGGGCATTTTAATTTCGAGGACGAAATTTTTACAAGGTGGGTAGGATGTGAGCACCCTGAATTTCGGGTTGATTTTTTTCATTTTATTTTATTTTATTTTTTGATTGATTTGGTTTCGATAAATAATTTATTCTGTTATTTTTTCCTTAAGTGTGCCTTTTCCGTGCCATTGATATTTGGAGTGTCAGGGATGTTCAACTCTGAAAATCTTCTTCACGAGTTTTGGAGTGGACATGATTGCCTTCGTGATGGTATATAGTGTCCTATCCAAACTTGTTCCCTTGTGCTCTTTTTGCTTCGCTAAACTTCGGGTCGAATTAGACCATTTGATTATTATTTATTTTCCTACTCTTTTCCTTGATCATTTTTAGCACGTTACCGTGACTTTTAAATTTGGAGCGCAAGACCAGTCAGTTTCTTGAAACCAACTTCTCATTGATGATCTACTCGAGACGCTCGTCACCCATGACCTTCGTTTCCCACTCAGACACGTCATTTTGTGCTCCATTTGCTTCGCACAACTTTTCTGACGCGTGACCCGATTTTATTTCACACCCACGGTGTCATATTTATCTTCCAACTTGATTTGTGGGTCCCCTGTCGACCAAAACCTGTCAGCCCCAACTATGGACATGGCCCACTTTGAGCCTACTATCCGTCCGCCACTTGTGTCACATTTATTGGAATCCCCATGTACTACTTATTTACCCATGATCATCAACGTCCAATTTTAATTCAATTTTTGCTCAATGTCCGATTTTGACCCAATCCGGCTCCACCGAGTCCAGCCCAGCTTCGTGCTACCCTCCATCGGGACACCCTTATTTTTCCGTGTCCAAAAATAATATTGAATACCTGTCTACCTATTTTAATATTAATGGAAAATTTTCGTTGATTTTAAATCCATTGGAATTACCTATATTTTTTCCTATGTTCAATCTAGCCATTGATTTCCTTATATTAATCCACACCATTAATTTTCCTCCATATCCTTAGCAGCCAACACCCCCCTAGCCACATTGGCCGGCCCTAAGTTTGAGGAGTGCATTTTCTTTTTCCTCTCTCTTTCTAAATTATTATCATCTCTTCCTCTTTCTCTCTCTCCTTTCTACTACAACACCACCCCAACTCATCAACAGCAGCTTCAACGCCATCACCACCATTATTCATCCATGCAACTTCTTCTCCTCCCACTGGACCTCACCTTCCAGGCCGAGCTCGTCCCCACCGTCGGCCATGGACAGCTCCTCATCCTCCCTCTCTCCTCCATCTCCTTCATCCATCTATAACACCACCACCATTATCATCCAGGCCGAGCTCCTCCATGAACCACCGCCAACCACCACCTTAGCCACCTCACCCCCTCGCCGTCGTGCCCCCGTCGTCGCCGGCCAGGCCGCGCGCCGCCGCGCGACAGGGGTGCACTGCAACAGCAGCGGCAAGCCAGACCGCGCGCACGCTGGCAGCGCTGCAGCACCGCCGCCGGCGATGTGGTCGACCCCCCGTTGGCCGGGCACATCCCCGGGACAGGCCCCATGGCCCTCGCTTCTCTCTCCGATGCGTATCGGAGGCGATCCGTGCGTTTGGCACGGGTTCCCGTCGTGACGAGCCCGGAAACGTAGCTGAGATGTCGTCCCGTTGCAGCAACTTCGCGCACATTTTTCTAGAAATCCGACCGTTGGATCGGTGATTTCTTCGCTCCGTCGCAATCTCGGTATATCCACCTTCGCTCATCTCAATTTTCGTCCGTTAATTTTATCGTTTGATACAACCAAATCGGCCACCAAGTTGACCGTTTAAATTGTATTAAATTTGGACAGTTTCGTGGGGTCAACTTCGTCAGCTTGTATCTCCTCCACCGCAGCTCCGTTTGGCGTGCTACCATTGCCGGTGCGAAGCTGGTATAACCCTCTTACTACTCCTCCAGTTTCGTTTCATTGTGAGCTTGTTTGATTGGTTGAATTCGACGCCAAAGTTGGCCGTCCGAATTCGTAATTTCCAACTTGTAAAATTCTATTTTTTAACACGGGACTCCAGATTTCATTTCTGACACCACCATTAGACTTGTGGCATCGTTTTGGCATGTTTTTATATAAAATTTGTTAGATTTGGAGAACATGGGCCCTGATACGTTTTTCGGTGCAAAGTGGGTCTCACATTCTGGGTCAACGGGACTTTTTGACGTCGGCTCATCGGAATCCAATTCCGGATATACCGTTGAGTTCGTATCGTCATTCTGGACTCGTTGACATATAATTTGCTAGGTTTTGGTGAACATTGGTTCCGGCACGTATTTCGGTGCAAGTCGGATACCAATATCCGGATCAACGGGTCATTTTGAGATCGGCTCATCGGAATCCAATTCCGGAGATACCGTTGAGTACGTATCATCATTCTGGACTCGTTGACAGGTATTTGTTGAGTTTTGAGAACTTTGGCTCCGGCACGCATTTCCGTGCAAACCGGAATTCCAAGTTCTGGTTAACGGGCCAAATTGAGATCGGGTCAACGGAATCCAATTCTGGAGATACCTTTGGGTTCGTATCGTCATTCTGGTTTCGTGGACATATAATTTGTTATATTTTATAGACTTATTTTCTTGCACATTTTTCGGTGCAAAACGGCTCCGACACGGACACCGTTTTGACCCAAAATTACCTTTTTGCCCTTGTGTCCAAATTGGACCATTGGGTAGGCTATCCTAGCTAATTTGACCATTCTGGACACGTTGGCGATGTTTATTTCATCGTCCGACAATGTTTGTTGATAGTTTCTCTAAGTTTAGCCTTGTTATAATTAATTAATAATTAATTCATATAATGCTCGTATTTCGGGATTAGTACAACGAAACTGAGCTCAGTCAATTCCAGTAATCTCACATCGCTGAAATTGACAAGACGGACACGTGGAACACCATAATAAGATTATCAACCTTACCATTAATATTCTTATCTCGATTTGCGTGTCGTCAGTTTCGACGTACGAATAACGAAGTACACTTTATATTTTCAATAATTAGACTAGATTTGACCCTGTTTGACCAGAGTTGATCAGTTGACCCAAAGTCAACTGTAAGTCAACACTTGACCTAGTTTGACTAGATTATTGACCGGAGTTGACCTAGAGTCGTTTTGACTTAGAAGAACCTAGTATAAGATAGATTGCTTGTAGAGATTTATTTATTACAACTTGAATATCTTGTAACATGTGTTGCTTTAAATAGGACTCTGTGGCTTCAGTTGGACCCTCTATACTTATCAGCTGCTCAGGTTACCAGGCGAGTACATTCACTGATAGTTTTCATTGTCTTGATATCTACTATATCCGATTCAGTCGTAGTGTTTTACTTGATTCCCGACACGACGGTTCACGGACTAGTATACGTCGGATCCTGTTATGAGATGTTATTCCTGGACTTTCTTGGTATATGGGTATGAGATATTTCTGTGTTCCTGTACTTGTATAGACATTGATTTAGGAGTGGACTGGTCCCCTGCTCTCGAACCTTGTGTCATGACGTGCCATGTCCGGATCCGTGATACTACTCGAGGATGGGGGAATTATTAGGGGTTATGTGATCAAAGCCTCCCTCTAACTATATTTTGCTAGCGCCACCCTCACCTCACGTAGGGTGTAGCAGATACCCCCTTGCCAGTTATCCAGGTTGGACGACATGTCTCTCCGTTGAGGTCACCGCGGATTGTCGGACCAAGTGGATAACCATCCCTTGCTTCCCTAGCCGATCACATATCGCTCTAATAGTTCAAATCACCTTTTACATTTATTAGCGTATCTTATATTCCAGTTCAGGTTTACTTTCTGTACTTTTCACCATGCTATGATTCTATTACTCACATGCTCTACCTGTTTTTATACTGTACCATGGTTATGGGACTAAGTTCTGTTTGAAAGAAGGGTTACAACCCCAGTCCTTGTTTGGTTTAAGGGTTGTAACTCGACTTTCAAATAGTTCCCAAGTCGCCGATATCTTTGTCTTGTATTTCATTATTACTGTCTCTTATAGTATTTCTCAATTCATATGGAACTGTTGTTGGTGTTTGTACTTGCTCATTTTCCTGACAGGATACGTTGACAAATTTTACAGATAGCTTGGAGATTTCCTGCTAGTCTAGAGGAAACACATTAGAGGTTGTTTAGTTAGCTATTTTCAGTTGTCTGGAGTTGTATTTATTTTATGGATTACTGTATCTGAGTTTTGAGATGTATTTCTGGGTTATGTATCTTAGACACTTAGACTTCTATCTCCTGTATCTCTTTTGGATTTCATGTTTTATCTATCTTCATTATCATGCTCTACCTTAGATGTGATTGAGACTGTATCTGCTATGTCACCCCCATTCGGGGAGTATAAACTGTTTAGTCTTATACTGTTAGATGCATTGAGACCTAGGACAGCGTTCTACCGCCGACACTGCGGCGTAGGTTGGGCGTTGTTACGTTCTCGTGCCCTAACCCTAGGGTGCGGGTCGTGACATTTTGTTTCTAATAGGAATGATAATATATAAGGATTTATGATGCCAAGCTAAAGAGTTCAAGAAATGATTTTTTTTCTTTTGTTTTTTTTATGATATATAGGACACTTCTTCCAAATAAATTCACCGTGTACGTATGTGTCTGACATGACACATGCACATTTGTGTCCGACACTTGCTTATTGTCAATGTATATACTTGCTGGTTCTTATTAAGTTCATTCATATCCAAAGCTCAACCATATAAATATTCATGCTAAATATATGTATTAGATATTTAATTGTACCCTGTTGATTCATGAGATGAAGAACAAAATTAAATTGATTGCGGAAGCGTACCTGAATCCATTGCTAGACTTGATGGATGTTGAAGCGATCGTCTCTTTATTGTGTTCGATCTTCCAATCCACTACGGCCCTTAATAACAAAGATGAAATCTTTGTTCCTCTCTTTGTTGATGGGGATACAGAAGAGAATAGAGAAATCCTCTCTTTGTGGCCGTATGAGTTGGGGACCATAACCCTAATGAATACACATATATATAGATATGTGTGTTGTGATATTTCTAATTTGGCCCCTCATCAAATTAGAATTATCTTCGGTATCTACACATTAATTCTATGACAATTATACCCTTATAAAACCCCTAAATTTCTACTATTTTTTTTATTTATTAAATTGCATGGATTTAAAAAATTTTGTACTGTATGTCACGTAGTCGTATTGTACGTCGTAATAAAAATTTTCGTTTGCTCGACGAGTGCGAATATGTGCGAGCGTACATATTTTAGAAAAACAATTATTTTTATTTTCTTACACTTTCAAAATATTATATAGACTTATTATTCTTGCCATAAAAAGTCTATTGTTTTTTTTGCAGTTATTAATAATAAAAATTTTCGTGCAAAAATATTTATTTCATAAATAATTATTTATTTTAAATAATAATGTATTTTTGAAATTATTTAATATTAATATTTTATTATTCAAAAAGATTTATTATTAAAAAGGATTTATTATTTTCGAAATTTATTTATTATAGAATTTTGGAAAACATATTTTTGAAATATTTGTGACAGTTTAAATTTTGATTTGATTCCATAGATACATTTAAATAGTAAACTATCTATATTTTAAATTAATGTGATTTTAAACTAAAAGTATTTAATTTGATTTAAATTAGATATTTAAAATTTGAATTGTATTTGGAATTAGATTTGTATTTGGATTTGGTTTTAAATTAAATATATGATTTATCTACTGGGGTTTTGAATATTCTAATTCCTATCTAATTGGGAATTCCCACATCCTATAAATAGGCAGGTACTCCTCCAATTTATTTTATCAACCACCAAATTTTCCCACAAGTATTCCACCACAAGTGCAGTGCCTCGTGTCCGTGTCCATGGCCAGATTCTTATTCCATTATCTACAATTACATTTTCTCTCTATGTCGACAATCCCGACACTTTCAATCTCTAAACCTAGCCTAATCCTACCCGAGCCATCTACCCACCACGACCCTCGTCGTTCCAACCACCCTCGGGACAACCCACCAACACCCGCCATCAACCACCTCCGTCACCATCCTCGTTCCGTGCCCGGCCACCGCGACCACCCACAGCACCATCGCCTGTTCCCCGCCACCGCCAGTAATAACAACCCCGGCCTCCCCATGTCCGCCCACTGCCACCACCATCGCCAACTACATCCACAACCCACGCCCCACCGTCATCACCACCGCGGACACAACCGTGGCAGTCCACAGCCACCACACACGCACACCATCACGACCACGGCCACTGGCCGGAAAACCCAAACCAGTACCAAACCAAAAACCCAAGAACAAAAACCCTAACCCTAAAACTGAACTCACCTCCGTCGACTGCCGGATCTCCGTCGCTGCGCTGGATTTCCGCGAACGGATCCGCCTCCGTCGTCTCGACCCATCTCCCCGCTTCCCCCTTGCCTCCGCTCCTCCGCGAGCAGTACTCCGCCGTGCCGTGGAAACCCCCACCAGAGACCGACCTCCGTTCTCCAGCTCCGCCCTAGCCTCCGACCACCGTCCACACCCGAGCCGACCAAAACCCTCCTCCGCCGAAGACGCCCCGCCCCGTCTTCTTCCTCTCCACTGCCGCCTGTGCCCTAATCGCCGAACCCCTTCCGCCCCAGCTCCTCCTCTGCAGGCCCGCCGCACGCTCGAGCACGGGACGCCGTGCCGCCTGACCCCCCACCTATCTCCGCCGCACGCTCGAGCACGGGACGCCGTGCCGCCTGACCTCCCACCTATCTCCGCCGTGTCGCTCCCCCTCTCGACGACCCTTCTTCCCTTCCTCTCTCCCACTGACTCTCTCCCTCCCCCTCGCCATCATCTTCTCTCTCTCGAACCTCTTTCTCTCTCTCCCTTCTCTGTTTTAATGGAGAGCAGCAGCGTCGACTGACTGCTGCAAAATTTTTATTTTTTTATTTGTAAATTCTTTTTATTTATTCGATTATCCATTTTATTTTATTTTGTGGTTGCTGTTATAGTGTTTTACTCAATAACTTAATTCCTTATCATTATCATTACTATTATTAATATATTATTAATCTTATTATTATTATTATTATTATTTAATTAATGTTATTATTATTATGGTATTTATGGTTATTATTTTTATGACTATTATTATTACAAATTGCTATTTTTGTTATTATTATTAAATTCTATTATTGTTATTGTTATTATTATCACTATCATTATTATTTTTTTGTGGGTTTAACAATTAGTACATTATTTTCTGCAGTTTGTACTCTTGCATTATTCTAGATAGTATTGATATTTTAACCTAATATAGTATCGATATTTTAACCTAGTATAAAACTATGTATTTTGGACTGTAAAGGATTGTTACTTTTTAAGTACAAATAGTAATAAAATATAGATTTAAACTTGAAAATACTATTTTGACAAACTTAAGGTCCTAGCCTAAGGCAATTTTATTTTCAAAAGTATTTATCTAAAAACTATTTTAACTAGTATAATTATTTTCCTTCTCGAGTGTTATAAATAATTTCCTAAAATCATATATATTATATTCAAATTCCTTCGATTATCTCCCTCTTCCGCAAATAGTCCTATTCACAATCCCTTGCCAATTCAAGCCTACCTTATGTCCACCCTAACTAACTTGACCCTTCTGGACCCAATGGAACTGTCCGTGTCACCACCCGAGGTCTCCTTGTACAGTTGTTGCACCGAAGTTGCAGATCGTGCCACCTTGATTATCGCAGCACACCAGGCGCTCTACCAGGCAAGACACCTTGCCATTAGCTGTTTAATTATTTTTAGCTCATATTTCATGCATGTCTATTATTTTCTTTATAAACTGTGATACATGGCATAACTGTTCTTTTATATTTCCGGCTGTGTATTATTTTCTTACAAATTAAACCTAGATTTAAGGGACCACCTTGTGTGTCGCATTCATTGGCCTTGACACGTTGTAAACACGAGGTTGTGTGTCGCATGTAGAACACGGAAGTACGTGATTGGCTGGCCACCAGTACGTACAAGCCGTGCGATAGGAATAACCGCTAATAGAGGTTGCATGCTAGTTTGACTTAGCGGTTATAGTGGTTTGTGTTGTGGATACAACACAGTAGGCATTGGGCGGGGAGGACAATTCCTTAGCGTATGGACTTCGATGCACTTCTCTTGTGACCCGGACTCTCCGCTGGAGATACGGGGTTGATGATCCAAGATTACTGACGGCCACTGACGATTCTGCGGAACGTCATGCTCTTTCTGCTGGGGCCTCTGGTGCCCAAAGGAGGACTACGCCGATCCTATTCAGCCAGGGCCCATGCGTAGGAAGGATTGTTCTTAACAACATTTCACTTAGAATGGTAGGCTACCCTATCCATTAGGTACGAGTACTTTTGGTTTGGGTACTTGTATCTGACCGTGACTTGGAACAATAACTTGTCGCGAATTAGTTCGTCACATCTTGTCCTTGTTTGGTTGTAGGTGTGACTTACTACTTCGATGAGAAGGTATTGAACCTTGTTGGGGTCCGGATACCATATCGGATTCTTAGCATGGAAAGATACGTCACCGTGAATTAGTTTACCATCTCTTGTCCTTGTTTGGTTGGGGGGATGGTACGCTCGTTCAGTAGGTGCGTATTGGACTATGTTATAGATTCGATTTACTTATTTATTGAGCAATATTTATTCAGTTTATATGGCATGCTATTATGTGTCTTGTTACGTCCCTCTGAGGACCTGGTTGTCTTGCCAGGTGTGTGCTACTGTCTTTCGCAGGTGCTTTCGCTCTAGCCGTGTTCATTGCTACTTCTTCGAGGATGATTGTATTTGGATCGTCTTCGCTTCGCTCACCACTCATTACATTTTCTATGTACTTTTCCTTATTTTGTTGGTAGTAGATTTGTCTCCGCCCAACATATTGTATCAAGACAAATTTATTCTCATTATATGATCTTTTATTCATTTATTCTGTGTAGATGAGATTAGTTATGGTTCTACTGCATTTTACAGCTTATGTATTTATACGAGGCTTCCATATATTGGAGTATACTTCGTATGAATACAGCTGGCATGTCTACGTTCCTAGTCCTACGTATTTTGGGACTGGGGCGTTACAACCCTTAAGCCAATTTTTCAAATAGACCACTTTAATTTGGCTTAATTATTTAGATAGCTCAAACACAATTAATTTTACATGTGTGGCCCCATAATTATTGAATAATTCCAACAATCTCCTACTGGGCCACACATGTAACCTTATAATTGTGTTAACATTAGTGAGCTCATAAATTGCTATCTTAATCCTTAGGGCATATCCGGACAATCTCGTCCATTAACCATATCAACATAGGATCAAAGCGGCCTTCGTCACATACAGCGTAACTAAACCATCAATGGTCACATATACCAATATAGCTAAACGACATAGATCAATCATGGATGCGTAGCATGGAAATTACACGCAATGTGATCAATACATGTCTATTTCCAATTGGTCCTCCTTAACTTTAATGAGATCAATACTTTAACATAATAAAAACAGAATGAACTGAATTTCCATATATCTGATCAGATAAATATCCAAAATACTTTAATACATAAATGTGTCCAAAATCAAATAGCACCCAAATACACAAAATACAAACTCCCACTGTATTGCCATATTCTTAATTAAGATAACACCCATATGAACAGTATGCTCATGAAAGATCCTGGGTGATAATACTTCTGTGAGTGGATCCACTAATCATGGAGTTTGTCCTAATGTGCTATATGGACACTTAAATCATTCTGAATTCTTTTCTTCACAACTAGAAACTTTATGTCGATATCCTTTGACTTATAAAAGTTTCTGTTGTTATTGGAATACAGTATTGCTGATTTATTATCACACCGTAATTTAAGTGGTCTTTCAACACCCTTTTCTGTAGGCGCAGCCTTGTGACAAAATTTCGCAACCATATTCCCAGAATAGATGCCTAACAACATGTTATAATGTAGCACCCAGTTTTCCAAATAAGGGTAATTTTGAAATTTTGTGTTTATAATTATTTTAATAATGATATTTAATTCATGATATGATTTTGGTGATTTTAAATCATTTTAAAATTATTTAAATCAATGACTTATGGTTTTGACGTTTTGCTAGTGAAACCCTAGAGACTGTTTGACCTAGAGCCTAACCATGTGATTATGATATTTAAATGTCATTTCTGGCCTAAGAATATTTTGCATTTGACCTCTTTGAATTATTTTAATATTTATTTTATTATTTATGATATTATTTTGGGGTTATTTGAGTCGGGTTTGAATTTCATCTCAATCCAACTTGTAACGGGGATCCGGGGTAACTTAGACTCTAGTTGGACCCATGCATTAGTTAGCCATGGCCCACATTTTAATTTATCATGTTAGAAAGATTAGTCATAATCCTAATTATTAGGTTAACCATTTAGAGTTTTTTTATTTAACCCTTTTACCCCCAAACCCTAACCAAAATTGTTTTAAACACTTGTAACTAAGGGAGTGGCAAACTTGTAATATTCAATGAAGGGGGGATATAACCATTGTGGCCGGCCCTAATAGGACACCCATCTCATTTTCTTTCTTTGAGAAGTTTTCTTCCCCAAGTGCTCTCAAGCTCTCCCAAGGAAGAAGCATTTCTCCTTGGATTTTCTCTCCTTTAGGTAATATTTCCTTCTCTTTTATTTCTCCATTTTGTATTTAGGAAAGTTTTAACCATAGGAATGACCCCCATTGTTGTGTCCCTATTTTGTGTCCTCTTGTGTCCATTATGTGTCCTTTAGGGATTTCTATTATTTTATTGTTGTGTCTTGTGTTCATGGGGAAAACCCCCAAACTTGGACACACTTTATATTTAAAATATTGATTAAATAAATTAATTCATATTAAATCTCAGATTTGAATATGTAGAGATGTCTTCTTGAGTACTTTACATTTCATTCATGTATCTCTTATAGATGTGTTCATTTAATTCATGCTGAGATGGTACAATATTGATTATTAGTAGGAGTTACTATTCGGCATATGCATTTTGTGCACCCTTGTGTGTAATATAATGTTCTATTTGATTTTAACCCATGTTAATGTATATACATTATGTAATTAAATGGAGAATGCAAGCATGAGTAAATGGTTAAATAAATGATGTAAGAGGTGTAAGTATCCTATCTAATGTAAGCATGTATAAGTATGGCTTGTAATGAATATGTAGGTTCCATAGTATGTAATGTATGGTGCATATAGTAGTGCAAGAGAATAAATAAATGATGAATGAATACAAGCATGAATGTAATGTAATAATAGATATAATGTATGCAATATACAAGTTAATAAGATGTAATGTTCTATGTTAACACAAATCCTATATTACCTCATGTACCCCTTACACTATGCTGACACTATCACACTTGACACTTTGTTCACTTACACTTTGACACTCTTTGATATTTATACACTATGTATGCCCATTTAACCCTCACTTGCCCCTTTGCCATGTCACATACACACACATAGCCTCTTAAATAAGTATTTATGAATATAGTTAACTTAGCTATGTATGTATATTATATGTTAGCATATTGTATTGTAATATATAAGTTTATGCAGCCATTTGAAATGCCATGATTATAGACCTAATATTGAATACCAATATATGCATGTGTATATATGTGTAGACATGTATAGCTTAAAGTAATAGATTACCTAGTGTATATCTAATGTAAATTCTTGCCTATTTGAGTATTGAATAATTGTATGCTATATAGAGTTGGGTGTATGTTGGCTTGTATAGCCTTGTATTGATGTGTGCTTGCTAGGATAGTCTTGGTTAGGCCTAGTAAGACTTGCTGGGTTAGGACATGACCTAGTTTGACTAGTGCAGTTGACCAGAGTTGACCAAGGGTTGACTTTGGCCTAGTTTGACCTAGATTCATGTAGAATGCATTGTAGTGCTTTATATTACCCTTCTGGACATGTTGTGACTTGTGCTATTCTGATTAGGAGCCAGACACCTCTCCTCGGATAGTATATTTACTTTGGACATTCAGACACCAGGCGAGTACATTCTCTGATCATTTCATATCTTGTTTAGGATTATATTTCCTACTTTAGATTACTTTACATGATGCTGACACGTTGGAAACACGGATTAGTACTATATGGATCTTGTTGTACGATGTTATCCCCTTAGCGGATACATCGGGTATTCGTGTTCGTGTACTTTATCGTGAGCATCGTGTACTCCTTGTATTCGTGACATTCGTGTACAAATCGTGTAAAATCGTGTATATTCATGTATTCACATGATCTCGTGTACGACTATACTTCGTGTGCAATAACATATCATATCTAGATCCTTGTGTATTGATTGGGGCGGGGGAGTAGAAGTGGTTATGTAATCAATCTAGCAGATTACTCGTGTACAACCTCTGTAGATTACTCGTGTACAACATCGTGCCGTTTACATAACCATCTTGTGCTCTGAATCACTAGTCACTGATAGTTCTCTATATAGTGTAGCTATTTACTTACAGTCTCTCTTTTTTTCATCATGTTATTTTTTCAGATCATGTATCTTACTCTCTAGCATGTTTATATTTCCTAACCTGTTATGATATTGTTGAGATGTGCTGTACTCGCTCTTGTCCTGACTGGACCCGTTGATAAATTTTACAGATAGCTTGGAGACTGCCTGCTAGCCTAGAGGAGACACATTAGAGGTTGTTTAGTTAGCTATTTTCAATTGTCTGGAGTTGTATTTACTTTATGGATTACTGTATCTGAGTTTGGAGATTTGAGATGTATTTTTGGATTTGTGTATCTTAGACACTTAGATTTCTCTCTGTTGTACCTCTTTTGGATTTCATGTTTTATCTATCCTTATCATTCTCTACCTTAGATGTGATTGAGTCTGTATCTGCTATGTCACCCCCATTCGGGGAGTATAAACTGTTTAGCCTTATACTGTTAGATGCATGAGACCTAGGACAGCGTTCTACTGCCGACACTGCGGCGTAGGCTGGACGTACCCACTTCTCGTGCCCTAACTCTAGGGTGCGGGTCGTGACACGTTTTTAGTGGTGGCCCATGCAGGTCGAGATTCGCATTAGTACGATTTCGTAGTAGCGCAACGACTTAGTTCTACTACTACGAGCCTGCTATAGGATATATAAATTAAGATGTTAGGATGAGAGGATACTCAATCACTGTTAGGATTCCTTGAGAGATTCCTGGGATGACCCTTGAGAATCTCATTTTGAATTCCGATTTAAACTCATTTTCCTTGTTTTGATTCACCTTTTTCCTTGATTTGAATTTGATTTTGTGGATCATTGTAGAACTTTGAATCCTGGTATTAGTTGATGATTTTGATAAAGTTTTGTAGTTGTTGATTTAATTTTGTATTTAGATTAATATTTTCAAATCTAAGGTACTCAATCACACTTAGGATTCTTTGAAAGATTTCTGGGACGACCCTTGAGAAACTCATTTTTGAACTTCAATTGGAATTCTTTTTCCTCTTGTTTGGATTCACCCTCATTCCTTGCTATTGAATTTAAGCTTGATGGATTCCTCTCGTTTGAACCGATGAGAAGGAACATATCTTCATTATTCTTTCTCGCCATTATTCTCTTGCATTCTTATTTACCTCTTATCTTAAACTCTGTCTCATTACATTAATTACCCATATCTTGTCATCCCTACCAGATGTACTTCGAAACCCTTGAATCTTCGTATCTTTTGCATGGGAAAGGCTAAGGAAGTGACGTAAATCATATAGCTCAGAGAAGACGTAACTGGTTATTATATGATGATCTAAAGGAAATCAAATGTGGAGTGTTCCATATAAAAACTTGAGATAGAAATGTGGTAAAGGTCTCGAATATAATAAAGAGATGTATACTGCCAATCTGGAAACAATCACATTTAGAGAAAATTTTGGGGTTATGAGATAGTTTATAGGTGTATTCAAAACTGATAAGGATATTCAAGGTCAACCTAGATTGGAGAACCACGAAATTCTGGTTATTGATTCTTGGGAGGTTTTACCCTAAGGCTATGTAGAAGGTTAGTAATGGAAAAGAGAAGTTAATTATGTTTAATAAGGATATTAAACAAGATGTTGCGAGGAAATGACTAGGGATAGAGAGAACACAAAGTTATGGAAGTTTAGAGATTATTGTGAAATATTTTTAGGAGAATAATATTCAAGGGTGTATGTCGAAGAAAATACGAAAGTTGATTTTATGATGGAAGATAAGTTTTGTAAGGCCTAGAGATTTAAATTAAATAATATGAGGAGAACAATTTGAACAAGTTCAAAGAATTCGTAAACGATATTTAGAGGTTTTGGGTCAAATTTAAGACAAGGTGAAAGAACTTGGAAATTTAAATAAATGGTTAATGTTGATTCCTAGATGTGAGGGCTGTGCTTCAAGAGTGATGTTTGGAAATTGGGAATTGCCTACGGCAGTCATGGTAAGAGTTTAAGTAAAGGTTAAATTTTCATATGGAGACTGGTGAGGTAAAGATATGATTGGCAAGTTATGACCAGATGAACTTAAGAGTATCAGAAGCAGATGACTAACTCGATCTTTATTATTTTTTTGCATTAATTACCACCTCTTGAACTCCCACTTTCTAATTGAGATCCTTGACGTTCCTTATCGTGACTTTGATATTCGGAATGTAATACTAGCTGTTACCCTCCAACAAATCTTATATACAAGACCTAGACGAGCTCACCTTCGTGTAGGTATATCATGTCCTACTAAAACCCATCTTCTTGTACTCTATTTTCTTGATATAATTTTTTGGTCAACTGGCTAAACTATAATCTCTGCCATTATACTAAATTTCTTCTTATTTCAATTAGAAATCCAGCCTTGACTCAATTCTTTTGATCCGACATGTGATGGTGTTCTGCTTGTTTCCTTTGATGCTTAACCTTGTACCTTATCTGATTACTTGACCCGTTTGGTTAAGAACCTTGGACTATGTAATTCCTTTCATCATTACCACCCTTATATCTTGTGCTGCTAAATTAGCCTTAGTTTTGCAAGCTTATCTATTTTCGAGCTTGGTCATGACATATTTTATTGGGTGGCCACCCACTAACATATTGTCTAATCAGAACCGGTACATGATGGTCTGATCAACCTATTGCACTTTGGTTCGCTTTTTCATGTATCAATCTACGAGAATGGAGACATAGTTAAACTTGACCCTAGAGTCTCATTCGTGACAGCCTTGACAATTCTCCTTGAAATCTTTTCATCGCCTATGAACCTCGTATTCGTACTCAGTCGAATTAAATTTAATCATGACCTGAATCTCCATCATTGGATGCTCGTGCTCATACTTTGATTTCATTGATTTTCCTTCTTGCCCAAATCTCGTTTTATCCCGAAATTGATCAACTTAGATCGTGTCAAGACAAAAATCTATTTGTGATTTGTTGTGCCTAAATTTTTAATTTTTGCCATTTTATGGAATAGTAACCTTTTAATAATTTCTTAGTTGCTTGTTAATGACCAATTTTTATATAGGATGGTAGACAGCCCTACAACCTTGATGATTGTTGTTCCCTTACCTTCCTAATTAGGACACCCTAGATTGTTTGTGTGTTGATACCATAGTACTATTTTGACCTAGAATGATTAGTGTACCTAGGTGAGACTTCCAACTGCTACGGTATGCCCTGACCTTGTATACTATTCCTTCAAATTGCATGATTTAGATAAAAAAATTTAGACCTTGATTGTTGGGAAATAGGGACGTCACCCCATTAGTATCAGTTGTAGATATATATAGGTTAGTCCTTGATGTATGTGTGTCTATAAACATGTAGCTTATGAGATTTATGAGAGATTATAGTATCAGCCTTGATAGGATGTACTAGTCTTTTGGTGAGTATAAATGTGTTAGGAGAGATAGGGGCCTATATGTCTTAGTAATGCATCGTTCCTATGGTAATAGAATGTATTAATAGATAGTTAATAGGAAGATAATAGTTTGAGCATACCTATAGCCTATGATCAGTTCCTTTTCATCCTTAGTTAAGACCACTTTAAAATAGGTCCAGACCCTTGGATATAGGTTCCAGTCCATATTGTATTGAAGTTCCATTACCGCCGTACAGCAGAGCAGTGTTGGAGGTATTCCTAGATTGACACTATTAGATGTTCGTTTATTATTCCAGTGTTAGGAAGTGTTACCTTAGATATTGGGTAGATTAGAGGCTCTAGAAGGAGTACTATCGATCTTAAATTTCGAGGACGAAATTTTTCTAAGGTGGGTAGAGTTGTAGCACCCAGTTTTCCAAATGAGGGTAATTTTAAAATTTCGTGTTTATAATTATTTTAATAATGATATTTAATTCATGATATGATTTTGGTGATTTCAAATCATTTTAAAATTATTTAAATCAATGACTTGTGGTTTTGACGTTTTGCTAGTGAAATCCTAGAGACTGTTTGACCTAGAGCCTAACCATGTGATTATGATATTTTAATGTCATTTCTGGCCTAAGGATATTTTGCATTTGACCTCTTTGAATTATTTTGATATTTATTTTATTATTTATGATATTGTTTTGGGGTTATTTGAGTCGGGTTCGAATTTCATCTCAATCCGACTTGTAACGGGGACCCGGGGTAACTTAGACTCTAGTTGGACCCATGCATTAGTTAGCCGTGGCCTACATTTTAATTTGTCATGTTAGAAAGATTGGTCATAATCCTAATTATTAGGTTAACCATTTAGAGTTTTTTTATTTGACCCTTTTACCCCCAAACCCTAACCAAAATTGTTTTAAACACTTGTAACTAAGGGAGGGGCAAACTTGTAATATTCAATGAAAGGGGGATATAACCATTGTGGCCGACCCTAATAGGACTCCTATCTCATTTCCTTTCTTTGAGAAGTCTTCTTCCCCAAGTGCTCTCAAGCTCTCCCAAGGAAGAAGCCTTTCTCCTTGGATTTTCTCTCCTTTAGGTAATATTTTCTTCTCTTTTATTTCTCCATTTTGCATTTGGAAAAGTTTTAACCATAGGAATGACCCCCATTGCTGTGTCCCTATTTTTGTGTCCTCTTGTGTCCATTATGTGTCCTTTAGGAATTTCTATTGTATTATTGTTGTGTCTTGTGTTCATGGAAAAAACCCCCAAACTTGGACACACTTTATATTTAAAATATTGATTAAATAAATTAATTAATATTAAATCTCAGATTTGAATATGTAGAGATGTGTTCTTGAGTACTTTACATTTCATTCATGTATCTCTTATAGATGTGTTCATGTTACATATATATATATATATATATATATATATATATATATATATATATATATATATATATATATATATATATATATATATATATATGTCCGGCGGGCCTAGCTCCTGTGGTTAGGAGGGTTGGCTCCCCTAGGGATGGGCTGGGTTCGAGCCTTCCCTTCCACCCGGGGTGGCTGGGCGGCTTTGGCCGCGGCCCCGGGTGGCACCCGCTGCCGGACACCCCCCCTGCCCCCCTCCCCCCCCCCCCCCCCGGGCTCCCCCCCACCCCCGGACCCCCCCCACCGGGCCCCCAAAAAAAAAAAAAAAAAAAAAAAATATATATATATATATATATATATATATATATATATATATATATATATATATATATATATATATATTGTAATGAGAGTGTATCTATATTTATATATGTAATAAATGGTTCATGATGATTATATAATCAAGTTTGTGAGTGTGGTTCCTCATATTATTATTGCTATTATTGTTGTGGATAATTAGGATATATATTGTGTATTCTTTTGGCTCAAACTATCTAAATCCGTCATGATTTTTATCCACGTTTTTAATTTCAGCCCTAACTTAGAAATGTCATAACTTTTAGCTCAAAGCTCGGTTTAGTCTCCCGTTTTTTTAAAAAGAAGCGTATTGAAGTTAGCTTTCCAAAAACATGTATTAATAGGCCTAATTCATTCTGTAACTTTCTGGAGAATTATTTGAGTGTCAGCTGTACGAAAGACAAACGCGTTCTCGGTGTTTTTGCGATTCCGGGAGTTTTCGGAAACGAAAACGCTATCCATTTGAAGTTTCGAAAAGCTAACACATAGATCTGTAACATACTTTAATCCTATATTTTAATTCATACTGAGATGGTACATTATTGATTATTAGTAGGAGTTACTATTCGGCATATGCATTTTGTGCACCCTTGTGTGTAATATAATGTTCTATTTGATTTTAACCCATGTTAATGTATATACATTATGTAATTAAATGGAGAATGCAAGCATGAGTAAATGGTTAAATAAATGATGTATGAGATGTAAGTATCCTATCTAATGTAAGCATGTATACGTATGGCTTGTAATGAATATGTAGGTTCCATAGTATGTAATGTATGGTACAAACTATCTAAATCCGTCATGATTTTTATCCACGTTTTTAATTTTAGCCCTAACTTAGAAATGTCATAACTTCTAGCTCAAAGCTCGGTTTAGTCTCCTGTTTTTTAAAAAGAAGCGTATTGAAGTTAGCTTTCCAAAAATATGTATTAATAGGCCTAATTTATTCTGTAACTTTCTGGTGAATTATTTGAGTGTCAGCTGTACGAAAGACAAACGCGTTCTCGGTGTTTTCGCGATTCCGGGAGTTTTCGAAAACGAAAATGCGATCCGTTTGAAGTTTCGAAAAGCTAACACATAGATCTGTAACATACTTTAATCATAGATTTTAATTCATGCTGAGATGGTACAGTATTGATTATTAGTAGGAGTTACTATTCGGCATATGCATTTTGTGCACCCTTGTGTATAATATACTGTTCTATTTGATTTTAATCCATATTAATGTATATAAATTATGTAATTAAATAGAGAATGCAAGCATGAGTAAATGGTTAAATAAATGATGTAAGAGGTGTAAGTATCCTATCTAATGTAAGCATGTATAAGTATGGCTTATAATGAATATGTAGGTTCCATAGTATGTAATGTATGGTGCATATAGTAGTACAAGAGAATAAATAAATGATGAATGAATGCAAGCATGAATGTAATGTAATAATAGATGTAATGTATGCAATATACAAGTTAATGAGATGTAATGTTCTATGTTAACACAAATCCTATATTACCTCATGTACCTCTTACACTATGCTGACACTATCACACTTGACACTTTGTTCACTTACACTTTGACACTCTTTGATATGTATACACTATGTATGCCCATTTAACCCTCACTTGCCCCTTTGCCATGTTCACATACACACACATAGCCTCTTAAATAAGTATTTATGAATATAGTTAACTTAGCTATGTATGTATATTATATGTTAGCATATTGTATTGTAATATATAAGTTTATACAGCCATTTGAAATGCCATGATTATATACCCAATGTTGAATACCAATATATATGTGTATATATGTGTAGACATGTATAGCTTAAAGTAATAGATTACCTAGTGTATATCTAATGTGAATTCTTGCTTATTTGAGTATTGAAAAATTGCATGCTATATAGAGTTGGGTGTATGTTGGCTTGTATAGCCTTGTATTGATGTGTGCTTGCTATGATAGTCTTGGTTAGGCCTAGTAAGACTTGCTGGATTAGGACATGACCTAGTTTGACTAGTACAGTTGACCAAAGTTGACCAAAGGTTGACTTTGGCCTAGTTTGACCTAGATTCATGTAGAATGCATTGTAGTGCTTTATATTACCCTTCTGGACATGTTGTGACTTGTGCTATTCTGATTAGGAGCCAGACACCTCTCCTCGGACAGTATATTTACTTTGGACATTCAGACACCAGGCGAGTACATTCTCTGATCATTTCATATCTTGTTTAGGATTATATTTCCTGCTTTAGATTACTTTACATGATGCTGACACGTTGGAAATACGGATTAGTACTATATGGATCTTGTTGTGCGATGTTATCCCCTTAGCGGATACATCGGGTATTCGTGTTCGTGTACTTTATCGTGAGCATCGTGTACTCCTTGTATTCGTGACATTCGTGTACAAATCGTGTGAAATCATGTATATTCATGTATTCACATGATCTCATGTGCGACTATACTTCGTGTGCAATAACATATCATATCTATATCCTTGTGTATTGATTGGGGCGGGAGAGTAGAAGTGGTTATGTAATCAATCCAGTAGATTACTCGTGTACAACCTCTGTAGATTACTCGTGTACAACATCGTGCTGTTTACATAACCATCTTGTGCTCTGAATCACTAGTCACTGATAGTTCTCTATATAGTGTAGCTATTTACTTACAGTCTCTCTCTTTTTCATCATGTTATTTCTTTAGATCCTGTATCTTACTCTCTAGCATGTTTATATTTTCTAACCTGTTATGATATTGTTGAGATGTACTGTACTCGCTCCTGTCCTGATTGGACCCGTTAATAAATTTTACAGATAGCTTGGAGACTGCCTGCTAGCCTAGAGGAGACACATTAGAGGTTGTTTAGTTAGCTATTTCAATTGTCTGGAGTTGTATTTACTTTATGGATTACTGTATCTGAGTTTGGAGATTTGAGATGTATTTTTGGATTTGTGTATCTTAGACACTTAGATTTCTCTCTGTTTTACCTCTTTTGGATTTCATGTTTTATCTATCCTTATCATCCTTAGATGTGATTGAGTCTGTATCTGCTATGTCACCCCCATTCGGGGAGTATAAACTGTTTAGCCTTATACTGTTAGATGCATGAGACCTAGGACAGCGTTCTACCGTCGACACTGCGGCGTAGGCTGGACGTACCCACTTTTCGTGCCCTAACTCTAGGGTACGGGTCGTGACATATAAGCCTTGTTGTCATGGTAGAAGAAATTATGAGTGCATGTTTGACACTCATCCAAAATATGTCTCCATTAGTCAGCATAACCTGATGTGGATCTCCTGCTGTGTTGGCATCCAATAAAATCGGAGTCGGAATACCTTATGATCTCCAAAATTATCCGATCTCCTATAAAGAGCATATAATTCTTTGTTCTTTATTAATTACTTAAGTAATTTGGCTGCTACCCAATGATCCATCCATATTTGCTTAAAATATCTGCCTAACATCTGAATATGTATGCAATATCCTAACGCGTACATACTTGAGCATACATTAGACTTCCTACAACTGGTCATGAATGGAAAATCTATTATATTTTCTTAATTTTAAGGCTAATCTTAGGGCACTTGATTGAGACCGAAATTGTCTCCTTTAACGAGAGGTGTCACCTGGTTTGCATTGAATACTTCAATCAATATACAAAACCATAAAATTATTTATACTCCCACTGAACTTGTGATACACATAATCTTCAACAGTGTTTATCTCAAAACCAAACGAGCTAATCACTTGGTAAAACTTAACTTAAAGTATCTTTGACGAGAAGTCTGCTTGAGTCCATAAATAGATTCTGTCAATTTGCGAACCATATTCTTTGGGTCTTCTGACACAAAATTTTCAGGTTGCACCATATAAATTATTTCGTCAATGTTACCATTGAGAAATACCGTTTTGACATCCATTTTATGTAACTCAATATTAAATTTTACAACAAGTACTATAATTGGTTTAAAAGAGTCTTTCAAAGAAAAATCGAAGAGAAAGTCTCTTTAAAAAACAATCCCTTCCTCTTCTCTTGAGGTTGTTGAGTTTGTTCCTCAGAAACAATTACCTTATCTTGAATGGGGGGTGCCTTTATGTTGTCTTGTTGAGGTAGCTCAACATCGACTTATAGAGGTAATTCGACATTGTTTTATTGAGGCTCCAAATTCACTTCTTGATCAATGACAGGTGCAAAATCTTGCACATCGTCAAAAGTGATAGTAGGAATCGCAATCGATTCCTCCTCAAAGTTAATGTCATTGACTTTATTTCTCCCCCAAACTCAATATCCTCAAAAAATATTACACTTCTCGTGCAAAAAAAAATCTTTATTTTGTGTTTAGTATCACGTGGTTCCATATGCAAGATTTTTTTATAGGACGCAATAGTTTCAAGTGATAATAGCATATCACGAACATTTAAAAAAAAATACCAACATTATTTTGAATTTAAAGATAGATCAAACTTTATTCTTCCCAAATGAACAATGATAAATAAGATTGTCAAACAAAAAAACTGAAATTAAATTTCGTCTAGAAGACGGTACAATAAAAGCTTTAGATAAAATTGTCTATCAAATCCAATAATAACTAATATCCAAAATTTGTCCTATTGCATCCACTTCTACCGACTTGCCGTCTCCCACATAGATGTGTCTTTACCATTAATTGGCTTTCGGTAGATCTGGCAACCCTGCATAGAAACACTGATGTGAGTAGTTGCACCAAAATCTAATCACCATGTGTTTCTTGATACTGAAGCTAAATTAACATCATACCAAATTAAGAAATGTACCTTTCTTTATACGCCATGCATGGTATTTTGTACATTCCTTCTTTACGTGTCCCGGCTTGCCACAAAAGAAACAACCATTGGCCTCAGTTTGTTGTTTCTTTTACACTGGACCCGTAGTAGCTTCTGTATTCTTTCGCTTAGTGCCCTTATACTTGTCTTTAGGGGTGGTAGCCAAATTAGCACTTTCAGTTTTATCTTGCTTCAATCTCTCTTCTTCTTGTACACAGTACGAAATGAGCTCATTTAGAGTCTATTTTTCCTTTTGACAGTTGTAACTGACCTTGAACTGATTGTACTGTGTAGGAAGTGAGAGCAATACCAAATAAACGAGCAAGTCATCTGACAAGTCGAGCTTAAGTGCCTTAAGTTTTGAAGCAATATGAGACATCTCCATGATGTACTCCCTTATGTTACCTTTGCCTTTATACTTCATGGTAATCAAGCACAACAAAAGTGTACTTGTTTCCGCCTTATCATTCTTTGTAAATCGCTTCTTGATTTCAAGAAGGAATTGTTTGGCATTAGTAACCTCATCAGATACTGCACCCCTGAATGCCTCTGGAATACTGCGCTTTATGATCATTAGACTCATGCGGTTTGAGCGTTCCCACTTCTCGAAGTTCGCTCTGTCACCAGATGAACTGTCATCCTTCGGAGTAGTGGGACGCTCAATCCTAAGTACAAGGTCTAGATCCATGCAGTCGAGAACAATATATATGTTCTCTTTCCAGTCCTTGAAGTTTATCTCGTTAAGCATTGGAATTGAGTTCAGATTAGCAGATATTGTAGCAACACTAGCTGAAAAGAGAACAAAAAATAAATAAACAAATATGCTCTAATTAATAACCAAAGAATAAAAGATAGTCAAAAAAATTCAAATAATGGTGAACCCCATCTCAAGATACCTAGTGCATCATTAATATCAAGTCTTTGGACAGTGATATTAACTGCAAGTGGTACTCTTGGTGTAGTGATCAAACGTTGACAATAATTCATGTCAAATAATAAGCCTATCTTTGGATTGGGTTATTATTCACATGTAAACCGTATAATTGTCACACATTTATCACCACAAGTATGTGTGCAATTCGGCCAAGTATTAACCTTCCTTTGGACCGGTTAATACCCGAATGAATGTACACACACAAACATCCAACATCCCTCATAGACCATCTACGCAAGAGAGGTCACTTTGGAGACATCTTGTTTCAATGAGTCTACTTAGAATATTGGACAACTATTGCTAGTCATAAAAGGCACAAAAAAATTGAATGTTGACTAAATTTTACAAAACTGAATCATATCCAAAACTTTATGTACATGCATATTTAAATTTAAACAATAATCAACAGATTAGGTTATACTGAATATACGCATCAAAAGATTACACCAAATAATCAATAAAGATTATACCAAAAATTTTCTACTAAAGGATACACATGTGAATCTTTTGCATAATCTAAAGCATGAATTAAATCACTTTGGCATATATTGATGCACATAAGAAATCTAACAATTTCTATTGACCAAATCATATAAATATGGCAAATGATATTTCTTTAATCATAACCAAAATCGGCCAAATTAATTTATACGACATATTATAACCAAATGTCATAATTTATTTTTCAAATCAAAAGGACAAGTTATGATGATATAGATCTTATTGTCGTGCTAAAAAGAAAAATGTGGCATCACCAGTTTGGAACAATTTCCTCTTAACATAATTCAGTAGATTATTTTATGACCGAATGTCAGACAACAGATTAGTCAACAAATAAAATTTCCTCTTCTTTTAACAAAAGAAGAGATTATATATGACTGAATGAAGATTACTTAAAAGAATAAATGCCACTTCAAGTTGTACAACAAGACAATATTTTATTTTAGTTGGCATGCCACCCACGTGCACTATGTTTTTTTTTAATAACAAAAGAAAAGAAACAAAGCCCAGGAAACAAAAGAACCTTTATTTCCTCCTATAGTTCTTCACATATCAAACAGAACCACAATCTAACTAAAATTCGGTATACTAATCTGGTATCCTTATATTTCTTCGTCTTATAGAAAGATAAAGCAACATAGCCACACAAAAAAAAGGTGGAATCCTATATGGATTTTAATCATAAGAAGCAATATACTCAATATATATCACCATAAACTTCTACCATCAGAACTAACTTCATGATAAGGGACTCATCCAAGTTCTAATCCTTTTCACATATAATAAACCATCAAGACCCAAAGTGCACAGATATCTAGTAATGGCGACCCGGACCTTAATGGTATCGCCGACAGAAAAACAAATTTGGACTAAAAATTGTATTATAAAAAATATTAGTTAAAGAGAGGCCGAATATAACTATTGAAACCAATCACTGAATCCTAAATTAATTCAGATCTAATGATCTAGGTTCCTAATAATTAACAAAAAAAATAATTTTGAAGCTTCGATCTCGTAAATCAAACAGGAAGGCTCTGATACCACTTGTTAGATATTTAATTGTACCCTGTCGATTCATGAGATGAAGAACAAAATTAAATTGATTACGGAAGCATACCTGAATCCATTGCTAGACTTGATGGATGTTGAAGCGATCGTCTCTTTATTGTGTTCGGTCTTCCAACCCGCTACGGCCCTTAATAACAAAGATGAAATCTTTGTTCCTCTCTTTGTTGATGGGGATACAGAAGAGAATAGAGAAACCCTCTCTTTGTGGCCGTATGAGTTGGGGACCATAACCCTAATGAATACACATATATATAGATATGTGTGTTGTGATATTTCTAATTTGGCCCCTCATTAAATTAGAATTATCTTCGGTATCTACACATTAATTCCATGACAATTATACCCTTAAGCCAATTTTCCAAATATACCACTTTAATTTGGCTTAATTATTTAGATAGCCCAAACACAATTAATTTTACATGTGTGGCCCCATAATTATTGAATAATTCCAACAATATGTACTACTTACAAAGCTACGCATATATAGGCCATGTGCTTGTATCTAGAGTTTGGGAGGGCATTGTGTTATTCACTCTGTGTATTAAAGTGGAACCAACGTCTGTTTCCACCAATCATAGTTTTTGACATGAGAAATGCTTATCTATTTATGCTTGTTTGGTTTATCGTTTACAAACTTGCCTTGAATTCATATATGGTGGCAGGCACACAAGGACTTCTCATGTGATCAAATCAATGCTTTTGTCTGTGATATCACTTTGCACAATCTTAATGATACGATACCATCTTCATCAGTTGACATCGTCACCATGGTAATTGAATTCAACTCGCAACACCCTCCAAAGCCCTTTCTTTCTTAGATTTAGGTGTCACGGATGTTTCCCTAAATCTTCTTTGATCGGTGTATTTGGACAAAATTTTCTTTGCCAGAGAAGGTACTAAATAGTCAACAGCTGACATATTTAAGTAGGTCTTTGTGTTGTCTGCAGTAGCTCTAAAAAATGACTTTGGTTTTGCAGAATATCAGAAAAGGTTCTAAAGGTAAGCTCTTCTTACTGTGGCTTTTATTTTGAAAAGCATTTGGATCATTGTACACATCGATCTTTTTTGTGTGAGTGTATAGTGTTTATTTCCTTGAGGCAACTTCTAATCTCCTTGATACAACTTTTCAGCCTAATGGACAAGTGCTTTTCCGGGATTATGCCACTGTGACCTTGCGCAGGTGTGTACGTGCATTCATGATTGTGTAAATTATATTTTTGATGGCTTGTTTTCATTATGTCTAGTAATAATCTTTTTATTACTCGACATCTGCGGTATTTTGTATACTTTTATCTTTGTTGTTACTAGAGGGAAATACAAAAGTCTGAATAATAGATAAAATAGTAAATATAGATAATTCATAGCAACTTACCCTCGCCGGCAGTCATCCCTGCACAAAACCACGTTAGCACAATTTGTATAATGAGTAATTCATGATTTATTCTTGCAGATATTGAAGTTGTCATTCGGGTCATGCAGGTAGACTATTCTATATGTTGGTCCATGGGTTATCCCCATGATTAGCCGCTGTGACTCTTTGGTTCAGCTCGTCGCTAAGACTCAGATCGACTCCCATTTTCACATGGAGGCCCTAATCTCTCCTAGGCCGAGCAGTTCTAGGTGCCCCCAGATACCACCCGAGAGACAAATATTTCCTTGTATACAAGTTGTCCGAGACCAAATGCATGCTTTAGCCGTTCTATCAGATGAGACACATTTAGACTTATGCACAGATATACGACACGTTTGTTTCGTGCCTTCAGGTTCATCTCAACACGTATAAGTTCGTCTGTACATGTCTACATTTTCAAGCATACTGGTGACAAGCAGATGATCATTCTTATCGAGCAGATAGAGTAGCAACACATATTCTTTCATTTGATTCAATTGAATTATCTTCTCTTATCTTTTGTTAGGGTATCGTTGATCATCGGGACAAGGTAACAGAGTGGACTAAAGATCATTTTTCTTAGACGTACAGATCAATGTTTGTTCGGTTGAAGCAACTCACCGAGATGAATCTTAGTTGAGAGAACGAGGGACTTCACGCGCCGTTCACGAACAATTCACGCGGCCTATATTAGCACCAACAGTTGATTAGCATACTTCGTCTCTTTCTCTCAAGATTCGGAATGAATGCGAAATGCGATGAAAGCGAACAATGAAAATCAATCATCGAAAACCAACACGAAAATGCATTCATCAAAACCAAGTAGCGAGAGAAAACATTCAGCAAAACTCTTGGATTCATTTCAATAGAAGCCAATCCATCAATTGGAAAGGTTCATTGCATTTCATCCGTGATCAATCGATACCGGCAAAGGTTTCACCAAATACCCAGTTCATGACTGAGTCAACAAGTCGTAGGTATTACACAGTGGACCGCGAGGAGCGGGGCACTACATAATAATCCACTGAGAAAAAGTTTTGTCCTCAAAACTTAAGATACAAACTCACCTCCACTTGTGTTGTATTCTGGATCAAGCAACGTGGAGAGATTATAGACACGAGCATTATTCCGCTGCGGCTGGTTGTGCGGCTGGTCTCGAAGGGGCGGTGGGCCTGGCAGCTGCCCACGCTCTTCAGTGTCATTACGGTTTTGATCCGTTCTAATCTTTTTCGGGCAATATTTGACTGAGTGGCACTGTTGGCCACAACGAAAATAAGCGTTATTAGTGGCACGACAGTCCTCCTTGATGTGCCCACTCTTGCCACAGTGACTGCAACTCTGACCATTCACATAGCGACAGTCTTCTTTGACATGCCCTCGCCGACCGCAGAAGCCGCATACAGGCTTGTTGTTTTGTTCCCCGTCAGTCTTTTTCTCTCCGTCATGATATCTCTTGGCGGGCTGATTCCAACTGTACTGCCCTTTATTGGACGCCTTCTTGAGTTGGAACTGTTCCACCTGTAGCGCCGCCTCACAGGCTTGAGAATAGGACTCACATTCTCGATTCAGCACACTTAACTGGATGTCGTCATTCAGACCTCCAACGAATCGATTTATGCGAGTCTGCTCTGTGGGAAGCATAACAGCGACAAAATTTGCCAGCTTAGCAAACTCAGACTCATAGTCCTCCATGGACATATCTCCATATTTCAGTGTGATGAAGTCATCCTCCATCTTCTGGCTCATGGCTGGAGGCAGATATTGATCCAGAAATATCTTCTTGAAAAAGGCCCATGAAATTTTTCCATTCCTAGTCGTTGCGAGAAGCGCTGGCTTCTTCGCTTTCCACCAATCCTTCGCCCGCAGCCGTAGAAGCATAACGGCACAAACTACCTTTTTGCTACTCGGAACTCCTATGAACGCGAACAGACTCTCCATTTTATCCATCCAGTCCATCACCTTGTCGGGTGACGTCCTGCCTTCAAATTCTGGAGGTTTCGCGTCTAAGAAGTCCTTTGGCCTAAAGGAAGTGTGCCTGCGCGCTGGTTGGGGCTCGTCACCCTCTATGGGCTCAATCTCGGGCGTTCCCGTTGGTTTAGTCGCTGCGGTGGTACCTCGATTTGCCGCAAGCGCCGTGACAATTTGAGTCAAGAACTCCAACTGTTTCTTCTGGGCCTCTATTTGGGCCTATTGTATTTGATTATTTTCCTTACTGTCCTGCCTCTGCAGTTCCAACATTCTCATGATCCGTTCTATAGGATCTGTCGAGGAAGCAGGTCGAGTAGGGGCCATTTCTCTACAAAATAGTATAACTTCTGTCAGTCTCATAAAATATTATGGACTTATTGTATGGGGTATTGGTTTTCATAACTCAAAATCGGGACACTTTTAAAAGCCATCAAAGTACTTTATATACTTTTCGAAAATGATATTTGCAAGAGGCCAAGGACGTAAAACTGTGCTCTGATACCACTTTGTCACGCCCCGATCCCGCTAGGGTCGTCCGTCTTGCCTGGATCCCTGCGGGATCGATCGTCCTCGCTAAGGCGTGATGCCATGCAAGCCTAAGTTGCGCTTGCACAAGGCCATGTACCTGCACAAAACAACAAGTCAAGCAAAACACACATGCACGCACCCATTAGTTAAGCAAAACACACGCACGCACCCATTCATTGCGGAAAACCAAATGTTGGACACAGAGATTTGAAATAGAAATACTCATTTTATTGATAGCTTGATTGGAATATAAGTACAAAGCTTTGCGAACTCAGATTTGTCTTATAATTTGGCTACATGATTCTCTTTGAAACGCTCTTTTAAAATTAGCCACAATGCCCATACATGATATCCCTTTATTACAAGCTGGAATTGAAAGACACCTTCAGAAGGAAAAAAAAACTTGAACTTGACTTGAAATAAAAGAAAGCTTCGAGGCAGTCCGCAGCTCTACTGGGCTAGACGAGCTTTAGTGCCTCCTTGAAATCCTTCTGTCTCATTTTGCTTTCTGAAAAGGATGTCCACAACGTGGGTCAGCACACATCATGTACTGGCGAGCGGCTTTTGGCCGAACTCACAAATCTCTGCACTAAATCAATATGTTGAGCTAACAATTACTAGTGATCTTTCTACTTGTCTAGGTTCTTTTTAACAATTCATAAGAACATGATAGTAATTCATAAGAACATGACAGTAGAATATAATTCTTAGCAACTTACCCTCGCCGGCAGTCATCCCTGCACAAAACCATGTTAGCACAATTTGCATAATGAGTAATTCATGATTCATTCTTGCAGATATTGAAGTTGTCATTCGGGTCATGCAGGTGGACTATTCTATATGTTGGTCCATGGGTTATCCCCATGATTAGCCGCTGTGACTCTTTGGTTCAGCTCGTCGCTAAGGACTCAGATCGACTCCCATTTTCACATGGAGGCCCTAATCTCTTCTAGGCCGAGCGGTTCTAGGTGCCCCCAGATACCACCCGAGAGACAAATGTTTTCTTGTATACAAGTTGTCCGAGACCAAATGTATGCTCTAGCCGTTCTATCAGATGAGACACATTTGGACTTATGCACAGATATACGACACGTTTGTTTCGTGCCTTCAAGTTCATCTCAACACGTACAAGTTCGTTTGTACATGTCTACATTTTCAAGCATACTGGTGACAAGCAGATGATCATTCTTATCGAGCAGATAGAGTAGCAACACATATTCTTTTATTTGATTCAATTAAATTATCTTCTCTTATCTTTTGTTGGGGTATCGTTGATCATCGGGACAAGGCAACAGAGTGGACTAGAGATCATTTTTCTTAGGCGTACAGATCAATGTTTGTTCGGTTGAAGCAACTCACCGAGATAAATCTTAGTTGAGAGAACGAGGGACTTCACGTACCGTTCACGAACAATTCATGCGGCCTACATTAGCACCAACAGTTGATTAGCATACTTCGTCTCTTTCTCTCAAGATTCGAAATGAATACAAAATGCGATGAAAGCGAACAATGAAAACCAACCATCGAAAACCAACACGAAAACGTATTCATCAAAACCAAGCAGCGAGAGAAAACATTCAGCAAAACTCTTGGATTCATTTCAATAGAAGCCAATCCATCAATTGGAAAGGTTCATTGCATTTCATCCGTGATCAATCGATACCGGCAAAGGTTTCACCAAATACTCAGTTCATGACTGAGTCAACAAGCCGTAGGTATTACATAGTGGACCGCGAGGAGCGGGGCACTACAGCATATAGCAAATCTCACTTGCCAAAATGGTTTGGATCCAGCTTGAAACATATGGCTTAACTGTTGCCAAAATGTATCTGGGGTGAATAATTATAAATAGCTAAGTATAATAGCAGTATCAAATTATATCTGGGGTATGGCTTAACTGTTGGTTTATATTTATAAAATTCAACCGTTGACCTTTCTGGACCTTCCTAGAAAGATGCATCCTAACTAGAGTCCGGAGCCAAATGTGTACTATAGATCATTGTAGATAAACTAGGATGTTCAAGATATGGCTTTAGATTGGATCTTGTTCACTTCCAGCACAAAAAAAACCACCATCTCGCATAACCTGAACCTGAAAATATGGCTTCTATATTAGGAAAACAAAGACTTGCGGCCTTTTTAACTCTCTAGAACAATCAAATTTAGGTAATCACATTCATGAATAAAAATATGATCCTCCGAGCTCTTTTAATGATTGATAAACCTGAATTTTGGGTAAAATATATAAACCTCACTCAAACAGACCGACTATATTCCATCAACATGTGTCAACTTAAACGAGTAGTTGTTGAAGAAATAAGCCGTCAAAATTTTAATTTTACAAATGACTATTTTCAATTTGCCTCCTTTAATTGTGACTTCCTCAACCACTTGAACATGCAAAACCATATCAATTCTGTTCTGGGTGAGACGGTTTACATGAAACCTTAAGTTTCATTGGTCCACCTTAGAAAGTTTACTGATATTATCTGGCATGTTCCTGTCACGACCCGCACCCGCTACAAGGGCACGTGACGCGACAACGCCCAGCCCTCACCGGAAAAATGGCGTGGAACGCTGTGTATTTTCTAGTCTGACAACAGTTTATATATATAACAAAACCTGTCGAGAATATAGTCAACTCCGAACGGAGGACAAGCAATGAATATATATAATGCTCAATCACAACTCTAAGACGAAAAGTAAAGACTGAAAGATAAAGACAACAAGACAATAATATATAACCTGTCAAGTCCAGAATATAAATAATATACAATGTCCAGTCTCTAAATACAGTCCATATATAATACAGTCTCAAAAAGTAGTACAGTCTCAAAAAGTAACTGGAGACAAAGTCCAGTACAAAGACCTACTCTAAACTATACAAGTGGTATGGTCTCGTCAGGCGGAGCTACGCCCTGCGGGACCAAGTCTAGGCCCACTACGTCGTCCGGACCGTAGTAGGTACTGCAATCTCCCTCGTCGAAATCTGTAATATTTTATCAACAGTCCAGTCAGGATGGAACAAGTACATATATCTCATAACAGATCTCAAGATAGAATAAAAGCTATAAGACTGTAAATAGAGCATATACAATGAATCATGGAGTGTACATGTATGTATCATGGCATGGTAAGCTGTAATACTGGAGCTAGATCAAGAAAAATAGAACGGGATCATGGCATGTACACAAATCAAGGTAAGCTATATCCAATGTGTGTGAGTAATAGTTTCAGCTTGTGATCGGCTTGGGTACCTGTCAAGAATCGGCCTGGCAAGTCATATGTGCGGTATATGACTCACACTGTTCGGGAATGCGGGATGGATCTGATCACAGGCCTACGCTACTACTCCCCCTACCCCAACTGGTAGAATGGATCCAAACAGGACACGTCACTGCACGGAATTCTAATGAGAAGGTAGCTAGCCTTCTCTAGAATCAGTGACCATATATCGAGCAAGAGCTACAAGGGTGCTTGCACAATATATCCCAACCTAAGAAGGAGAAAACATCTCTCGTCGGGATCCAAGAATACCAATCCGTGAGAACCATGTGTCGGGAATAAGCATATCAACACTAATTACATGAATCATAACAGTTATCATAAATTGGGAATAAGTATCAGAGAATGTACTCGCCTGCAAGATGATAAAATACGTCGACTGGAGCAACTGCAGTGTCTCGAGGACCTATAGAGAACAAGACGTATCAATACTAAGTTTAGGGAGTAAAGTTAAATCAAATTAAACCCTATTTAGTCATTCTAGGTCAAGACATGTCTAGTCGGGTCAATCTTGGTCATGGGAGAACATTAGAAGTTAAACCGGATCAATCTAGGTCGAAAACTGGCTTACCGTTGACTTTTGGTCAACGGGTCAATTCTGGTCAACTCGAGGTCAACACTAGGTCAACTCTAGGTCACTGGTGACTAATAGTTGACTTTTAGTCAACGGTCCAAGTTGGATGGAATTTGGGACCAAATTGGGTAAAGTGTTGACCCATGGTTGACTTTTAGTCCAAAAAGTCAACCGTGGTCAACCGGGTCCAAGACTAGGTTTAGACAGCTAATCCTACTCATTACCAACCTGTACAACCCATATCCAAGTCCATCTTGGACTTGGAAACTCGAATCTTGGCCGTGGGCCAAATCTCTATTTTACCCTTTTTAAGGGTAAAATTCTACCCTCGGCGATAATTCCGTTAGCCTACCTACGCTAGTTATTATGACCCAATCTCCCTAGGGTAGTAGGGTACTGTCCTATAGGTTCGTTATCTACCATAATACCTAGATAAAGTGGACGTCTAGTCCACCTTACGGCCCGTTGCAGAAATCTCGAATATTTTGAGATACGCACTGACACGACGCGATACCGGCGCCCTATGACCCCGATTTCCACCCGGGAGCTTACCCGCAAAATCTAAATCACGTAACCTAGGCCCATGTCAAGTTTCGTCGCGATCCGATGCTCCGGCTCAATTTCGCCCTCTAACTCGATTTCTAACAAAACCTTCGTTTTCTACTCTCGTTCTAATTCCCTCTCTTGGTTCTCGATTCTAATTCTTCCTCTTCTCTACTTCTCTAATCTTTTTCTTCTTTCCTAGTCCCTCTTCTTATTCTTCCCTCCTATTCTTCTTCACTTTTCTTACTTCTCTAAATTTTCCCTTCTCTAATCTTCTAATCTCTTAATTCTAACTCTTTTCTCATTCTCTCTTCTTCTAATTCTCTCATCTAAACTTCTCTATATAAACCTATATATATCTATATATATATATCAAACTAGGGGGGGTTTTGTAGTGTGCTAGGGGGGGGGTTTTGGACTGCAAGCTGCTGCTGCTGCCTGCACTTGCAGCTGCTGCTGCTGCCCTGCATACTGCAGGCTGCTGCTGCTGCTGCTGCTGCCAGCTGCTGCTTGCTGCTGCTGCAAGCTGCTGCTTGCTGCTGCTGCTCTACATCTATACACCCACACACGTATACATATATACACACACACACACATATACATATATATATACAAATATGCATATACATATATACACACACACTTATACATATATAATTAAATACACTCTCTCACACACAACCTCACACACACACCACCACTCTCATCCTCTCCTCTACCACTCTCTACACACCCACACAAATACATACATACATATATATTCCTATATATATATCTAATACAAACACATATATATATATATCTATATATATATATACATATACATATATATATACCATTTACCTATAATTCCTCTAATTAACCACTTAAACTAGGATTCTAGGGAAAAACCTATAAAATAGGGCAAAGTGTAGAGAATGAGATTCTCTACACTTAATGTGAATGACTAAAATTGAAGAGAGGAATTAATGAGGGTTAAATGTCATACCTAAAAGCTTGGAGAGAGCTTGGAAAAGAAAGGAATTTTTGTGGAAGGAGGAAGAAGACTTTACTTTGGTGTGAAGTAACAAAGAAAAAGAGGGGGGGGGGGGGGGGGTTTAGCCATGGCCGGCCACCCTTATTGGGCTATTGGGTTGGGATCCAATAGCCCACAACCCAATAACCTTAGTTAGGTTCAAATTCAAATCGGGTTGGTTCGGTTCGATTCGGTTCGATTCTAAACGACTAATTAAGCCTTTAAAATGACTAATTAAGTCATGGAAATTAGGTTAATAATTTCCAGCCTATTTATGATGGTACATGGGCTAAGCCCAGCTAGTATGGGGGTCCCACTAGGGTCCAGGCTACCCGGGTCTCCAAATTGGGTCCGAATTGGATAAAATTCAAACCGACTCAAATAAATTCCTAAAAATCATATAAAATCAAATAAAATTCCTAAAATATTATTAAACTTGAAAATGACAAAAATACCCCCAATTTGAAAACTGGGGGTGACAGTTCCTGAAGATGCTAACAGCATCCTTGTATAGATAGCTTGGTCATATATACATAACCTGCAAATTAAAAAGAGGTTGTCAAACTCACGAAGTTTGGAATATAAAGCATTCATCTAAAAGGCATTTTTGCAGGAAAGGACAATATGCAGTTCTACAGCAGTTTGGAAACTGCATAGAGCAGTTAAACTGCATCCTTGTAGGAATTTGTTTATAGATTTCCTTTCTTTTGTCCATATTTGTAGTTAAACTATACTTGGTACTCCTCTGCCTTTGTAGTTAAATTCTACTTTTCCTAATTACCATATCATCCTCTTACATGTTTCCAACTCGGATTAGTTTGCACCTTGTTGAATATAACATTTGAGGTCCAATTTGAATTTCAAACCAAATGTTAGTTGAGTTAAACAAACTTGACTTGCACCTTACCTTTTGCATCATGTGAAAGTTTTGCTTCTTTGGAAGACTTTCCAAGGGGCAACCTGACACAATTCTTTGTTGGAGTGAAAGATAGGCTAATCAGGCAACTTTGACCAACCTGATGAAACAAACCCAACTACCCAAGAAGTAGAAGGTAATTGTACTCTATTTTGTGTTGTTGTATTAGGGATGTTCTTATGATGATGTCTGGATCTGGAAAAAATGACTAAAGTTTACCAGAAGTGTTCTGGGATGCTTATTAGCACCAGTTAACATGCGATTGTGTTGTTTCTGTATAGATATGTTGTTAGCACTAGTTACAAGATGTTCCCATGATTATGTTTGGATTTGGGAAAAATACTAAAGTTCCAGACGACTCTCGCTAAAGTCTATCATATATTTTGTTGTGTGACTATTACCTAAAACTAAAAAAAGAAGTTAACAGTAAGTAATTAAGTTTTGCTTTATAATGTAACTAATTACTTATGTTCCTTAAAAATGTCAGGGTGAGCTTCAAAATTTGCGAACTATGTGTTCTCAGCCAAATGCAATCCCAATGTCACAAAAAATGTCGGTAGCAGTGCTTGGGAAGAAACGAGTTACTTGAGAGGATATGGGGTGGGCCGTAAGCCCTCTAATAGTAAAATCAACTTGTGATCCAACAACAACGACTTGAGGTGCAAAATGAACTTCTTCTTATGCAACAATAACAAATTAGGGCGCAGCACCAGAAACTTGAAAAGGTCCAAGCGGTGTTGTTGAGATGTGGGTTACTTTCGTCGGATCAATATGGGGAGGATTCACCTAAGGGCTTCTAGGCAGCGACTTCGGTATATCTATCTTGATTGTTCTTATGCCTGGGTACCCATTGTTTAGTATTTTAAAATGTTTGTCTTATGTATCTAGTATCTGTATCCGTATCATGTTCGTAACCTTATCATGTGTATGTATTCATGCAACTGTCATTTTTTGTAGGATGATTCTTTTAGGATAACCTTCAAATTAATTGAAATTATTTATTATTTCTTTTTTTCCTTTGTCTTGATGTTCCAAAGACCATCTAATTGCTTATACTTTTTAATCGTATTTGTATTATTAGAGTTTTACTTTTACCTCTAAACATTATTTTATTTTGTGCAATATCAAAATTTGATAGACCTTGAAGTTTTTGTGTTCCATTTCAGTTATTACTTTTGATAGTAGAAAGAAGGCAATGGAAGTTCTTGGCCTAGATGAAGAGAAAGCTAGATCACCTGATGCTAGTGTAAGTTTTCTCCATGCTATTCTCTTATAGATTTTGATCTATTTTTCTCAATACATAAGCACATCTCAGTCACTCCAACTTCGATCTCAAGTTTAAGGTAACAGTATTTTATGAGAGCAGTATAAAATAGTAGTTATCTACAGTATAAAATTTTGGTTATCATTTTCTCAAGGATAGATAAATTAAATTAATAGATATTTGATACTATTAATCTAACGGATATCTACTTACAATTTTGTTTCCATTAATTTTTGTTTGCAGGATCATATGCAACAAGTCAATTTTTTGGGAAGCGACTCCAACAAATTTTTTGGGAAAAGACTCGAGCAAATTTTTTGGAAAGAGACCCAAGCAAATTTTTTGTGAAGACAGTAAATTAATGTTTTTTGTCTACATTATAATTGTCTAAGCTGGAATACAATACATTTGTGGAATACATTACATTTCTTGTTGAATGAATTACTTGAAGTTGTTAAGATATTTGCATAATGGATTATTTTATGAAAACTGTTTTAATTAAGATATTATATTGGATATCATCTTGTGTGCAACTTGTTGCTCTTTGTTCTCAAGTTCTTTTAATACAAATTATTATTTTATAATTTAATTTTGAAATAAGGTTTTTGCATATCTATGTTGGAAAATATATGCAAAAAAAAAATTATTTCTTACAATAAATTAACATAAATAGTATAAAATAGCTTTTGCAACATTACACAAATTATGTAGCAAAAAGTCATATCCTATACATTAAAAAACTATTTTTCTCCGACATGTGTTATGTTGCCAAATGTATCAACGTTCTGCGACATAAATGACACATGTCGCCAAAAATTATTTGGAAAAAAATGTGTATGTTGTCGCCAAAAGTGGGTATCTTTCCACGACATGGTGTGTTTGTGTCGCCGTGTACTTTTCCAGACAAGGCTACGACGACATGCGTGCGACATAATGGGATATGTCGCAGAAACTCTTTGGCGACACAAATCGGTCTTTCCGCTACATATTTCGTATGTCGCAGAACACGCATTTTCTTGTAGTATATACATGTTGTGACTCGGTATTATGGACTAGAGTTCACAATTATACTAATCTCATCTATAATAAGTTTACAACTATGCTGAAATAAAAGACAATAATAAAATATATCATAATACATGTAAACCACCCTCCCCTCCCCACCCCCGCTAATTTTTATTATTGTCTATAATTAATATTATTAGGTTGTTATTATTGTTGATTAAATTGTGTTATTATTATTTTTTATTAGAAATAAAATTTCCATTTTATTATTTATAGCTAAATTCCCAAAGGATTAAAACTATTATCCCATTCCCATTTTCTATATATATTAATAAATCATTTTTTCCTAATTAACTCATTTTTATAATTACTAACTACTAATTCCCTAATTAACTAGACAATTCAACCATGCTTGCATCACATGGCTTTTCTTTTTGTGTGCTCACAAAAAGTTGCATCTTGTACAACAATGGACTTCAACCGAATTTCCTCACCAAGTAGATCATTGAGGTTCTTATCAAGATTCAGGTTGCCTCTATGATTAAGAATAATTGCACGAGCATGCTCATACTTGGACATCATTGTTATCAAAATTTATATTCAAGGAGAATTCTACCTTAATTTAATAATAATTTCAAGAGCCTCCACAAGAATATCAACTTCTAACATATCCTTCTCATTCTAAGGCATCATCACAGCATAGTAGAATTCATAAACAATAAGTGAATCTTGTGATAGAGAATTTCTCTCTTGTTCAAGCTGACATAGACATGTATTGTTGCTTTGCTTTTAAATGTGTTTTAGATAAGCCCACATCTCTTAGGTTGTTACAAGACGGCTCAAGTTCACATTGATGGATGCATCAGCATACTCCAAGATCCAAGTCTTTAGAGCATCTCCAACCCTATTGTCTTGTTAAGTGTTGTGAGTTAGGTGGCTCCTATGTGGCATGAGCCACAAGACAATGTCTTGTTTATGTGGCAAAATTATATCTCAAAAGACAATGAGATAGAAAACTCTCTCCAATGCAAAAGTATTGAGAAGACAATAAAAATTATTTTTTTCAACATCCAAGACAACTTTTAAGACAACTACTCATCTTCTTTCTTTTTTCTAATATTTTTTATTCATAATTGATGACATGGAAGAGAAGACATTGTCAAGTGCATTGTCTAGAACAAGACAATCAACTTCACAATGTCTTCTTTAATTTTTGCCACATAAGCTTCACAATTGACTTGACAATTGTATTGGAGAAGAACTTTTGAATAAAATTTTGTCATTCCTATGTGGCAACAACTTTTTTCCAAAGTCACAATAGGGTTGGAGATGCTCTTAGTTTGGCATTATTGATTCACCCACTTAGACGTCGATGATTCGTTAGAAGATTTTGTCGTATCTCATGCGTGATGTAGCCCCAAAGGTATTGACCTTCTAAACAAAAGTACTTGTAATGTAAGACGCACAAAGGAAGCAATTATTTCCATCCAATTTCATAGTGAATCTTTAATGAGACTCCATTAAGCGACATAGTCCTAAAGGTATTCACCTTCTAGAAGCTTTTGAATGTAAGACGTCCGTAGGAAGTCATTCTTCTCATCCCATTTGATCCATACACCAAAGAGATCAAAGAACAATTGATGAGAGAAGAGGGAACATTGATCGATGCTTATGATAACATGAGAAATTTTGAGAAACTTTTTTTTATGAGAAAATATTTTTCTGACTTCTTTCTTAATTATTAAAGGGGGGAATATCTTATAGCAAATAAGGAAAATTAGTTATACTCATATTTCTTGACATCAATCAACATCATTTACCTTCCTCTCTCCAAATATACTTATTTTCATGATAAGCCGGTCTGGCTTTGAGCTCATGGGGTCCGAGACGAACTTTCAAAACAGGGTCCCTATACATAATGTAAAAAAAAAAAAAAAAAAAAGTAAATTGAAAAAATTGTTATCACCAAGAATTGAATTAAATACCTCATATATGCAAGCCTAGCATAGTGACCACTACACTATAATTATTTTTTTGTCAATAAGACCCATAAAATATACTTAGATCTGTTTTTTTAAAACATTAATATATTTATATTTAAACTGAATTTTATGGTCCTTGGAATTCGTGTCCCGTAGACGGTCGTCCTGACTGTCCTATGCCAGGGTGGCACTGGTGACAAGAACAACCACTGTCAAGAAACCAAACCTCATTTGATACATATTTAGCATCAAAATAGGTGATGAACAACTTACATTCCTCTTCATTTTCCGTTGCATGGTTTGCTTGCTCATCTTTGTGCGTGCAATTTGCTTCAATGTGCCCAAACCTTTTGTAATAGTTGCACCAAACTCCATTTCTGTAGCCTCTTTGTTCATCGAAAGACTGGTATGATGGTATCTATCCACAACCTCGTCCCATGTCTTGCCCTCTCTCTACCACAGCCTCTACAATGAAACCACGAAAATCAGAACAAATCCTCCCGTTACACCTGAAGTAACTCTTCTCCATTGCTTTCAAGTGACATATCCACTCTTGGTTGATCAGCCTGCAAGGAACCCATTAGTTCATCAGATGAAAATCAGTGGTGGCTGCCGATGCGCCACGTCAGACCGTACTGACGTGATAGTCCCGTTGGCTCAGTGGAATCCGGTACTAGCAGAAGGCGCTTGCGCCAATGGAGGTCCAATACGTCAGCAACAGATTCGGCAGCCATTTTCCAATGAAAATATAGATAAAATCTTAAGACTTTTCAATGACCCAGCTCCTTCCGTCGCATCATTCTCTTTTGTTGGATAGCAGAACACAGTATCCTCATGAGTTGTGTGGCAGTTCATAGTAAATTCAGTAACTCCTATGTTGCTGATAATGGGAAATGGCGTTCAGATTGTGTAGATTGTTGGCAAAAAAAAAAGGGAAAAAAAGAAAAAAAAAATGCTTTTTCCGTTGCCGGGACTTGAACCCGGGTCTCTCGGGTGAGAGCCGAGTATCCTAACCAACTAGACTACAACGGATTCGTTGTTGAAAAGTCTCATTTTAATTCCTATAATAATGAACATGAAGCAAATTTTGATTTGACACACAAATAATCATGAAATAAAATGAACAATGTAGATAACACCGATTTTTATTTATACTTATTAGGGATTCATTTAAAAGTAAAAAAGAAGAAGCTTAAATACTACGAATTTTTTTACTCTTCGTAATTTGCTACTGCAAATTATTGTAATTAATAATTAAACATTCTGAAGTTGTAAAATACATTTTAAAAAAAAGTATTTTTAGTAAGCATAACTTCTTCTTTTTCATCAAATATTATATATCATGCCAAACATAATAGTACAAAACTTTCTTAAAGTTGATGTCTTTATAAATAAGGCTTAATTGCACTTTGCTACCCTCAACTATTCCGCCTTTTCAACTTGATACCATAAACTTTTTTTCGTAACAAATTGGTACCTCAACTATTATTTTTTTTCAACTTGATACCTAATTTTTCAAAAATTTCGAAAATGCCCTTCCCTCTTCCTTCCCTCCACCCCCTTCCCCACTCCGGCCATCCCCCTGCTAGCTCTGGCCGCCCCACCCCCCCCCCTGCTAGCTCCGCCCCCCCCCCCCCCCCCCCCGCCCCCCACCCCCCCCCTGCTACCTTCGGCCACCCCCTGCCCCGCCTCCCGCCCCGCCCTCCCTCCCCAGCCCCCCTCCTCCCGTGCTGCCGCGGCCTAGGGGAGAGGCGGGGGCGGGCGGGCGGCCGGAGTGAGCAGGGGGGGGGGGGGGGCGGGGGGCGGGGGGGGGGGGGGGGGGGGGAGTGAGCAGGGGGGGCGGCCGGAGCGTGCAGGGGGGGAGGGTTAGGGGTAGGGGTAGGGGCATTTTAGTCCAAAATAACATCTGGGTACCAAATTGTTACAAAAAATAGTTTAGGGTACAAAGTTGAAAAATGGTAATAGTTGAGGGTAGCAAAGTGCAATTAAGCCTATAAATAAAACAAATGTTAAGGGCAATATAAAAGTTACTGGGAGGCAGCACAAATATTATATAATTTTAATATCCAAAATATTTCTGAAAAATTGTTACGGGAATTTCGAAACTTCAGAATAGAAATAGTTGTGTTTGGGATGACAGATGACTGTCAAAATTTTGACAGTCCTGAATATGTACATGACTGCCAAAAATTTGAATTTTAAAACCACTGTTCACTTGTCTATGCGAACAGTGATTTTAAAGTCCAAACAATAATGTCGGACATTTTGGAAACCTAAATCCTAATATCAACTATTATGTGAGACTCTATTACCAAATAACCCTAATATTAATCTTATATAGACTTATTTTTGGCAGCATAATAAAAATAATTTCCTAATTTTAAATAGTAGTTGGATATGCACAACTGTCAGAATTTTGACAGCCCTAACAATAGATAAAACTGCTAAAATTTTGACCATCATATTATAAAGAGTTGTTTATATTAGGATTGTCAAAGTTTTGACACTCTTGATTATATTAGGATGGCTAAAAATTTGACAGTCCCGTGGCCAATATTTTTGAAGTAATGCATCGTCTCAAACAGGAATGTGTTGATTTATGTCATTATAGTATTTCTATAATGAGTTCCAAATTTCATCTAATCTGGTCTTAAAGTCTTATTTTGGAATATCTATTACAAGATTAGGCTTGGCGGAGAAAGGTGAAGATGAAAATGAGAAGGAAGAGGGGTGATGTGTTAGAGAAGAAGGAGAATGGTGTTGTCTCCATCAATTTTTAACTGCCCCTAATAAAAAAGAAAAAGTCTAAGGCCACGTTTGGTTCGCGGAAATGAATGGAAAGGAAATCAAATCTTTGTAAATTTTTTTCCTTTAGAAAATTATATTTCTTATTGATTTTTTTTTCCGATATTTGAAAATGCCAAAAAACTTAGAAAAGAAAGTGAATACTTCAAGGTAGGAAAGTGATTTCTTGTTTGGCTGGATGGAATCACCCCCCTCCCCATAATTTTCCTTCCACTGGAAATTAGTATATTTCCTCCTCAATTTCTTTGGCACAAAAAAAGGAAAGTAATGTATTTTCTTTCCCAACCAACAATTTCGCGAATCAATATCTTTGGTTAAATGCCCTTGACTAATATGGGTCAATACGTGACATCGGTTGACGTGTCGGTCCTCGCAACCTGTAAGGAACCAACGAATGAAAAAAAACTAACTTAAATGTGTTATTTCTTGGGATGAGATCTGCTCTCTCAAATTTGATATCCATTCTATGTCTCGTTTCCTATGTATATGTGAGTTACAGACAAATTTTTTTAGTGAAACTCACGTATACATAGAAAAGGAGACATGAAAGTGGACACCAAATCTGGATAGCAGATCTGTCACTCCCCAATCCTGGAATACGTATTTTAATGCGTAAACCGATAAATTATATCTACCTTGAATTTATACGATATTTATTATGCAGTATTTTTTCATGCATTTCCCAAAAATATTCGACAAAATATTATTTCCTAATTTATTTTCTGCATTTGGGCCTACAGTTTTGGCTCATTTGGGTAACATATTCTTGGTTCACCAATGGTTCATCATGAACCCTTTGGTTCATCATGAACCCATGGGTTCAAGATTCTATATAATAACTCATCTCCTTCTCTCTCCTCTCATTTACTTTCTCTCATTTATTTCCTCCACCAACCAAGGCAAGTACCAACTTGCTCAAGAGATGGATCCATAATTTTGTCAATGATTTCTTACAAAACTATTTGCCAAAACATGTTCTTCTCCTCAATCTATACTAGTTTAGAACTTAGAAATTTCCATTTTGAAGCTTTGATTTTTGTAGATCTAAGTTTTAATCATTTTCGGATTTTGCATGGTTTGATCTACTTTAGTTGGATTTTATGGGTTTTTGATGCTTCCATGTGGAAAAGCATTCAGTTTCACCCAAGTTGGAACTTTAGAAATCTGGATTTGGAGTTCGGATGGCCAAGTTATAATGCCTTGAAGCTTGGGTTCAGCCATGGTGTTCTTGCTGTTTGGAGAAGACAGTGAGCAGTGTGCTTCAATTTGAGCACGCTTCCTGTTGGAAGCGTGTCTCTCCTTGAGTCTGCGTGACTTTTCACGCAGCTCTCTCCTTGAGTCTGCGTGACTTTTCACGCAGCTCTTTTCTTGAGTGAGCCTGCGTGACTTTTCACGCAGCTCTTTCCTTGAGCTTGCGTGACTTTTCACGCAGCTCTCTCCTTGAGCTTGCGTGACTTTTCACGCAGCTCTCTCCTTTAGTCTGCGTGACTTTTCATGCAGCTCTCTCCTTGAGCTTGCGTGACTTTTCACGCAGCTCTCTCCTTTAGTCTGCGTGACTTTTCACGCAGCTCTCTCCTTGAGCTTGCGTGACTTTTTACGCAGCTCTCTCCTTGAGCTTGCGTGACTTTTCACGCAGCTCTCTCCTTTAGTCTGCGTGACTTTTCACGCAGCTCTCTCCTTGAGCTTGCGTGACTTTTCACGCAGATCTCCCCTTGAGCCTGCGTAACTTTTCACGCACGCTGCCTTGAGTGAGCCTGCGTGACTTTTCATCCCTTGAGCGTGCGTGCTTTTGTGCGTACGCTTTTGATATTTTATTAGATATTATATGCCCATTTTATATCCTTACGCCTTTTGTTCCGAGCATGATATGAGCACTAATGTGACCCCGGAGAATAAAGTGTTCCTACCTGATACATGTACCTGAATGTCCCAGTTCTTGTTCATGCTCGACAAATGACTCGTAACTCCACGTAGCGTATTTGCAATGATGCATTACACTAAGGAGGGTAGAACATGTTGACATACTGATTGACAAGGATCCTCTTTGGGGTACTCGTACTAAAGTACGACTTTAGGAGGATAATCATGCAGGCCACAACATGTGAGTCCAAGATTTCACCTAGGGTTAAATTAGGCAACTAAACATACTAGATGCATGGGGAGGGCAAAATCCCGAGATCGTGTTACACCAGCCGCCTTGAGATATTGTCTCGACGCGCCGGCTGGTCTCCACGGATACTGTGTCATCTGTAACGAGTGGATGACTGTATCCGATTAATTCCTGCTATATATTATATGTCTTGGCAAGGTGGCCTTACGAGGGACCTGTGCTCAATGACACCTGTCTACGCGAACCCCTGGGTTGGCTAGCCTTGCTGGAAAGATACGATATGAGGATTTTCTAATAAACATGACGCGGGGATAACCTCGTCCCACTAGAAACTCGTAGACTTGATTGGCCGTGAAAACGACTTGCTTGTATCCTATTACCTTCCGTGAATAACTGAGGGAAGCGGACTGTCATGGTACGTGATCCAACCCATGTTCTTGTTTGATTGTTGGGTTGGTTATCGTGCTATGACCGGCTGTGGACCGAAGTTATGAATGGAAGACTTATTATGGCTGTGAAGTGCTACTTCTGTGAATGACCGAGGAACATGGTCTATCGTGGTACATGATCCAACCCATGTTCTTGTTTGATTGTTGGGTTGGTTATTGTGCTGCGATAGGCTATCGACCGAAGTCACGATCAGGAGATTTTATTGTTTATACCTTTTAACTTATGTGAAAGTTATAGAGTACGACACGTCCCGACTCCATGCGGCACCTTTTGTCCTTGTTTGGTTGTAAGGGTGCCATATGGGTTCGAGGATGTTGCGCTACCCTATAATAGTAGCATAAGTATTACTATTATCAGTCATTCTATTATCTGGGTTTTAATCGTAACTCTTGTGCCCATTTGGCGGTACTTGCTATTCGGGGCTGATCCCGCTGGTTTTGTTTGGCCAGATCTCGTAGCAGAGCCAGAGGACACGATCTTTCTCCCTGACATCCATGGTGCATACTAGGAGCATGGCGGTTCGGGGACTCGAGTGGGTTTCTTCTCCACCACTCCTGCTTATACTTTTGCGGCGTTTAGCCACCGGCACCTGTTAGCCGGATTACTTGATATTTTGTGTCAGTACATAATTGTAATTAAACAGACTGCAGCTGTGTATAATTTTGTACTCCTGACTCTCTGAGATAGCTAAATTATAAAGCTAGTCTCTCATGACCATTTTGATGAAGCGTCGGGGACGCCTTACTGCTTTATCTTTAATGTTCATTTAATTGCTGATGTGACTTGATTGATTGAGACATAGAACTCTGTGGGACCATAGGAGACTTGATTGTAGCATGTACCCCCTCGTCTCTCGACAGCCACGATCGCCGTATGACGTTACGTACCTCATATGGAGTAGCTGGCCTAGTCCGTCTCCGTATTTGGGTACTGGGGCGTGACAAGATCCCATCCCTTGTTTCTTAGAGCATCTCCAACCCTATTGTGACTTTGGAAAAAAGTTAATGCCACATAGGAATGACAAAATTTTATTCAAAAGTTCTTCTCCAATGCAATTGTCAAGTCAATTGTGAAGCTTATGTGGCAAAAATTAAAGAAGACATTGTGAAGTTGATTGTCTTGTTCTAGACAATGCACTTGACAATGTCTTCTCTTCCATGTCATCAATTATGAATAAAAAATATTAGACAAAAGAAAGAAGATGAGTAGTTGTCTTAAAAGTTGTCTTGGAAGTTAGAAAAAAAATACTTTTTATTGTCTTCTCAATACTTTTGCATTGGAGAGTTTTTCTATCTCATTGTCTTTTGAGATATAATTTTGCCACATAAACAAGACATTGTCTTGTGGCTCATGTCACATAGGAGCCACCTAAGATTCACAACACTTAACTTGACAATAGGGTTGGAGATGCTCTTATGCTGTCCAAGTAATTAAGTAATGTCAGCATCCCACAGGAAGAAGTTTCAATTACTATATTTTGAATTTAGCCAAATTTTGTTGTACTTAAAGGATACAGTAGACACTTGTCCACAAATGGTAGCAAGCCAAGAGATACTCCGAGTACTTCCTTATTCCCAACCCAACCGCGAGCTCCTCCTTTTCCTCTTCCTCTCCGTTTTTTTTTTTTCCAGACCTCTCCCCTTTCTTTGCCCCCCTCTCCCAAGAACCCAACCCTCTCCCTCTTTATTTTTTCCTTTTCCCCTTCTTTCTTCATTCCAAATTTTTTCGTTCATATGCTACAGCGCTAGCTGAAGGCCGGATCTCGCTGAAGGCCGCCTCCTCTCCAAGGTTTGTGCTACATCTTTTGCTTTTTCCTTCTCTTCTCTTCTCTTTATGTATTTATCTCCTCCTCTTGCTGAAGACATCGGCATCGAATCGATCTTGAGCCGCTCGAATTTCTCCAACCCGGAAGATTTTTTGGTTGGCCGATCAAGGAATCGAGCGGACGGAGAGCTTGGTAAATTAGAGTTTGCTCAGTATTATAGAAATTTTTGTACATAAATTATATTATATTATAATTAGGGCTTGCTGGCCTTTCATCGACATAGTTTGCTCAGTATTATAGAAATTTTTATACATAAATTGTGTTCAGCCTATATAAAAGGCCAGCAAATGGTGTTGGTAAATTAGGGTTTATTCTTCTACTGATGGTGGTAGGGTTGTAAAACGATTCAAATCGTTCGCATTCGGCTCGGTCCAAGCTCGGATTAAGCTCGTTCGTGGACTAATCGATACCGAGTTCTACCATAGCTTGTTCGACACGATCTTGTTCGCTACCAGGCTCGAGCTCGGCTCAGTTTCTCATATTATGACTTTTTCTAGTATATGTTATGCCTTTTTTAATAGATAGAAATACATTTTGTCTTAGAAATTTTACTTATTTTTTTTGTTCTTTACATGATGGTAAATTTATGATGTAAAGAGCATAAGTAACTCAATAAAAAAGTCTTTAAAACTTGAGAGAAACAATGTGATAGTCTATACAACATGTTCAATAGGACTTTGGCTCGAGCTCGATTCGTTCGAGTCTCTAATTAAACCGAGTACAAACACCATTTTAGAGCTCGACCTTAAGCTCGGTTCGAATCAAACTCGTTCGATAGTTAAGTCAAACCAAGCTTGAACACTCTTTTCGAGCTCGCTCGTTAGATGGTGGTCTTGTTTATGTTGGAAAATTAGGAGTTGGGCTCACCCTTTTCAGAATCCATTTTTAATAAAAATCCTTCAGTCTTATTCACATGACACATACATATGAACCATGTTTTGAACTTTCGCAATATAAATAAATATCAACATCTTTTTAACAGCTATCAACCAAAGATGAGATTTTGTTGCCACTCTTTTGTTCTACATTGGAGATTTTATTTTTATTGAGTTTTTCTTAAACTTTTTCCAGGTTATTTGGCACCGCAAACATAAACAATAGATCCCTCTACTCCGACAACACATCAACAATCAACATTCTTCACAACAACCACCCCAAACAAACAACATTTTCTTACAAAATTTTCAGCATTTTCAAGTACCCTACCCTACCTAATGGCCATCCGAAATGTCATCGGCCCCATCACAAATGCAAGCTGTCCAAGCTGCAGCATTTGCATCATATTTTCAACAACATTTACTCACCCAAAACCAGCCTCCTAATCCTAATCCCTCATCTGGTGTTGTATCCAATTTTGAATCTCAACCCTCTTTAACTCAAACTACGACACGGACAGCACAAGGGACCAATAGAAAAGCACCAAATTGGAAAGTGAAAGAGGACGTTGCATTATGTGAATCTTGGATAAGAGTTTCAGAAGACCCAATTGTAGGAAATGGTCAGGTTCACAAGACATTCTGGAAGAACATTTGGGATGAATTCAAAGACCTAATACCAGGGACAGAACGTGTTCAAAGAGCATGTGAAAATAGATGGACTACAATTCAAGCTGATGTTTCGAAATGGAGGGCTATTGTACATAGCCAATATTATTAGCCTATGAGCATAAAGAACTTCAGTAATAATAGGTCCGGACACATGCAAGTGGAAAATTCGTTCATCAGGAAATGCAAGATATGGGGTGTTGAGAATAAGGAAATACTTTTTATTACAAGCCATTTAAGATTTTTTTTTAATTACCTGTTCGGAGTGAGACGCTTCTCATGTTCATCCTTTTGTCGATCAGCTTCCTGGAAGAGCTTCCTGGAAGGGAATTAATTTTAGAAACTCTTTCTTCTTTCCTGTTAAGTTTGCTGTTTATTTTTATAAGATGCTCCTCTCTCCAAACATCTTCATCTCGATTGCTTCCTGGAAGGGAATTAATATGTTAAGGAGGGAAAAAGGGAACAAAAATAAGGAGGAAAAATAGGGAGGGAAAAACTAAACCAGGAAAGAAAAAGGAGGGAAACGAGGGAGAGAAAAAGAAGTTAATTTGGAATTTTTATTTGGAGTGTACCATTGTGTGTCAATATCAAATGGACACTCCAAAAGTAGTTTAAAGTATGGTTTGGAGTATGGTTTGGAGTGTTCCCTAAAATTTCCAAAGAAATAAAATACAACTTCCGTTTTATCACAAACAGCAGACTAAACACATAACCTAAGTTTTTGCAAACGCCTTGGGTTTCATAGAGACTCGAGTGTGTTTCATGAAACTCGATCACTGATATCTGTAGTTCTGTACAATCATTTCTCTTCTTCCTCTTGGAGCTCTCTCGCCAAGCAAAGGTACTTTCTCTCTCTTGAACTTTATGATATTTCAATCAAACCCATTATTGTTCATGTAAAAACTTTTCTGAAGAGTACACTTTTCTAAAAAGAAAAAGAAACAAAAAAACAACTATGATGAGTACTCTTTTCTAAAGACCTATAATAACTCCGATCTGGATTTCATATATTACTCCCTCTGGAGCTCGAATCTGAGCTCAAAATCAGACCTTTCCAGAGTTCTCCACAGAAATTATCGATAAATCTTGTTTAATATGCAGGAAACCAAGTGAAGTTGAAAGCGTTAATCTTTCTACGTCATGTAACAAGTGTTTCTTAACTTTTAGTAATTTTTAAGATTTTTGATGTATGGTTTCATATTTAAAATTTGATATTTGCAATATAAAGTTGAAGGGCTGGTATCTGGTCTGGATTCTGTCTTAGCTCTCATATATCTTGCTCAGACACGAACACGACACTGTCTGGACACGGGGACATGGCTGCGGCATTGATTCTGGAATTTCTGTGTTGTGTTTGATACAATGTCTGACACACGCGACATGGGCAAGATACCGATTTTTCGGTATGTATGTGGGGTTTGTGGTGGTGTCTGAGACAAGCCTTACATGACACGATATGGAGCCCGTGCATACTAGGCGGTGATTCCATAATGCATACCAAATGTGGTGTATGTACATCCACCTTCATCTGTAATAAATGTTCCGTTTCATTATAGGGTCTACAACATCAAGCATACCTCTCGAAAGAAGCTTGGATAGAGAACAGTCCTCTAGCATTGCACAAAAATGAGCTCAACAGCGCTGGGATCAATTTCTGTGGACATTGGTTTACTAGGGAAGGTAAGTTTTCTTTATTTTTTTTTCCCTCCCTTCAATTTTGAAGAAAAATTGCATTTCTAGTGACACATTTGGATATTTTTTACTTATAGTATAAAAGAACAAGACCAAAGACAAATAGATATTGTGTGCGAAGTCCTTCGGCTTCACTGCCACAAGCTTTGGAAGTCACATCTGTGAAGGAGAAGAAGTTGACGGAAACTGTCCGGATAGGGGTCTTAGGTGCCAGTGGGTACACCGGTGCTGAGGTAGACATCTTCATTTATTTTCTTTGTTTTAATAATTTTGTCAAAATTTATTCACTTTTACATAGTAGTTTGCTTAAATACGTTTAGGGAAAATTGATATTTGGGCATTTTTGCACCTTGCAACTTGATCTACTTTTGTGGCAGATTGCTCGTCTCCTTGCTAACCATCCACATTTTACCATTACGCTGATGACGGCTGATAGGAAAGCTGGCCAGTCAATCGGATCGGTGTTCCCTCACTTGATCACACAAGTACAATTGCTTCCCTTTTGTTTTTGACTTACTTGAGAACATGTTTCTAGTGTTTTCCTATTATGGCAAATATAAAACTTATGCATGAAGAATATAAGGATGTGGATATACTATATACTAAAAACTAGAAGGATTAAATGATATGCTCTTAGGATTAATTTTCCTCTTGATTGTGATATATCACAGAGGTGTTATATTGATTTGGTAATCAATTTCTAGCAACCTTGAATTCTAGTATGTCTGAAGTACCATTTAGTGTCTTTGTCGATTATAATTACCAGAAAATTCGTAATTCTGCCAAATATTCTGTCATGTAAGAGTTTTTAAGAGAACTTCAAGGAAATGGAAGTGTTATCTGTATCTAAATGTAGACTTGCAAAATGATGTTTCGGGCATTTTTTGTGCGTAATGTTTCGATGAAACTCAATGTTGATCTCTTGTTTCTTCCCATGTTATCAATGTTAAATGGCAGTTTAGATGGCTGCTCCATGTCACCTAATTGCACTGGAAACATTTAATGGCCTCTAGTGCCACTTGTAATTTAGGCCTTATGGAACTTTACTCAATCACCTACCACCCTAATCTTTTCCAATCAGGAGAGTTGGCAACACATAAATGGAAAGGTATCATCTTATTTAATGCACTTCTTTTTCTCTCTCAATGTATTTATGTGTTACCAAGTACCAACTCACCCGATTGGAAAGATTTAGGGTGATAGGCGATTGAGTGAAGTATTTTTCAAATGAATGGTTATATCTTGATACAAATTTCAAAGCTGATGCCAGAACTGTATGTTGTTCTGAGGAACTTCAACATGCATCTTCAGTGTAGTGTTTTTACATTTATCTGAGATATTCATGTTTGTGCGACCGTGTCACTGAATGGTCACTGCTTTATTCAACATGCAGCTGAGCTTTGTTCTTGAAGCACAAGAACTAGTCGGATTTCGGTAGAAGCATGTTGTACCTTAAATAATCTCAACTTAATTTATAGTCCTAGTATCGGTATCGGAATCGGTATCGGACCCTTCCTATGAGTATCGGTATCGGCGATATCGGTAGTATCGGCGGTTTCGGATCGGAGTATCGGAAAACAAATAATTATTAATAAATTATTAACATTTAAAAAATATATTTTATACATTTAGGCATAATATTTCCAATGTTATTTCTTAGTAGTTTTGAAATTAAATGAAATAGTAGTCACCCTTACCGATCGGTTTACATGCAATAGATCAATTTTCTTCTTTTATATGCTTTTACAACTTTATTATGCTTCAAACCCTTGTTGATTTGTCTTTTTCGTTCAATTCTCTCTCCCAAAATGATCGAAAAAGAGACCCCCACTGTCGGTATTGGTCAGTATCGGGTATCGGTCAGTATCGGCCGTATCGGCCAATACTTTAAACTATTACTTTTTACTTATAGCTATTTTTTTAATATATGTTAACACTTGTTTTTTTGTTATCAAATTGCTAAATTCTCATTTTATCGGCTTATCCATGTTGTACGGACATGATATTGAATCTATGTTGTACGGACATGAATATGATACATGTTGTATTGGCATGATATTATGTTCATGTGTCTCCATCACTCCATGTTATGCTCGACAAATGGGTTTGCTACTCATTCGAGTGTGCGCGCTTCCAAAATGACAATTAGCATATTTCAAAAAAGTTTAATTGATAACATGTACAATTATAAAATTTGTAATTGCTTCCCTTTTCTTATTTGACTTAATTGATAACATGGTTCTAGTCTTTTCGTATTGTTGCAAATATAAAACTTATGCATGATCAATATAAGGCTGTAGGTATACTATCATTAAAAACTAGAAGGATTAGATTATATGCTTTGAGGATTCATTTTCCTATTTTGATATATTGCACATGTGTTATATGTATTAGTAATCATTCTCTAGTAATCTTGAGTTCTAGTATGTCTGAAGTATCCTTTAATCTCCATTTCGATTATACTTACTGGAAAAAAAATTGTAATTCCACCAAATGTTTTGCCATAAAAGAATTCTTAGGAGATCTTCAAGTAAATGGAAGTGTTATCTATACCTAAATATAGACTTGAAAAATGATGTTTTTTTTGTGCATAATGTTTTGATGAAACCCAATGCTGATCTCTTTTTTACTTCCCATGATATCAGTTTAGTGTCAGTTTAGATGGCTACTCCATGTCAGCTTGTTTCACTGAAATTTAATTACTTCTAATTCCATTTGTAATTTAGGCCTTGAAAGTGGAGCATTGCGAAATAGAATAACATGAAGTTTTCTTAGAGATCTTGGCCAATATATATAGGAATACAGAGCACGTGAGATGACATCACTAACACTAATTAAATAGAAAATACATAAACTAATGTGCAGAAAACAAAGGTACTAAACTGCTCTTCGATGTGTGCTGCAAGATGGAACTTGGTGAAAGCAAGTTCAACTTTGAGGGATTGAGAAAGAGAATTTTTTTGGATATATTTGGAAACGTCGTGGCTCCGAGAAATGAAGAAATCCCAAAAGAAATCATCAAAAGAAGGTCGGACTTCGAAAGAGGAAAAAATCCCGAAAAAGATCAATATAAAGTTGGGACTCGCATAGGAAGAAAACCCGAAATAAGTAAAAGATACTCGGGGCTACACAACTAAAGAAATTTGTAAGAAAATATCGAAAGTAGGCGAGGACTTGACTTTGAAAGAGAAACCCTGAAAGAGAATATTCAAAATCTTTCAGGAAAGTTCGGAAGAAAACATCAAAAGTAGGACATGGCTCTGAAAGCGAAAAATTTCGAAAGAAAATATGTCAAGTGGGTTGAGGCTCCTAAAAGTGAGAAATTCCAAGAACAAAATATCCAAGTGATGCCGAGACCTTGAATACCAAAGAAACCTTGGAAAAAGATATTTCAAGTAGGTTGGGGTTTTACGTATCGAAGAAATCCCACAATAAAGAAGGGTCTTCGCATATCGAAGAAATCCCAGAAAGAAACTATAAATAATTGGGCTTCGCAACAGAACAATCTTGTAACATAAGAAATTCTGAAAGAAAGGTAGAAATAACAAAAAAATCTGTCTAAAGTAGTCATCGAAGATGCGGCCGCAAGCATTGCCAAAGAAGTAACCATCAAGTCTGAAATTTGCGCACGGGAGTGCCAAACACCGCAAACTAAACACTAAGAGGAATGGCACACTCCGAAAAGTGGTGAACACTGTTGAAAATGTTGAACTAAAGTACCAATCGCCGAGGAAGTTGTATGTGCGTGAGGTTAAAGAAGACAAGTAGGGAGACCATAAGAAGAGAACCTAGGGGCTCTGATATCATGAAAGTGGAGGCAACATTGTAAATAGAATAACATAAATTTTATTAGGGCTTATAGGAATACAAAGCAGGTGAAATGACATTACTAACCTTAACTAGAAGCAGAAAATACATAAACTAATATGCAAAAAAACAAGGTACTATAAACCTCTCTTCAGCACTCCCCCACAAGATGGAATTTGGTGAAAGCAAGTCTAACTTGGAGGTTGAGAAAGAGAAAATTGATATATCTGGAAATATCGTGACTCCAAGAAACGAAAAAATTCTGAAAGAAATCAACAAAAGAAGGTTGGGCTCCGAAAGAGAGAAATCTTGAAAAAGATCAATATAAAATTGGGACTTTGCAAAGGAAGAAAACTTCGTGTGTGCGGTATGATGTCCTCATCATCCTCCCCGAGTAAGATAGAGCTTGGCTCTGTCGAAGCTAAGACTCTCAGAGTACTCTAATGCATCTGGATCAAGTCCCTGTAAAGTATCCCGGGCCAGCCAAGTGTCCTCAGACTCAGGACGACCTTTCCAACGAACTAAGTTCTTGCGAATACCACCGCTGCAAGTCGAAATAATATAATCTTCAATAATATTTTTAAGATCATGTGTTGCGGTGGGTTGTATTTCCGATAGTGGAGATAAATAAGGTCCCTCAAGATTAGGCTCAGGGGTAAGGTCATCAACCAGTGAGTTGTTTAAGTTAAAATCTGAACCTTTATATTCAACTAAATCCTCAATATTAAATATAAAACTAAAATTAAATCATTCTGGAAGGTCGACAAAAACAATATCATTAATTTTCTTTAGAATTTTGAATGGACTTGCACTTCGTGAATGCAACTTTTTGACGATTCCTGGAGGGAACCGTTTCGGGCGAATCTGGACCATTACATAATCATCGACTTTGAATTCTTTAAACCTCCTTAACATTTGGACCAATCCTTCTCAGCACTATTGCCCTTCGTATCTATCCTAGGTTGGGGTGGGTTGGAAACAATTAGACTAGGGAATTGGTTTATTGATGATCGTGAAGTTTGTTGACGAAAATCTTGACTCCTAAAACTCGAATGTGGTTTGGCTTCGTTTATGTCTTGAATTAGGGCATAAGCTTTCTCTAGTATGTCTCTGTCTTGCGTGAACAACTTTTCAAATTGGTTCACAAGCAAGTTCTAAACCTAGATAGGATTTGTTTAGGAGTTTCACTTTTGATAGTGCTACACCTTACCATTAACTCATCAAATTTTTCTACATACTCTTTAGCCGACATGTTTCCTTGGCATAAGAGATTCCACTGGTCTAATAAACGGTGTAATAGAAGGGAGGCATTTCTCTTTCAATTGATGTTTTATTTTAGCCCAAGTTCTCACGGGCAACTCACCTTTTATTTCTCTCAAGTGTTCGACATTAGACCAATATTGACTAGCTTGGCCAGTCAATCTCATAGCAGCAAATTTACTTTTCTCTCCTCAGTCAAGATATACCACTTGAAGTAGCGGTCAATATTTGAGCCAATCCAAGAAGTATTGTGAGTTGAGTTTGCCGTCGAAGTTGGCACCTCAACTTTGATACTTCTCAAACATTGTTCGTCAGGGTCATATCGTTGTGGTCGATGGTTCTGGTTTCGTCGTGGGGAATGAGAACCCCTATGGTCATAATCAGCTTGATGGTTATACTCATCCCTATGAGGTGTCTGACTATGCACTCTCACTCTGTCATTCTCCTGTGGGGTACGACTACGTGCTCTTTCAATTCTAGTGAACCTATAATTTGTTTTTTTTTGAAATCCAGTTAAGGCTTAGCGGGTAGCCCTATACTTTTAAGCAATGGTATCTATTTGTCCTATTAGCGTTTCTAACTTCCTAACTAACTCGGGGTTCATACTGTTCTTAGTAGATTTACGTGACAAATGCAAAGGATTACTTGACTCTCAAGATGATTGACTAGATTCGCCTAACAAATATGAATGACCAGATCGTGTAGCATATACTACGCAAATCTAAATGATTGTTGTTAATGCAAATGACGATTTTTTTAAATAAAATGAAATACTAAACCTAGAATGCAACTCTTTTTTTATATTAAATAAAATATTAAACCCTAGAATGCAATTTTTTTAAAACCATATCCTAAATTTTTTCGGATTGAGTGAATTAATCTCTCCAATGGCACGAAACTCACTGCTATCATATTACACCACAACCGTTTCCTTTAAAGTCCTAATAGGCTCTGTCTGATCGGCAAACCCGAGGCACTGACACCAGAAATCCTTAAGGCCAATGTCTAATAAATTTTAAATTTAGTTCAATGTGTTTGGGCTATAGATAGGTGATGAAATTCCAACCATATCTTGTAGGGGTTTTGTTCTTAAAATAATTCATGCAGAATGATCTAAATGCACAAACCATACTATGATACCAAAGTTGATGTAATACGTGTTGTGATTAGTTCTAATATGTCTCTATGTTATGCAGTTTGTCAAAATTAGCAGGATGGACAAGAATTAATGCTACGTTATAAAGAGCGACTAACTAAGCAAAAGAATTTTAAAGTTTCAAGGCCGAGATCCCAATGTTCTTTAAGCAGAAGCACAATAAAATGTTGCAAATTTTGTATTCATTATTCGTCAGAAAATTAACGTAATGAAGTTGTACTCTAATTTAGTTCTTGATTTAATATTTGATTTAGCAAATATAAATCCTATTATTAAGCAGATTCACTCGCTCACAATAGAAAAAATGACAGTCATGAACGTTGAAAAGATTAAAGAGATCCTTATACTAGCAGTGGTAGTTTCACAAATATTAGAAAAGTTGGAATGATGCACGGTGCACCTGAATCTTGTATAACTTTAGAAAGGAATGAGAGCGTTTGGTTGATGGATTTATGATCGAAGGTGGATCGTTGGCTGCCTGATGGCGGATGGCCTGGCGGCTGGTGACGGCCGACCGGGACAGGAGGCAGGACGAAGAGGAGCTGTTGGTACCTCATGGATCAGGTGACGGACAACTTTGCGGTGGGATAGGGAGTCGAGGACGCTCGACAGACGACCACCCTGAGGGGGGTGGAGATTAGGTTTCACACGCTAACCTCAAAAAGTAGATCGCAATTTTTTTTCCATAATATTTCGTTCATTATTTTATGTCCCAATATGAATAAAACAAGCCTATATATAGACATACAAAAGAGCAACACACTAACATACATGCAATGTGGGACTAAAAATACAAATAAAAGAAATCAACTCTCCTGCAAGTAATGTGAGACTAAAGTAAACATAATGTTAAAATATCAAATCAAAACTACATGAGCAATGTTGGGTCCTGTCCGAGACGCTTTCTGCTTCTGTACATGCATCGAAAATCTTGCGTGTGCAGTTCAATGTCCTCATCAGTGTGCCGGGCTCTAAAAGCGGAAAAATCTCAAAAGAAAATATGTTAAGTGGGTCGAGTCTATGAAAAGTGAGAAGTTCCAAGAGAAAATATCCAAATGACGTTGGGGCTTTGAATATCGAAGAAATTCTAGAAGAAAATATTTCAAGTAGGTTGGAGCTTTGCGCACTGAAAAAATCCTCCAAAAAAGTAGGGTCTTCGCATATCGAAGAATCCCAGAAAGAAACTTTAAAATGCGGGACTTCACAACATAAGAAATCCTAAAAGAAAGATACAAATAACCAAAAAATATGTCTAAAGTAGGTGTCGGAGATGCGGTCACACGCATTGCCAACGAAGAAGTTACCATAAAGTCTGAAATTGCACATGGAGCGGCGAACACCACAAACTATTCACCGGGAGGAAGGATACACTCTGAAAGCCCAAGTGGTGAACAATGTTGAAAATGTGGAACTGAAGGACCCGATCGCTGAGGAAGTCGTAATGTGCAAGAGGTTGAAGAAGACAAGAAGGAAGACCCTAGCGAGAGAATCTAGGACTTTGATACGATGAAAGTGGAGGCAACATTGTGAATGTAATAACATAAAATTTTATTAGGGCTCTTGGCCTATATATAGGAATAGAATACATGTGAAATGACATCACAAACCCTAACTAAAAATAAGATGTACATAAACTAATTTGCTGAAAATAAGATATTAAACTAATCTTCAACAGGCCTCATGGAACTCAAATGGAAAAAAGGTTCTGGGAAATTGAGAATTATATCTTGATACAAATTATAGAGCTGTTGCTGGAACTTATCGCAGAATTGTATGTTATTCTGATGAATTTCAACATACATCTTCAATGTAGTATTTTACATTTAACTGAGATATCCTTGCTTCTGCAACCGTGCCACTGAATGGAAACTGCCTGATTGAACATGCAGCCGAGCTTTATTGTTGAAGCAGAAAAACTAATCGTATTTTGAAGCATGCTTTGGCTTAAATAATCTCAACTTAATTGATAGTGAGATTATTACTGGTTCATTATGTATAATATATTGTTTTAATTAGTTTTCTTATCCCAGTGGCTTCTAGCTATTTGTTACATATGTCAACGCTAACTTGGTTTTTATCAGATTACTAACTTCTCGTTTTTACTGGTTATCTATGTTGCATGGACATGAACATGATACAAAATGTATAGACACGATATTACTGGCATGCCCCTAATTTTGTGCGTTCATATCATAGTTCGCAGTATTGAAGTACCGGCCATGTTGTATTGATTTTGGCATGTCCCGACCTGAGACCTACCGATACCGGCTTCAGGGGTCCTTTTTCCCAGTCTGATAGAGGAAATTTGAAGGAGAAAGAGAGAAGTATAGAAAAATAGTGTCAACTCAATGATTCGGTTGTGCCGAAGATCGACAATGTTATAATGTGTCGTAAGATTGTCGTTTCATCGACACGCTGTAGTGGCATTAAGGTTCCTTATCGACATGCTTTAACCATTACCATCGTCGAAGTTCTATATCTATAAACTCACAATGTTCATACATATCAAATTATTAATATTAATCCATCAGAACTATTTATTGTGTTGTTCTGTCTAAAGGCAAGTAAATAAACAATACTATTATTAAGAGTCAACTATTTAATAATGTTGAATATTATCCTGTTTAAAACTAATGAGAATCAACATATAATATATAAACTAAATGTATCAAATATTGTGCTAGCTTTCTTAAATAATCTTCAATTTTGGCTTTTGCAACAAAGCACCCATACTCCAATGCGAAACCCATCCAAACTGCCGAAACCATCGATACGGATTCTCATAGGAAGGGTCCGAAACCGATTCCGATACGGAAACTGTGAACCTTGGTTCACATGTGTCCATGTGCTCGACAAATGTATTTACTACTCATTTCTATTGTATGTGCGTCCTAGATAATACGCAAGTATATTCCAAAAAGTTTAGTCATGATTAGTCATTCAAGTTCAGTCCATGTTTGTTACACGTTCTCGCTAATATAAGTAGCTCCTCCCTGTTTTTATTGTTTATTTTAAAGTTATTAAGATACAAATAGAATCGGTATTCAGCTGAAACTTGATTCTCTTCTGAATCCCAGGACTTGCCTGATATGGTTGCTATCAAAGATGCAGATTTCTCTGATGTTGATGCTGTTTTTTGTTGCTTGCCTCATGGAACAACACAGGTTCTTATTTCATGCATTTCTTGAATATTTCAATATTCTTGTATGGGGATAGAATTCATAAAGCTTACTGATATTCTTCCCTTTATTGTTGATTTCTCCTCATTATGCACCTTATTGGATCTGACTTTAGTGCTTTTTCTTGTAGGAAATTATCAAAGGTCTTCCAAAGGAGCTAAAGATTGTTGATCTCTCTGCAGTATGCACCTTCTAGTACTTCCTAGATATTGTGACTTCTTTTGCTTGATTGGAACTCTCTTTGTCTTTTGAGAGTTGTAGTTATAGCAAATAACAAGATATCTTTACAGGATTTCCGATTGCACAACATTGACGAATATGAAGAATGGTATGGTCAGCCTCATAAAGCACCCGAATTGCAGGTAACCCACGTTTATTGCATTTCTTCTGCTCCCAATATGTTCATTGTAGTTTTACTTTATGCTACTTCCTAGAAGATACTTGATCAAATTAGACATTGCAAGTTACACCTTTGTTCACCATCATGGAATGACTCTGATAAACTTACTGGTTGACTTTGTGGATTGAGTTTCAGCTATTGTACATTCTAAAAAGTTTCTTAATAATGCACAACGCCAGAGCTTTAATTGAAACTATTAGCAGAAACTGAAGATAGCCTCAACTTTCTCAAAGTCGAAATAGGAATGATCAGGAGCATCCATCTAGGTACAGAAGCAGAATTCTTGATCTTCCTAGTCTCCACATAAGTTTCTGCATGGAAAACGTACCCATCCTGATATTGAACTTGTCTACTTCATTGGTTTCATTATGACAATAAATCTATTAGGACATCTTAAACTTCTCTTTCTACCAAAGAAGCTTATATATGAGGTTGTCATCCACTCTTTTTACTATATTGCTTCATTTGGAAACAGATTTTTCAAGATCCATCTATCAGTACTCTGTGTAGTTATTTGCTACCATATTAAAAGAAATTAAAATATTTCAGCCCTCGTCCAAGCTATTATTGTCATGTTATTTTCTGAGAGAAGATCCCTACTGTCAAGGCCGATGATCCTTGTTCATCATCATTGTTGTGCAACCTTCTCCATCACAGTTGTGTTTGGCTTTGGTGTATGGAGCAAGAGAAAGACCCACAAAAGTTATTAACAGTTTTTATGTCTGTCAATCTGATATCAACTCTGTGCACTGATGCCAAATTCCTAGCCAATCCTATGCACTGGTGCCAAATTCCTAGCCAAGCTAGAATGCGAGAGAGGGGCCATGAAACATAGAAGGCAAATTGACAGGTAGGTAGACTTACTTTTATGATTATGCAGTTTAAGCTCATGCAACCAAGGGGCATCCTCCAACTTTCCCTAGACTAGAGAAGAGTCTACATCAAGATTGTGAAAAGTGCTAGGCGCTAGTCGGGCGGGCACTTGCGCCTAGCGCCTAGGCCGCCTAGGTGGCCGTTTAGGCGGCCGCCTTGATCTAGGCGGTTCAAAAATAAATAAATAAAATCCAAAAAACATACTGAAGATTGTAGAAAAAGTCTATAAAACCCCAAAACATGCATAGTCGGACGTCGGGAGGTCTAGGCGGGCGCCCAGGCGGACATCGGGCGGGCACCGGGTGCCTTGTGCCTAGGCGGCCGCCTAGACCGCCTTTTAGAACACTGGTCTAGATGATGAGGTAAGATTATATGTATATTATAGGGAATTACATTCATTCCTAGGATACCATTTCTAGATATCTGTATTGGATGCTTTACTCAGCATATTGCATACAAATGTAACTTTGTGACTGTGGCCATTATGCATACTTTATATAATGAAAAATCCATCATCTTCAGATTCAATTTTGATCCTAAACTATTGTTTGTTGCTTTATTTAACCTTTCTTCCTGCCTGAGTTGCACCTTTTATTTTCCTACTTTTTTCCTATTATTGAACTTATAGTTAACCAAGAAAGTTAATATTTTGACCAATTAAATAATATGCATGTTTGGAGTTATTGTACAATTAATGCGTTTCTTGATAGCTAAAACCAATTTGCTTCGACGAATTTAGTTTATTAATGTATCCTAATCAATATATACTTAATATTATTAGTGTCGTATTTGGTTTGACTGACATATTCCCATCTGAAAGGTATACTTAGTCTTTATCTTTCTATCTAATTTATCCAATTTCTCCAATTCCACTCCTCATTTTCTTGACTTCAGAAGGAAGCAATATATGGTCTGACAGAGATCTATAGAGAAGAAATTCGAAAAGCACGGCTTGTTGCCAATCCTGGTTGTTATCCAACATCTATACAACTTCCTCTTATCCCTTTAATAAAGGTTTGATTCTCTTACCTTCTCTTCCATACATGTTCAGGAATTAGCACTTCACTAAGTATGTGCTTTTGTGTGTTCACACCAGCCAGATTATAATTGAACTCAATTTTAACAATAATTTCTCAAGAACCTTAAGGATCTCTTTATGCATATGCTTTGTTTGAATGAAACCTGCCTTAATTTTGACTCGTGCTTAGTATTTTTGGGTTCTGTTTTTGTCTGTCAAACAAGCTGAATGTAGTTATCTCTAGACTGTTCGAAAATGAATGCTTTGTTATTGAATTACTTGTTTTCTTCCTTGTTCCCTTGATATTGAGAGGATTATAGTTGATGGTTACAAAGGATAAATGCTGACAGTGCCATGTGATAATGAGTAGGGGTTTCAATTAATTTCCTATCTTCTTGGAAAGGGTTAGAAACGCGTATTTGTCCAACACGTCTTTATTGTCCAACACATACAAAGTCCACCGTTCTTAAGGTATGCATCCTTAAAATGAGCAGTGTTATGCCCTTATGTTGGCAAATGCCTTAAAATTGTAACTGTCCATTATTTTACTCTTTAAGCTCTTCAATATACTAGAAAAAATTCAATTGTTCAATATACAAACAAAATCTTGATAGTTCATAAATGTTCATAGTTTGTGTGTTTGTGTGGATGGATGGATGAATTGGTAAGACATGCATACATAACCGTGCCCTTGTATATGGATTTTGAAGAAATCATGTGTTAAGACCCCTCACTTCTGTGAGGAAGAGACATTTGGTGCCCATGTTGAAGTGGGACAATGGCTCCCCGGTTGAGAAACCATAACTTTGAATACGCTTCTCACTGCGGTTATCACGAGTTCTATCATTTGAGAATAGTCTGCTTTACAGAAAAGAACTTCTGAAAAGTTGTAGAGATTTACAAAAGCTTGAAATGGTACAAAATCAAAAGGATAATGAATTTAAGAAGCTACAGTGCTGGTACTGAGTCTATGAACCAGATACGATAGTTAGCCTGAATGATGCTTAGTATTCAAAGTTTTTCTCAATTAAAATGTTTCATAGTAGTATGTCCAGGAACCATTTTCTTGACTAATGTTGTATGATGTGCAGGCTAACCTAATAGAACTAAGAAATATCATTATTGATGCGAAATCTGGTGTCAGTGGAGCAGGTTTGCATATATGTTTTCACCTCCTTCATTTGTCCAAGTCCTAAAGTAGACACTAGTTTCGTATTGAAGGTTCCATGTCATTTTTTAGAATATGATGCCATACAGGGAGAGGGGCCAAGGAACAAAACCTCTACACCGAAATATCTGAAGGCATCCATTCTTATGGAATAACCAGACATCGGCATGGTACGTTCTTGTAGTGTTTGTGAATTAACTGAACAGAAAAAAGGAAGAAAAATGTAATTGAAAAGCTTAAGTGTTGTTTTTATTGTTGTGACCTTTATTTTCATTTCCCCTTTTTTTTTAGTTTGATGATATTTGACTTGCCGGTTGTAATATGGTATCATGCTTGTTGTAATGATTGTTTGCTATTAAGACGATTTCTTATGAATACCTTCAGTTATCACCTCATGAGCATGTTTGGTGTAAAATCCTTTCAGTTACTCTGGAAACTCTATTGGTGACTAAGTCTAGGATTCACGGTTCTGGACTTGCTTCGTCATGTGCTTACTGTAACTTTATTATGATATTTATTTCTTTTACATTACCAACAATTTTGCAATAAGAGAGATGCCAAGGATGAAGGATCTAATTGATGTTGCCTCTCTTTGTAGAATAATAATATGCAATTTAGTTTGGGCTGAAAAAGATGTTTTCATATTAGCTCAAGATGGTAAAGAGGGAACTAAGTTCATTATCAAAGGACATATGTTAATTAGCTGCTGAGCTGCGGTCATACTAGATATTCAAATAGAAGTATGATGTGCTTGGGTTTCTTCTGAAATGAGAGAGCGAACAACATGTAGCATAAATACTAGGAGAAATGGGTTGTATTAGCCAACTAGCATTTGTTCAATAAGATCCTGAAGCTATACCAGAAATATTTTGATTTTTCTAGTTTATATAACAGAAGTAATTTCCATGATAAAGTATTAGAGCGTCAATTTGTAAGAATGTGCATTCTGTCTAGGAATTAAACTCATGATAACTATGCTAATGATATGGGAGTAGATACCGATGCAAGGCATAGTGAGGATGAACTGTATGAACTAGGACTTTGATCAATTTTGCGCTAAGAAATTCCTATATTGATAACGTCTTCTAAAAAAAACAAATGGAAGATAAATGTTAAAGCTAGCTCTTTGTCTTCATTGAAGTAGATAACAAAGTAGTTCAAGGAATTTTGGTTGTTAGAAGGTGGTACAGGTATACCAAGGGAACATTATTAAAGTATACTTCTGCGATTAAGGGAGTATTAAGGCATGAAATCCTTTCCTCATCTGGTCATATTTAAAATGATTTTTTGTTTAATAGGAGAGGATCTTAGGGTCATTATTCTTCTGTTTGTCAGTAGATGCATTTAGTTGTTTAGTAATGCATACCCATGGTACATAGAGATTATGAACTCTATGGATGATGTGTGTCTTAGCTATCTCAGAAGATGTCCATCTTTCAGATTCCAATTTTGACCCGATCAAATATTTAGAGATTGTCTGTAGAAATGCTCATCTATCTGGATATCCTAAATGCCACTGACTTGTGCAGTGTACCCTTGACTGAATTTTTTTCTTTTATGGGAAGAATTTGGAATAGTGGAGTAAATGAGATTAAAAAAAGACTAATCCAATTGATGGATGCATTTGATGACTATTGCTTATTCAAATGTTTGTCAATAGAATATTTAGACCAAGGTTCACAGAATCTATTTCTGTAAGTTTTTGGCAGTTACAGGGGGGTTTGAACTGCTCGGTTTTTTCTAGTTTTGGCAGTTTCGGTATCATTTTAGACTGCTACCCTTTTCAATTCCAAAATAGATTACAAAAGGACTTGTTGACATAATAGGAGTTGTAGTCTTGAAGTTTTTCAAAAGAAGTGATGATAAATTAGTTTTGAAGGAAAAATATGTGGTTAACAATTAATTTAGTTTTTGAAGCATTATATTAATTTTGATTGAAACAATGAAATTTGAAATTTGAAGCAACTTGAAAAAGGTCAGAACATTAAGCAGATTTTTGGTGTTAATTTTGGAGCTACATGAACCATCTTGTATTGCAATATTATGAAAATTTCACCTTGATTAAATATGTAGTGGGTGAGAATATTCAGAAAACCTTCTTTGGATGATTCTATTGGTAGTGGGACCTATATAAATTAATGGATCTTGTTTGTATCAAAAGACATCTGTGAAGTAATTTTAAACTTTCTTCAAGTATGGGCATGTTGTATGATGTTACATACAATTTAGTTGTTATTTAGGTATTTGGAACCTTAAAATGACCCTTTCTACTCGTTCCTTCTCATTTCAGTTCCTGAAATTGAACAAGGACTCTCTGATGCTTCAAATTCAAACTTAATTGTCAGCTTCACCCCTCATCTAATGCCTATGGTAAGCATGTGACTCAAATCATATATTCTATTGTAGCTCTCTTGAGGGTGTTCCTATCATTGTATTCCATTAAATTGCCCTAATATGTAATGATTAGCAAAATTGACCTTTGCATCTTTACGTTCAATAGAAACGTGGTATGCAATCTACCATATATGTGGAAATGGCACCTGGGGTGACTGTTGATGATCTCTACCAACAACTGAGCAGTGCCTATGAGGTACATATTTCCATCTGTTCAAAGTGTAGCTCTTTGCTCGTGAAGGCTGCTCTCTTGCAGCCATTTAAAGTACATATTTTATTGTTTCAAGTATATTTATCTAGAAAGTACTCTATGTATTACAAGACATTATAAAGAGTATATTATTATCATCTCTTCAATTATTATGGAGAAAATCTTTTGTCAAAATCTTTATAAAACTCATGACTGCTTGTATAAATTAGTTATTTCATCAGATGCCAATTCATTTATGGAATTGGAAATAATGTTGTGCATAAGATTAAACTCAATATGAGGGAGCAACCATGATTTCTAGCTTAAAGAACTGTCATATCTGCGTTTATGAATGTCGTGGTGATTCAAAACTGAATCTCTCTATCCATATTACATTATTTTCATTATATATTGTCTTTTTCGCGGTTATGATATCATGATCCTCTTTCAGGGTGAAGAATTTGTTAAATTGTTAAAGAAGCAAGTTGTGCCGCACACACGACATGTCTCTGGTTCGAACTATTGCTTCATGAATGTTTTTCCTGATCGAATTCCAGGAAGAGCCATAATAGTATCTGTCGTAAGTGGACTCCAATTTCCCCCCTCTTTTTGTTTGTAAACATAACCATCTACTTAATGATTTTCATCTGGAAAAGGTATATATTATGGGTAATAATTGATGTTTTGATTTCATGCAGATTGATAACTTAGTGAAGGGAGCTTCTGGTCAAGCACTTCAAAACCTTAATTTGATGCTCGGTTACCCAGAGAACTTGGGTCTTCAGTATCAACCACTGTTTCCTTAGCTAAGTTACAATGCTTGGTGAATCTTCAGGCAAATCCATTGTGTTGATTGAATCTTCAGGCCAATCTTTTTTGTTGATTTCAGGAGTCTTCTTTCCTGTAAGTGATAAAATGTTATGGCCCTAGATGCTGTGAAGGATTTAATAAATGATTATAGGACCCAAATGTCTAGCTGCAGCTATGAGATGAAGCTGAGATGCTGGTGCATGCATTAGCTAAGATTTTTTTTTTGTATGTCGCATGATTCAAGCCTCAGTGTTACAGAGAACATGTCGGTAACTTTGAATCACAACAGACTGTATTATGCTTAGCTAAGTTAAGTTTCTGCCAGGACGATCAATCCTTTCCATTTATTGAGTTCTTCGACTATCTCCCCCCTTCAACGACTAATAATTCTGTGTTTTCCGTAATGGTGAAGCCTTCAAGTTGTTCTCGTCTTCATCTGAATGTTTTTTGGATGGTTGTCTGACAATTGTTTTCATATAATAGCAACACCTCATGTGCCATTTATATTCGACTAGTTATTTTGCATATGCTTCAATGTGTACTAGGCATCTTTACTCAACTGATAGCACCCAACCTTTCCTGACATGCAAGCCTAACTGTTTCGACATGTTTCTCTTGAATCTTGATATTCTGCTAGCTAGCATCTTTAAGTCTCTGTTATTGCTAATTTATGCTGATCTCGACTACCGCGAGTCTTTCTGAGGTACATAACTCTCGACAGTTCCCATCATTGTATGTGTTGGCTTTTTCCTACTTTGGATCAGAATGATGGCTGCAAATTCTTAGCCATCTTGATCATTTCTTCGGTGTTGTTTTACAGTTTCGTTTTCTTCAAAACCAAACCTCTCTCTCTCTCTCTCTAGAGAGAGAGTTCGACATTGCACGAACCATGGTGCATGCATATTGATCCGTGGTGGACGCAAAATTTAAGAGGGGTCAACCTCAAATGTACCAAGAATAAAATTACATACTAAAAAGCATCACACACACATGCTTCAACTACTACTACTACATTTTAAGGTTTTTTTTAGGGGCACCACCACTTCTACTAGGGGGCAGCCCAAATTTTTTTAAAAAAATTACAAGTTTGCCACAGGTTTTTGTTACTAGGGGGCATCCCATAATTCACTATAAAAGCCAAACTTGTTTTATTTCTTCTCTCTTTCTTCCTCTATTACTTCTCTTCCTCCACTCTTTTTTTCTCCTCTTCATAGAAACCTAGAATTAACCTAACCTAGGTGAAATTGTCCCCCCACCTAAATTTGTTAAAGATTTTTGGTGAAATATCTAGTAATAGTGTCAATCACTTCTCCCATTTATTTGTAAGTCGTCGAATTTATTTTTGTGTAATGTTTTAACCTAAATTTTACATATAAAAGTTGAATTTTGTGTTTAATGTAGAAAGAAATAGAAAATGGAACAACCTGGACCATCAAATGCTGGATACTCTCCTCCCACAACGTCCGAAGAACACTTTGATGCATCGGAAGCCCTCGTGGTAACTACATTTTAACTTTATTTCGGATGAAAAATCGGACTTTGACACAGAGGACTGCCACTTCTCTGGCAGTCCCTCTCATGGATTTGGACTGCCAGGGATGTGGCAGTCCTATATATGTGAGGGACTGCCACATCTCTGGCAGTCCTATATATGTGAGGGACTGCCACATCTCTGGCAGTCCTTTTTAATTTCATATGCTTACATTTTGGCTTTATGTAGTTGTTTAGTTTTGACTTTTAACTTCTATTGTAGGAGTTGCGATCTTCCGATGTTGCAGTACATGCTCCAATTGCAATCGATGTAGGGCATTTATTTTGGACCGATCTTTCGTTTCAATCAAGCGACGATGCGGTACAATGGTGTCGAGAAGTTGGACATTGTCGATGTCCCCGGTGATGGCCAAACACTGAGTTTGTATATTGATAAATTCCAACCTGAGCTTCGCCGATACATTTGGTCTATTGTCGATGTCCCCGGTGATGGCCATTGTGGATTCCATGTGCTTGCAAGACATCTTGGTTATGATGTCAAAGACGGATGGAGACAGGTGAGGCAGGAGCTATACGAGGAGTTAGAGACTCGTCTTCCATTCTACTCCCACCTCCTAGGCAAAGAAACAGTTGAAAGTTTGTTGTTAAGTATCCCTTGCACCGACAGTGTTACCGTTTCAGACCACTACATGTCAGTCCCGTCTGCCGGCTATTTATTTGCCAATAGGTACATGATACCTCTCGTATTTTTCTCGATGGGTATTAGAGAAACATTCTTTCCGATGTGCGCTCCTCCGTCGGACCACGGACATTCTAACCTATGTACTATAGGTCAAATCGGTGATCACTTCGTCATACTAAAGATGATCGGTCATTCTCTGATTCCTCCACCTTCAATAGTTTGGTACAAAAGAGCACCGGTCGAAGCCAGAGCTTGGACCACACCTTTCGCTGATCAAATCGACCATTGTAAGAAGTTGTTGAAGTTTGAGGAGACAAGAGACTTACCTGCTGACCACTGTGACGTCGAAATCGACTGAGTATCAATGTGTTATATGGAGGACCACTTTTGTATACATTTTGGCATTTTGGTTATAGAAAACCACTTTTGTATACATTAAACTATGAAATATGAAGTCCAATATATGTTTCTTACTTTTATCCATGTGTTATATGTGTTTTATGTGCTTATCTGGGTGTTATACATGTGTGTTTTGTGTGTTTGGCTGAGTATTATACATGTTTTACATGTGTGCTAAAAACCATCAGAGGACTGCCACAACCAGGGCAGTCCTTCACATGTGTTGGACTGCCCTGGGTGTGGCAGTCCTAGCTGAAATGTTCTGTGATCTAGTCACAGAACATTTCATCTAGGACTGCCACACCCAGGGCAGTCCAACACATGTGAAGGACTGCCCTGGGTGTGGCAGTCCTAGATGAAATGTTCTGTGATATCAACATCCAAAATAGCCAACTTCAGACAATCAAACAACAACAAGTTTGCAAAATATTCAACATCAAACAATCAGACATCAGACAATCATACTACATATCATGGCGGGCCTTCGAACGAGACTCCGTATTACGCATGAATGGGAACTCAACCTCGTCGTCGATGCGCTCAAGCTCGTTGGCGACCAAGACACTAGTGTCACTTTGGCAAGCGCTCCGAAGTGTCTTGGCCAGTTCCTTCGCCCTTCTAGACTGTAAATGAAAGTATAATTGAATTTAGTTTACAAACATGAAAATCTCAAACTAATTACTAATGCGGAACTTACCATCTTCACCAATAAAACATACAAGATGTTTTTCGAAGGAAGATTTTCAACAGCTACTACGGCCTCGGGACCCGGGTTTGTAGGGTTCAACAACTTAGGATATCCGACCCGCCGGAAGTACGGCATGTAGTCCTCGCTGCAGTCGGCCATCCGGGTGACCGGTTGACTCTCATCTTCCCCAAGCAGGTGCCTTTGCCACTCGGAGTAGAAGTCGGTCACCCAGTCGAAATACGCCGATTTGTAGTTCAATGGTTGGGTCCCGCGGGGAGGTTCCAACATCTTTAGTGTGCGCTTCGGCACACTTTGCACGAAGCCAAATTGCCGAGAGGACGTTCAAGAGGACGTTCCGCGCGTTCCTTCCGCTTTGACGCGGTGGGGCGTATTCTTTTTGGTGCGTCCGGAGGACTGTTACCCCTATAGAACAATGGATTGTGCGACCGTACAGTTAATAAATAATGCAAACTAAAATAGAACTGTTACCCCCTATTCCCCACCCCCAGACCACAACTAAAACTGAGTACAGTAGGACTGCCTGGCATGTGGCAGTCCAATTGCAAACAAGGACTGCCACAGTCCTGGCAGTCCTCTATTGAAAGAGGACTGCCAGGACTCTGGCAGTCCTTGTTTACATGTGGACTGCCACATGCTTGGCAGTCCTGCTGTACTCAGGGCCGACAGACGAACGACTCGCTAGTTTGTCGTTTTCTAGGGTTAGGGTTTGAAGAAAAATTGTGGGTTTGTCGTGTTCTAAAATGCCATTCATAAACCCTAAAGACATTCTAAACCTAAATTATCAAAAGTTTTTAGAGAATTAAAACTATTCTAGGGTTTCGAATAGAATGTAGAAAATTATAGAAAAAATTAGGGAAGAACGTACCTAGAATCCGATTTCTTCGACTTGCGTGTCATCTCGTCGAATGTAGGAGTGTTCTTGAAAAAAATTTGGTGGAGGAATTAGGATTAGAGTGGTGGAGGAGAAGAGACTAGGGTTTTGGGAGAGGGAGAGAGAGCTCTTCTTTTTTTCTTTTGGAGGAGAGAGAGAGGCAGATGAGGTTTGGGGAGGAAATGAGAGTTTGGGGGTTGGGCTGCCCCCTAGCAAAATGTGGGCTGTCCCCTAGTAAAATCTCCACTTTTTGGGCTGCCCCTAAGTAAGGGCTGCCCCCTGGTAGAAGTTGTGGTGCCCCTAAAAAAAAATCCATTTTCGTAATGGCATTTCATCAACCGTCTGCACCATTGCCGATCATCTCTTCCTCTATGGTTGCTATCATCCACTCTCCTCCCTCCTCCTTCTCCTCCATGACCACCTCTACTTGAAGTTCCCCTACCTTCCATTGTTTTTCCATTAAATCTAATATTCTGCTCTGTTTTCAATCCATCATGGATGGCCTTCCTCCACCGAATTATAATGAAGTTTTTGAAAAATTTTCTACTCTGTTCTCATCCTCATGTACAGATGTAGATGAAAACAAATCTCCTCTATTCTGTAATCCTCAAGCAGATTGGAAGAGATACCTTTTCTTCAAACCACTTACCAACAAAGCTTATCCGGCCCATATCATAATTTCTACAGTTCCGAAGATTTGGAAATGTAAGGGATCAATCAAAGTCTCTGAATATTTTGAAGGTTCTTATTCTGCAAAGTTCGATCTGCTGGAAGATTTGGAATCTGTTTTCAACAACGGGCCTTGGAAAATCAACAACCATATGCTGATTATGGAAAGATGCACTCCAAACAAGCTTCCTAAAGATTACAAATTCACAGAAAGTGAATTTTGGATTCAACTCCATGGGTTACCGGTGAATCTCTTAACTATTGAATTTGTCGCCTTTGTTGCATCAAGGATTGGAATCATCACTCCTCCATTAGCCCAAGAAGCTAATAAATGGATTTTGTTTGCTCGAATCAGAGTATTGATTGATGTCTCAAAGCCTCTACCACGTACTCTCACTGTGGTATTGAGTAAAGATTCTGAATGTCAAGTTCATATTAAATATGAACGTCTTCCTAAATTCTGCCAGTTCTGTGGTCGGCTAGGCCATAGTGTCAAGAAATGCAGTGTTCATATGGAATATTCATCTATGATCAATGACGGATGGTCGGAGGATCAAAAAATTCATATTCAATCTCTTCTTGATAAACGTCTTGATCTTTCAATCTGTGTCAATCACGCTGATAGATTCAAATCCAAAGTCCAAACACGCAATACCTCAACTAGTCTTCCTTCTAATCCCATTCCTCATCAACCATCCAAATCCACGACTACATCACCTTCTGTCATATTACCCATGTCTATTGACACCACATCATCCATATATCCTACTGTAACCCAACCTTCCATTGGTATCATTTCTCCACATTTGAATCCCTTCCCTAACCCACCTTCTACTTCTTCACCGATCAGTAATCCATCCTCTGTAATTTCGGCGACGGTTACAGAGAACTCATCAGAAAATTCTGAGATATTGATGAAACAGTACCCACTATCCCACCTATTTCGGATTTGCATCACTCCTCACCCCCATGTTGTGTAACTGTCACAGATCATGTTTCTCATCAAACCAATTCAAGTAAGGTCAGTCATCTTTGTAACCCTATCCATCCCCATAAGCCAAGTCCTAACCATACTATATCTCTTCCTGTTGCTGCTACTCCAGATCCCTCCCCTACCCCCTCCAAACATATAGCTTTATCATCATATATATTAACCTCCACTGTTACTCTTCCTAATCAACCTGAATCTCCATCAACCAATCCTCAGAATTATGTACCTACTTCCACCTCAACCTTTACTGACCTCATCACTGCTATTATCACAAATGACCATCCTTCCACAATCTCCCCAATGTTCCCAAATACTTCTAAGAGATCGAGACTGGTCAGTTTCACAGAGACAGATTTTGATGTTGAGGCAGAGAGACCAAGTAAACGAGCTACATTACTTACTGCTGAAGTTACAGGCGCGGCTGGCCTTGAACAGCCTCCATCAATATGATTTTCTCCTGGAATTGTCGGGGTCTGAGGAATGCCCCGACAATTCGAACTCTAAAATCTTTCCTCCGTGCATCTCGTCCTAAAATTGTATTTTTATCAGAAACGAGATATTCGTCAATGGCAGCAACTAATATTGCTCACAATCTTGGATTTGATAAGTGTATGGCTGTCTCTTCTTCTGGTCTCTCTGGGGGTCTTTTACTTTGTTGGGATCCAGATATCAATCTTAATATTTTATCCAGTACTACCAACTGCATCCACTCTACTGTACAACAGATGGGAGACTTACAACCTTGGCATATCTTCTGTATGTATGGCCCTCCATTGGTAGTTGATAGACCCTCATTTTGGTTGCAAATAGAATCTACTATTGAATCAATTCCACATCCTTGGCTTTGTATTGGTGATTGCAATGGTATATTAACTGCAGAGGAGAAGCGTGGAGGATCGGCTTTCAATTTTAATCATCATAAATCCTTCATTACATGGTTCAATAATGTAGCAGCTATGGACATCGACTATCAAGGTCCTGCATTTACTTGGAATAACAGAAGAAGATCTATGTACAATGTAGCTGAAAGACTTGACAGGGCTATGGTTGATCCTAAATGGCGATCCCTTCACCCTAATGCAGGACTTCTCCATCTCCCTAGCCTTAATAGTGATCACAATCCGATCCTTCTTCTACTCAGCATTAATTCCAGGAAAAGAAAAATCCCTGCCCGCTATGAAGCTGCTTGGTCTCTTAATGAAGATTATCATCAATTCCTCTGTGCTTCCTGGAATCAATCAAATAGCAGTAACATTTAAAGCAAACTGAGAAGATTGCTACCTAAACTTCGTTCATGGGGAAGTTCTCGTCTGGGCAATGTATCAAATGAAATCAAACTTTATGAAGAACAACTTCTGAAAATTCAGGGTCAGCCACCATCTGATGCTACTCAAGTCGAAGAGAGACAAGTCCAGATTCTTCTCAATAAACTACAATTACAGAAGGAAATTTATTGGAAGCAAAGATCAAATGTTTCTTGGTTGAAAGAAGGTGATAAAAACACAAGATTCTTCCATCTTTATGCAACCTCGAGAAAGAGCAGAAACACCATCCACAACATTCAAAATCAGAATGGAAACTTCTCTACTACTCATGAAGCTATCTCTGATACATTTGTGCATCATTTCTCTTCATTATTTCAGCATGTTCAATCCAAACCTGTCCCTGAACATATCCTCTCAGAGCTTCCCAGAATTACAGATGATGAAAATAAATCCCTCTGCATTATACCTGAAGCTGATGAGATACGTTCTACAATTATGAATATGGGATCTTATAAATCACCAGGACCCAATGGTTTTTCAGCTTTCTTTTATCAACGGAGTTGGGATTTACTTGGAAATGAGGTAACTTCTCTCATCCAACAATTTTTCCAATCTGGATCAATGCCTACAAATCTCAATCATACCTATATAGCTCTCATTCCCAAAATCAAACATCCTTCTACACCAGCTGATTATCGTCCAATTGCTCTTTGTAACATCCTTTACAAGATCATCACCAAAATCCTTACAAACAGGCTTCGTCCTTTGCTCCACAAATTAATTAGCCCTTCACAGAATGCTTTTGTACCGGGACGTTCTATTGGAGATAATGTTATCATTGCTCAAGAGCTATTTCATACTATTTCTCGTCAAAGCACCCAAAACAGTTTATTTGCTTTAAAACTAGATATGTCCAAAGCATATGATAGGATTGAATGGAGTCTTCTTAATCAAGTCCTTTCAGGCTTCGGAATTACTGGTCTTTCACATTCAATTATCATGGAATGTGTCTCTACAACATCTTTTACAATTTTGATTAATGGAGAACCTTCAAAAACTTTCCTTCCTAGTAGAGGCATCCGTCAGGGATGTCCTCTTTCCCCATATCTATACATCATGTGTATGGAGATTCTATCAACTTTCCTTAACATTATGGACAGATGTTGTTTTTATGACAGTATAAAAATTCCTCAAAGTCCTACCACCTGCTCACATTTATCATTTGCTGATGATCTTATTATCTTTGGTAAGTGCTCCCTTCACAATGTCAGTCAAGTTAAGATCATCCTCCAAACATTCGAACAGTGGACAGGACAGCGTATCAATTTTGAGAAATCATCTATGTTCTTCTCAAATAAAACTGATACCATCATGCGTCAACTTTATCTTCATTTGTTGGGTGTCAAATTGATGAGTAAGTCCGACAAATATTTAGGACATCTCCTTCTTCAATCAAAGAATAGAGTATCTACTTATTCGAATCTCATCTCTGCTACTTCCAATCGACTTCAAGGGTGGAAAAGAAGCTGTTTGTCGCATGCTGGCCGAACAATATTGATTAAATCTACATTGGCTTCCATCCCTACTTATTATCTATCTTCTTATCATATTCCTAAGAAGATAACGAGCAAATTGAGTCAATTTCAAAGAGATTTTTGGTGGGGTAATGCTGATAAGAGGAAACTTCATTACACTTCATGGGAGAAAGTAACACAGCCTATTTATCAAGGTGGATTGGGTATTAGAGATCCTCATATCATAAACTTATCCCTTCTACTTAAACTAGCATGGAGATTCTTAACGGAACCTGACTCTATTTGGGCTTCCCTACTCAAGGACAAATACCTGAAGTCTTCTTCTTTTTGGACAACAACACCTTCCTCTACTTCATCAAGCATATGGGTTAGCCTTCTGCGTAGCAAAGATTTCCTGTTTGATACTGTTTTCTGGTCTGTTGGAGATGGTACTAACATTAACATTTGGACTGACCCATGGGTACCATCTCTACCACATTCGAAGGTGTATGGTTATGTCTTTGCACCATGTTGGGCTACCAAAGTGAGTGATCTCATAAATCAGGCTACATCCAGTTGGAAGACTAATCTCATCTACATTCTATTCCCTCCAATTGAAGCCGCAGCCATATTGAAGATTCCTCTATCAACAAATTGCAATTCAGATCAACTAGTGTGGAAACATACTAGTGATGGTGTTCTTACCACAAAATCTGCCTATAGAGTCATTCATGAACAACTATCTGTAGGTGAGAACAGTACAACCAACAATGGATTCAAAGAATGGCGCAAACTCTGGGCTTTAAATCATATTAGTCCAAAAGTTCTTATGTTCATCTGGAGGCTCATATCTAATTCCCTTCCAACAAATTCAAATATTCATAGACGCCTTGATCATATTGATGCAACCTGTCCCCTCTGTCAGGTATACGCAGAAACCCTTGATCATCTAACTCTTCATTGTCCAATTACAGGTACATCATGGCAGTATCATTCATTAATTGCTCCACGAATCCTCAACTCAACATCGGTGATTAATTTGATCACCGACTTGCTAACTGAGGGTGATAAAGACAATATTACATATGTCTTTTATCACTTGTGGTTCATCTGGAAGGCTAGGAACAAAGCTTTATTTGAACGAAAGCAAGTATGTGATAGAAGCATCTTCAATGAGGCTGTTAATATGAAGACCAAATTTGAAGCTATCAACTCCAGGACTACTACTTCTGGCAACACTATGTGAGAAACTCAACATCTATCACAGTGGATTCCGCCTTCACCTAACACTTGGAAGATCAATTTTGATGGTGCGTAGGGAAGATGGCTGCATCAGCTATCCTCCGTGATTCAAATGGTTGCGTCATTAGAGCTTTATCCAAACTAGAAGGTGGTGGAAGTCCACTTGAAGCGGAGGCTTTGGGATTACGTTTAGCATTACTCCTTTATTCCAGTGAAGAAATCAGTCATGTACTTATTGAAGGGGACTGCAAACCGTTGATTGATGTTGATTGATGCTATAATCTTCACCTGGGTTTCAATACCATGGCGAGTTCGGCATACTATTGAAGATGCTCGGAGTATACTCAATTCCTCGGTTGATATCTCCTTCTGTTTTGTAAACAGAGAAGCAAATTCCTGCGCTCACTACTTGGCTACTGATACTCTTCATCAAGTATCGGACATTTTCTTTTACAGTCAATCACATCATCTAGTTTCCTATGATGATATTCCTGAATGTATTTCGTCTCATGTTCTCAATGACATGAACTTTGTAATTCCTTAATGTGTTAATGCAATTTTCTGTTTCAAAAAAAAAAAAAAGGAGGATGATAAAAATTTAAAAAGAAAAAAAAAGGCAAAAAAAATATAGAAGGACATGCAAGAGATGATTGGCACGAAAGAATCAGTACATGCGCAAATTTAAAATCTATGTTCTTCTCCATCTCTATCGCCCCCTCGAGCACCTTGACCACAGTCGACATGGATGGCCTCTTCATCTGATCCTCATTCAGGCACCAAGCGCCGACCCTTACGATCTTCACTATATCCTCCTCAAGAGACTCCCAGCCCGCGATCTTCCTGTCGACGATGTTGGTCAGCCGACCCTCGCCCGCCTTCCTCTGCAGAACGCCCAACAAGTGCACGCTCGAGTCCGGCTGCGTACAACCACCCCGAAGCTATAGGTGTCTGCTTTCACAGTGACTCTCGAGTTCTGCCACTCCGGTGCCAAGTAGATGAACCTCGCTAACCCGAACTCGGAAATCTTAGCATTGAAGTCCTCGTCCAGGAGTATGTTGTGCGGCTTCATGTCGAGGTGCACGATCCTCTGACTGCATTCTTCGTGGAGGTAGGCTAGCCCTCTCGCCACCTTGAGTATGATCCTTCTTATTGTCTCCCAAGTGAGTGTTTGCTTGCCTTTGCCATTAAAGATCCACTTGTCCAGCGACCCGTTGTATTGGTAGACGTACGAGAAGCCTGTTGGATTCTTTGGCGCAGAAGCCGATCAGTTTCACTAGGTTGTAGTGGTGGATGCTCCCCAAGGTCTTCATCTCCGACAGGAACTCGTCCGTGCCTTGCTCGACGCAGTCCAGCCTCTTGACCGCGATCGCCGTCCCGTCCTTCAGCTCTCCTTTGAACGCCGTCCCGAATCCCCCCCTTCCGAGCCTGGTGGAGAACTTCCCTGTCGACGGGGACAGTTCTTTATACGAGAACCTCATCGGCGCTCCGAAGACTAGTTCGAAGCAGTCCTCGGCCCCCCTGCACCTTCCCTTCTCAAGCCTGCGAAAGACGAGGTAGGATGCTATCGCAAATACGATGACAGGGACAACGATAGCCGATGCCTTGACAATTGTTGGCTGCGCCGAGAGTCTTGACGAGTGGGAGTCGAAGTCGACGTCGTTCCCTGGACTGACCAGTAGAGGAGGAGAAGGAGGAGAAGGGGGACTCGGCATCGGCACCTTGATGGATGCAACTGTTTTCAGGTCATCTGCAGTAGGCTGCGAGCTGAGGGTTAGAATCTCCGAAGGCAAATAGCACAACCCGTGGCCGGAGGTGTTGCTCCGGTACCTAAAGAAAACAGCCTTGCAGGATGAGTTCCCCTCACAGACCTTCATGCACTCTCCAAGCTCGGGCGATACCGGCAGCAGCAGCAGCGGACGGATCGGAACAACCGGAATAGGACAGGTTTCCGAACTCCACAAGCCGGTAACTAGACTGTTCCGGTTTGGGCACAAAGGGGTCGGCGAAGCTGCAACCTCGGTCCGGCAATGCAGGATTGGAGGGGGTGAAGTAGCTGGAGCCGTAGGGCAGATGCACCCAGTTCTCGTGCAGACGTCGTACCGGCCGCAGAAGAAGGGCGTTAGGCATTCACTGTAACCGCCCGAACTAGTCCAACTTCTCGACCACCCTTCCACCGAGTCCCAGACGCGGTAGCGTACGCCACCGTCCCAGTCCAGTCTCAGCATTCGAATCGGCGAAAGTTCAGTCATCTTCCAATCCAAGGAGAAGTTTCTGTTCCCTTCTTTGTAAACGAAACGGATGTTCTTGCCGTAGTATATTACACTCTGCAGCTCGGCATGCTCAGGGACGGCTTGTTTTGGAGCGAATTTGAGATATGCTAAATGCCGGCTCTCCGACTTCATGAAGGCCGTGAGTGCCGATGTTGCGACGGAGAGGGAGAATCTACCGACGCTGGAATCGTAGTTACTCGTTCTCGATGTGAGCCCCTGACGTCCTTGAAGCCCTTGGCCAATGACGAGAGTGTCAGCAGGGTCAAGAAGAGAGCGCCACAGTCTCGACCGTTGCCCCTCGAAAGGAGTACTAGATCGCCATTGCCTCCCAGAAACATAACGCCGACCGAGACATTGTCGCCGCGTATTTCTGTCGACCACACTTCAATGCCGTTCTGTTCGGTTAAGACCAAGCCCTGGCGTGGGTCGGCATGGAGGGTTGCGTTCTCCTTCACGGGACGGTGGCGATTCGCGGCCCATATCGCCTCCGGGGCGCGGTTGAGGCGAGGGGCGCCTTTCGAGGTCTCCAGCACGAGGATGGCGAGGAAGCACGTGTCGCGGTGTCGCACGTCACAGTAGAAGCCGAACGCGAAGCTGATGGAGTCATTGTGTATGCCGTATAGTTCCGGCGGTGCTGCGGTCTGCAATATTGCGCGGAAGATGAGCTGGAGAGGGAAGTTGTAGGTTACGACCGTGACGGGGTTGGCGTTTGCCCAAACGAGGGAAGAGTCGGAGGTGAAGTCGACGGCGGCGAGAACTAGTGCTCTAGAGGAAATGGCTGTGGCAACTAAGAAGAGGAGGGGAGAGCGGGCCATTGAAGATGGTGAGATCAGTGTTCAATTGTTCGTCACTTCTGGAGCAATGTTTTATGAATGGTAGTTCATTGTTGGTGACGTTTGGAAGTCTCGTATGTTGCAAAGTGGTGTTTTGCTCGCGACATGTGATATTTGCCTCTAGCGTATGTCTGCAATGCGCTCCACTGGGCGAATAAACCAGATTTGTACGTGACATGCTATGCACATTCAATAATCAATACTGCTATTTGCCTCGCACGCGTGCACAACACGTGCACGAGCATAGCCAAGAACGGCGGGGCAGTGGGGTGTCGGGGTGGAGGAGAAGGCAGCGGTGGCGGCAGAGGACGGCGGAACATAGAAAGGGTGGGAGGAGGCGTCGGCGTAGGAGGAGGCGGCGGAGCAGAAGAGGGGTTGTTGGCGGTGGCGTCACAGTCCTTACCGGCTGTGCACGCGTGTGCCAAACAGCTTTTTTTGATGCACATTACTTGGCATCTCCCCCATGGCAATCACATTCCTCTTGCTGCCTAAAGCAATCCATCGATCAAGTTGGTTGCAATCAGAATAACAAGGCATATTTCAACACACTCACATCAACAAACAAATCTGTACAAATGTTGACATGTTTCAAAACCAAAATTTACAGCGACACAAACCATGCCCCTTCAACAACTACAACATTGCGATGATGATGATTCGGAAGAACACTCAGTAGTAGATGACGGAGAAGACACGATCAATACATGAGCAAATTTAAAATCTATGTTCTTCTCTATCTCCATCGTCCCTTCGAGGACCTTGACCACCGTGGACATGGAGGGTCTCTTTGCTTGATCCTCGTTTAGGCACCAAGCTCCAATCCTGATCATGTTCACAATATCCTCCTCGTGCGACTCCCAGTCCATAATCTTCTTGTCGACGATGTCGATCAGCCGATCCTCTCTCGCCTTCCTCTGCAGGATGCCGAGCAAGTGCACATTCGTGTCCTCTTTGGAGTAGTCCAAGTTCGTCCTCCCACTCACTGCCTCCAATATAACAACCCCAAAGCTGTAGGTGTCGGCTTTCACTGTGATTCTCGAGTTCTGCCACTCCGGTGCCAAGTAGCCCAGAGTTCCCCTCATCGCGGTGACCACCTGGCTGTGGTTCCTGTCGATGAACCTCGCCAGTCCAAAATCAGAGATCTTAGCGTTGAAACTGTCGTCGAGAAGTATGTTGTGCGGCTTCATGTCGAGATGAGCGATCCTCTGGCTGCATTCCTCGTGGAGGTAGGCCAATCCTCTCGCCACGTCGAGCACGATCCTTCGTATTGTCTCCCAAGTGAGTGTTTGCTTGCCTTCGCCATTGAAGATCCACTTGTCCAGCGACCCATTGCTCATGTACTCGTACACCAGAAGCCTGTTGGATTCGTCAGCGCAGAACCCGATCAGCTTCACTAAATTGTAGTGGTGGATGCTTCCCATGGTCTTCATCTCCGCCAGGAATTCGCCCATGCCTTGCTCGATGCAGTCGAGCCTCTTCACCGCGATCAAGGTCCCGTCCTTCAGCTCTCCTTTGAATACCGTTCCGAAGCCTCCCCTACCGAGCCTGGTGGAGAACTTCCCTGTCGCTGCAGACAGATCCTTGTAGGAGAACCTCATTGGCGCTCCGAGGACTAGCTCGAAACCGTCCGCCCTGCACCTCCCTTGCCTAATCTTGCGTAGAATGAACCACAAGATTAGCACAAATACAAGAACAGAGGCAACAATAGCCAATGCCTTTCCGATCGCCAGGAGTTTCGAATCGTCGTCGTCGCTGATCGGAACGGCTTGTGCAGGAAGGGGAGGAGGAGAAGCCGGCAGAGAAGCAGCAGAAGAAGCAGACGGAATTGGCACCTTGATGGACGCAAGCGAGTTCAAGTCCCCTTGAATGGTTTCGTCTCTAATTGTTAGAACATCCGAAGGCAAATAGCACAGCCCGTCGGAGGTGTTGCGCTGGTACGCGAAGAACACGGCCTTGCAGGACGAGCTCTCCTCGCACGCCTTCCGGCACCGGCCTAAGTCTGTGATGTTGGCAGCGGCTGCACTTCGATCTGCATAACTAAAATAGGACAGGTTTCCGAAATCTACAAGCTGATGAGTAGTACTATTAAGTGTGATCATATTGGGCATGGTGGCATCCACGAAAGCGCAACCGCGCGCAGGCATTCTCGGATCGTTCGGCAGGAAGTAGTCCGACCCATTGGAGGCGGCAGGACAGCTGCACCCCCCTCTGGTGCAGACGCCGTACTTGCCGCAAAACAGCGGTATCTGGCAGTTGCTGTACTCTCCCAACGTGAAGTCTGTACTCTTCGACCAGCCGACTGCAGCGTCCCAGACGTGGTACCGCACGCCCCCGTCCCAGTCCAGTCGCAGTAGCTTAACCGGCGAGATTTGCTTAAGTTTCTTATGTCTCTCGAACTTTTTAGTCCCTTTCTTGTAGATGAAGGTGAGGTTGCTAGAGTTGTATATCACACTCTTCAGCTCGGCATGCTTGGTGGCGTTGCTCTCTCTGGGGTGGAAGCGGATATATGCGAGCGGCCTCTTCTTCGATCCCTCGAATGCTGTCAGTGCCGACGACGTTACGGAGAGGGAGAACCTGCCGAGCCTAGTATCGCTGATGTCTGCGCTCGACCTGAGCTTCGTCCCTCCTTTCAGCTCCTGGCCCATGACGAGCACGTTGCTGGGATGGCGGAAGGACTGCCAAAGTGTGGAACCGTCGCCGCTGAGAAGTGCCAGATCGCCGTTGCTCCGAAGAGTCATTCCACCGACCAAGGCGTCTCTAGTGATATTCGTAGACCAAGCTTCGGAGCCACCGGAGTCGGTCAAGACCAGGCCTCGGCGTGGCTCGGCGCGGAGGGTGGCGTTCTCTCTCGCGGGGCGCGGGCGGTTGGCGTGCCAGACCACTTCGGGAGACCGGTCCGGGCGGACGGCGATGCCTTCCGCCACCTCGAGGATGATGACCGAGAGCACGCACGCGTCCCCGTCGCCGTATCGCCGGTTGCAGTAGAATCCGAAGGCGAAGCCGATGGAACTGCTGTGCGCACCGTATATCGAAGGGGCCGAACCGGTCAGTAGTACTGCGCGGAAGGTGAGATTGGAAGGGAACTCGTAGGTAGTCAAGTTGGAATTTGTCCATGTGAGTGAAGAGTTGGGAGGGAAGTTGATGGTAGAGCTTTGAGCAGAAGCTAGCACTGCAGAAGAAGATGCAATGACAATGAGCAAGAGAAAAAAGGAGGGAGACGAAGCCATTGAAGATGATATTGTTGAGATGTTCAAAACTTCAGATTATAGCATTATAGTAAGGACATGGGAACCATAGTTTTTATGTGCAGTTCTTGTCGCTTTACTTTGCGGATCTCGACTCACCTTTGAAGTTATCAAAGGCTTTTTATATGGGCACATCCAATTGTTATCAAGACTAGTCCTTTTTTTTTGTTTAACTACAAGTTTGTCATTGAAAAAAGTTATCATGGCTATCCCACTTTGTAGGGCTGTTCCATGGAGAACTCCTCGACGAGGCGGCCGTCGGCGCACCAGAGCTCGTCGGGGGCGGCGAGGTGGGCCTCCCCCGGGACCGGGGGGGGGGGGGGGGGCGGAGCTGGTCTTGGCGGCGGACATGACGGAGGAGAGGGGGGAGGGGAGGTTGAGGAGGGCGGAGTAGCGGATGCGGGCGGCGGGGGTGTCCTGGCAGGGGAAGACGGAGCGGGCGTGGATGGCCTGGCACTGGGTGAAGACGAAGGGGTGGGCTTTGGAGCCGGTCTGCGGGGGGGAGAGCCCAACTTTAGTTTTGCACTGCCCAACTCTCTGGCAGTTCGGACCGAATGTTGGACTGCCAGAAGAATGGGCAGTCCAAATCACAGCATGTGTAACTTTGGACTGCTCATTCTTCTGGCAGTCCAGTTTTTATGTTGGACTGCCAGAAGAATGGGCAGTCCAAAGTTACACATGCTGTGAATTGGACTGTTCAATCTTCTGACAGTCCAGTTCAGATGGGTTTGGGGGGAGGAGGAAAATTTGGGACAGCCCCAATCAAAATATTAGACTAGCCTTTTTCAAAAGAAAAAAATTTGGGCTAGCCACAATCCGGACTAGCCTTGATAAGGTTTGGTTGTGCCCATATAAAAAGTCTTATCAAAGGGAGACATAAAATTTTGGCTGGATTACAGAAGATTAGTAGATTGAGTCACGAAAATGTATTATTTTTTCTATTTATAAAAATAGTCTGACTGGATGAAGATCAATAGATCGAACCACGATTACGTATTATTATTTTTTATTTATAAAATGGTCTGGTTAGATAACAGAAGGTAAGTGGATCGAGAAGATATATTATTCTTTCTATTTATAAAAATTGTCTAGCTGATTACTACGGAACGTATTATTTCTAATTTATAAAAATGGCACAAAGTCTAGTTCTTAAAACCGGACATCTTAAAAAAAAGAAAGTCGCTTTACTTTACTTGCTGATGTTTGTCAAATCTTGTTTGTAGTATAGCCTTTTTTTTTTTTTTTTTTTTCTCGAGACAATGACATTTTGGGTTAATTAAGTGATTGCACAAATGAGCTCCACTGGGCGAACACAAAATTTGTGCGTAGCATACTATGCAAAACCGTGTTGTCCATTGCCAACGCTTATTTTGTTTCTAATAATTGTCACTATTAGAGAGATGGTACTGACCGGACTTGAGTATATCACGTCCAAATAAATAGATTGCAAGTTGACTTCATGGTGAAATGAGAGGTCTTTATTGGTGATAATCGTTCGGAAATGCCATTCCTTGGTCCTTTGGCTTATGTTACATGTTTGTAATGGGATTGTTCTATAGTAATCTTTTTTTTTTGAGAATTTTTTTTTTCCGATTTTAAGTCATATCAGTCAGTATACGATGATGATGCAAAATTTCTCAATTATTCAATCACCTTAGCTACGAGAATGTGATACCAAATTTAAAAGAACACCAGATCGACAAAACGGTTATAAGAACTTTTCTGTGCTCCACAAATACTACATGTGGTTCTAATGGAAGAATGTTTGGACTAAGTTTTTGATGACCATGGTGATTGACCACCCTGTTAATTAGCGGATTATTTAGTATTAGAGTCTCACATAATAGTAAAATTTGAATTTCGAAATTGTCCAACGTTTAGAATTTGGATTTTAAAACTACTGTTCATTAGCCTACATGAACATTGATTTCGTGACCCAAACTTTAACGTTGAACAATTTCGAGACCCAAACGCTAATATCCACTGTTATGTGAGACCCTATTACTAAATATCCATTAATTAGCCGTACTGCGTGCACCCGCTGTGCACGCGCGCTGCCAAGTCTGGTAGAGCAGTAGAGGGGAGAGGTTTGAGTCATCGGCGAAGGAGGAGAAGGAGGAGCAGTAGAGGGGTGGGTCTGGCAACACCGTCGGGCTCCGCCGCACGTGCACGATGGCTGGAACGAGCTAAATGTCATTTTTGTTGATACTTATAAGTCATATTTAATAAAAGCATATTTTACAAAAAGTAAGTGAATAATAATAATAATAATAATAATAATAATAATAATAATAACAACAACAACTACTACTACTAATTTAAAAATAAAAATAATTAATTATTATAATTAATTATTAATAATAAAACATAAAAATTTGATTACTTAATTAGTTATCCTAATTATATAATATAATAAAATAATTATCTCAAATAGTAATTATTATTTTGTTTTACTAATAATTATATGTTGTAAATTAAAATTCATACAAACTCTCCACAAATCTAGAATGTAGGATAGTATAAAACTATGACTTGATCGTGTTGGATCACATGTATCTAAAAGTCAACAAATACGTATGAGACAATTCATGAATATATATACTTCATATCCATCGTATGCTTATACTTACTTTGTCGTGTCGTACTCGTGCTCATGTAATATTAGTCAAAATATAAGTACAAAAATAAATATTAATAAAAACAAAATTAAATATACTACCTACCTACTAATGAATTATTAACTAATTACTTACTACTTTTTGGAAAAATTAATATAACTATTTAGAAATAAAATGGCTGGAGCCATGCGGACTATTTATGTTATATACTTGTTATTTATTATGACAAACAATTATCATAATCAAAAATAAAAATTATTATTAGCAAAATAATATCATTAAATAAATAATATGTTAAATTATAGAAAATATTAAAAGTCCCCCACCCCCGCCACCAAAAAAACAAAAGAAAAAAGGAAACGCTTTTCGAAGTGAACAGACCCTAAACAACATGAAGTATTAGCATCATAATGTGTAAATGTTGGCTCTCATAGTAAAAATTAAACAGAACTTCACAAATTAAATAGTTAGCTAAAGCTGACACGCTATTGACCCTTGTTAATAACCAAGCGTGTAATATATACTTGTTGGAACTTGGATTATTCGACAAGTGGATTACTAATTTAGACGGCTTTGCACACTTGGATGATCCTGAGATAACGCTTTAACATTTTCTCTGTTGTTGGGATAAAATTAAGGATGGGTTCCATTTTAAATATAAATATAAATTAAAATATTTGTAAGAACAAAGAAACAAGGGGAATTTTGATCCAACTCCCTGACCAAGCCAGACTTTAACAAAAAATCAATTGGCATTTTAATGTAAATTAACTTTGTAAGTTCCAACTTCCATTTTTAACTGCAAATGACAATGTAATAACTGCATTTGGTATTTTCGAGTAACAAAAATCTTAGAGAAACTCATGAGTTCTTAATATTTGAAACTCGGCCATTAATAGCCGTTGGATTACATCCATCTAAGTCTTTGATATTTTTAAGGACCTAAACAGAAAAAATAAATTACATAAATAAAAAAATAATGCCACGTGTCAGCACTATATTACAATATCCTATTTGAGTTTATGTAATTGAACTCATTCTAGTAAACTTTGAATTATTATTATTATTATTATTATTATTATTATTATATATATATTACAATATCCTATTTGAGTTTATGTAATTGGTCAGGAGATCGATTTCCGGTGGGAGCGCTCGCCACAATTACCTTCTTTCAAAAAAATTATATATATATATATATATATATATATATATATATATATATATATATATATAGAGAGAGAGAGAGAGAGAGAGAGAGAGAGAGAGAGAGAGAGAGAGGTGTCAATACACCATAGTTTTCCTAATACATAATTTCTTTAAATTCCAACATTTTTTTATCGTTATAATTAATTTACTGACGACAATAACTGTTAGTAACTAAAAGAATCTTATAGATTTATGAAATGCAGCACGTCCAAGACCTAAACACCACCATATCAACAGTACTGAATAGCTTGTGGAATATTGACGAAGCAATAAGTTCAAGTACAAGCCAAAGATCACCACCAAAACTAATGCTGGAGGAGATAATAAAGGTAACAAAAATGAGGCCCTGTCGAAGGATAAGAGAATGATGGTAAGTATTGGGTAAGATAGATGAAAAGGAGCATTCTAGAAGCTAACAAAGGAGCGTTCCAGAATTTCAACTATGTGAACTTGCTGGTTCTTGTGAGTTGATAGACGAAAAGGGTCAAATCTTACTTTGAACGACGATGGTCGTCATCAACCTAGCAAGCCTTTCTATTCTGTTTTAGATTGTACCAACTTGATTGCATTGTTATTTTTATCATTTCTGTTTCTAGAAAGTCAGGTTGTTATATCGTATTTGCTAGTTGTTGTAATCTTGAAGTTGTACTTTGTAAGTTGTGTTAAGAAATGTTCTTCCATTTTTCCTAGTCACTAGGAATAATGGAGCATGTAGCAGATATAGCTCGTATTTTAGGGATTGTTTAGTGAGTTTACTAAGTCAGTTCTGTTGGGTCTTTGTCCTGGTTTTGTGGTTCAATTTTATTGGTTTCCATGCTATCTGTTTGTTTGGTTGTTTGTTTGCCTATAAAAGGGCAATATCTGTGTTTCAATAAAATATATACAGTTTCCATCTTCATAATATCTTCTCTCTTATTAATGGTATCAGAGCTAGGTTTGGTGACTTGCAGCAGCAAGGATTATGGCGACGAAGAGCAATTACATGCAGCCTTCAATACCTCGCTTCGATGATCACTATGACCATTGGAGCATGTTAATGGAGAATTTCTTGAGGTCCAAGGAGTATTGGGGCCTCATTGAAACGGGTGTTATTGAACCTGTTGATGGAGAGGGGTTGACAACAACACAAAGAAAGACGTTGGATGAGCTGAAGCTTAAGGATGTGCAACGAATTGTCTCTTCCAAGCGATTGATCGTCCCATCTTGGAAAGAATTCTTAGCAAGGAAACTTCCAAGGATATTTGAGATTCTATGAAGAAGAAGTATCAAGGATCTGCGAGAGTGAAGCGTGCACAGCTTCAAGCCTTGAGAAGAGACTACAAATGAAGGATGGAGAATCTGTCACCAGCTACTGTGTGAGGACTATGGAGATAAGCAACAAAATATGATTTCATGGTGAGAAGATGCAAGATGTCCCCATTGTGGAAAAGATCTTGCGTACCCTAACACCAAAGTAGATTATGTCATTTATTCAATTGAAGAATCAAATGACATAGATGCACTTTCCCTTGATGTGTCACGCCCCAGAACCAGAATACTGGAGAGCGGGGGACAGACACAGCCAGCTACGTACCTTGAAGTGAATCCCACCTCGCAATACGGTCACGACTGTCTAGATGCATGAGGGTTTATCTACAAGCCAACAGTCACTTATGGTCAAGAACAAGTCTAGTGTCTCAATCTCAAGAAAGCAAGTAAATGTAACAAGATGGTAGATCATCAGACATACAAAGTAAGGCGTCCCATACATTACATATTCAGATGATCATGAAGCTAGTCATGCAAAATGCGAAGACTAACAAGAGTTAAAGTCATACATGACCAACCCTAGGATTTGTCAATCATGTTACAGCCCATAGGCAGACAGAAAATATAAGCTTTCAACACGAACTAACACTTACTCGACGGCTAAACGCCTCAAAAAAAATAATTTACAATAGAGTGGGAGAGCAAAATAAACCCATTCGTTGCCAGGGTTGCGTCTAGTGTTCACCATCTGGATAGAAGGCTGGAAGATCCTCGAGAGCTACTCCGAAATCTGACCATACAAAACCAACTGGGTCAGACCCCAGAAAGAGTAAGTGCCACAAGGGAGGCTTCACTTAAGAACTAAAACCAGCATGTTAGATCACACGGCATAATAATGACAAGAAAACTTGGAGTTAAGAATTCAGGAGATAAATGATAAGATAACTAAGAAACTACTCCGGTAACCAAGTTACAACCCGTAAACCAAACAAGGACCGGGGTTGTAACCCTTCACCTGAACAGAACTTAGTCTCTGACCGATTATCGATAAGGTAAAGCATAAACAGTAAATGCACTGAAGTAATCATAGACTGGCAGTGTCTAGACAAGACTAGACTGGACTCCATCTATCAATCACGGCCAAGCAATGAGTACGGCTGGATACTTTAACTAACTAGGATTATCACAAGCCTAGTTACTAACTAGGGTTATCACAAGCCTAGTTACTAACAAGATACTTTAACTAACTGGAATCCATGTCCTAGACATGATGCAAGATGAGACATATAGCTTATACAAGCACAAACACCCACGGTGTCAAGAAAAGAGTTACTTAGCAAGTCAAGATAGCCGTCGCAACAGCATATCAAGATTTATCATGTTAGGTTACTTATCAAGATTACTTGTCAAGAGTGCGCCTCGGCGGGCCACTATCAAGATTATTTTATGTCATATTGCTTGTCAAGAGTGCACCAAGACGGGTCACTATCAAAAGTTATCATGTAAAGTCACATTGTCATGTCGTGTTCATGTAAGTGCACCACGGCGGGCTACTATCAAGGAGTTATTAGAGAGTGTACGTGCCATACCAAGATCGTGTTTAAAACTCAGAGTATATGTGCAACATGAAAAATAATATTATAGGACCAGTCAAGTAAAGAGTACAAACAAAATCACAACTCACACTAATGTAACCACCCACTTTTCTAAAATAAGGGTAATTTTGAACTTTTGTAAAAGTTTATTATTTAATAATATAATTTATGATTTATGGATATTTTTAATTAATTTAATACTATTTAAAATTGGTGAATTATAATTTTGATGTGTTAGCTAGTGAACCCTAGAACTGTTGAGCCTAGAGACTAACCATGACCATGGGGACCTAACCATGTGATTAGAATGACTATTTACACCTTTTTAGTCTAAGGATATTTTGGTCATTTTGTGACTTTTGAATTATTTAGAATTTTGATTAATTGGTAAATTTTAGATTATTTTAATAATATTTAAATTGATGTATTGTAATTTTGGTCATTTTTCATATTTTAATATTTTAATATTGATTTTACGGGATTTGTTTAGTCGGGTTTGAGTTTCATTTCGTTCCGACTTGTGTTAGTGACCCGGGTAGCTTAGACTCTAGACGGGATCCCAAGATTAGTTAGTCATGGCCCACAAACCCCACTAATTAAGTTAGTAAGTTTAGACTAATCCCACTTGTTAGATTGGTTAAGTTAGAGGCTTAAATTTAACCCTTTTGATCCCAAACTTGAACCTAACTTAAAATTAACCAAAAGGACTAGTTGATGCCTTATTGGGCTTCCCCCAAGGCCCAAATAGGGTTTAATGGCAGCCACTATAGGTAGGTTAGCCTCCCTTCCTTTTATTTTATTCCATCTTGCATCTTTTCCTTCACAAAGTTGTAGGGCCTAAAAATTAAGTTGCGCCATGAATCTACTACCCAGTAATCAAGTTGCGCCACTGATATGAAGCTCAGAGAATAGACTGCACCGCTGAACAGGTTGCGCCACATATCAAACTGCGCCCAGTCTTATTGTGCCAAAATCTATGTGACGTCTGACATTTAATAGCCATCATTACCTGACAACACTGACAACTGACAAACACAGTGAACGAGGGAAATCTCTTCGAATCCCGTAAATTATGCCGCTCAAGGAGAGTTGGTTGACAGCTGTCCTGTACGCTTCGTAAGTTGCGCCTATGCGCAATCCATACAAAATCTTTAGTTGCGCCTAGGCACAATCTGAATGACTTCTGCTCAAAAGCTGCCACGTGTCTAGGCGCGGCTCAATCAGGCACAGTTGACCGAAGCTCGCGCAACCTGATGAAGTTGAGACAACTTACATTCTAAAGCAGGATGATGTGGCGCACATGCCACTAATCTCTCAAGACGTGTCTACTATCCTGTACACGACCACGCGTATCTCAATTACATGATACCACGCGTCTAAATACAGTTAATACATGACTTAACAACTTGTAACACCCAATTTTCCAGATGAGGGTAATTTTGAATTTTTTAAATTATAGTTATTATTTATTGATATTTATTTCACGTTATAATTTTTGATGATTTTTAAATCATTTTTAAATTATTTAAAAACTGTTTTAAGTCATGACTTATGATTTTGATGTGCTGCTAGTGAAACCCTAGAGACTGCATGACCTAGAGCCTAACCATGGCATTAGGATAATTTATTTATCATTTTAGCTTGACGGTATTTTTGTCATTTTGGGTAAATTTTGAATTTTTTAATTAATTTATTGAATTGTTGAATTCTAGTTTGACTTTGAATTTTTGAGACTAGTGGACTGGCCTAGAACCTAACCCTAGCTATGGTAACCCTAGTCTAACTTGAGTTAACCCATTTTAGTCATTAGAGATTAGTTTTAGAATGAGAGGATTAAGTTTAGTGGAATTAAGTCATGACTTATGGTTTTAGGAAATGGCTTATGACTTCATGACTTAAATGATCATGACTTAAGCCCATGGGCCAATTTAGGAAACCCTAACCCTAATTATGCAACCCATGACTAGCCATAGGAGACCCCCCCCTATTTAATGTCATGTTGAGGTGTTCTTGCCTCTTTTAGAGCTTGACATAGAAATTGAAGAAAGATATTTTCTTTCCTTCCAAAAATCCCCATAAATTCATTTTAATCCCTTTTTAACCCTAGTCTTTTGTATTAGGATCTAATTTCTGGTTGCCTACTGTTTTTGGAGGATCATCTCAGTTTTAGTGTCATTTGGAGCTTGGGAGTTGCTATTTGGAATCCTTCTATTTGGGGCTTTCTTGGAGGATTGACACTCATAGGTAAACACCCTCAAATTGTGTTTTATTCCTAATTTTAGTGCATGATAGCTTAGGTATAGGTGTCCCCTAGCTACTGTAGAAATTTTGTGTCATTTGCATTAGGTTTCATGTCCGTATCAGACACGTATCACTAGTGTAGCCTAAGTGTTCGACGAAATGCCAGAACCAATTTGATTTGCTGTTTTTGCAAATCTATTTCAATAGAATCCTAGATCTAGGGTTTGCTTAGGGATTTCTGTTGTTTTTTCCTAATTTTAGTTTTGTGTCGTGTCCACACGGGGACACGAACACGCTACCCGCGCGGTGTACACTGTGTCCTGCATCACGGGGTCAATAACTCCCGACACAGGACACGTGGACACGTAATTTTTGGCGAGGGACTTGGGACATCATCTGCCATCATCCTCCCAAAAGATGGAAGCTTGCGGTGGCGTGTGCGAGGAGAAATCCTCCCCGCACTGGCCGTGCGTGCGAGCATTTTGGCCACTGACACGCTAATTTAATTTGGCCACGGGGACACGGGGACGCGGTGCAGGATGACACGATTGTAGCCCTATGTGGGGCGAACACGTGGGTACGAATACGAGTTGTGTCGTGCCCTGAGTCGTGCGCGGGACACGCGTGCACGCGTGCACGACGCAGCGCACTGCCCTGTGCGTATGTGTAGTGTTGTGTGTTCTGGACACGCTCGTGTCCACTTGGTGAGACACGAAAGAGTGTCACGATACGTGCACGTGTTTGTTATGATTTACCCACCCTCACTTTGGTGTTTTAACATGTTTTGGTGGTTCGAATTTCAAATTCCTATGTTGACTGATACGCATGTACTGTTCTTCATTCTGAACTTTAATTTCCTGATTTAAACTGATGTGAATGTTTATTGCTATGTTTAAATTCATGTGCACATGTGTTAGCTACTGCTAGGTTAGATTTTCATGTTAGATTAGGTTGTTAACACAAGAAATAGGATTTTGATTGTTGAATGAACTGCTATGAGTAGACTGTCAACTGATACATGTCCAGGATTTAAAATCCTGATTTTTGATTTCTATTTTACAACTGATTTTTGATGTTAATGTTTAATCCATTTACATTTATTAGTTCACTATTAATTGACTCATTTGGTTGATGTTATCAAGTAAAAGGGATTTCGAATGTGGGATGGGCTGTTAAGGGGTAGGCTGATATTCCTAGAAGTTTACACTGTATTATAATTCTGGTTTTAAATTCCATTTTGACTGAATTGTTAATGATTACTCACCATGTTTAATCCATTTACATGTTTGATAGTTACTGTTAGGTTGATGTTAACAATTTGATAAAGGGATTTCGATTGGATGTTGGGCATTGATTTGAACTGTTAGCTCAAGGTTGAACTGTCATTGCAATTCCTGAGATATAGTTCACTGTTTTCAGATTTATACACTAATTTCCTATTCCTATTGACACATACACTCTTATGTTTCCATTCACCCACATACACAAACTGCCACACCTAACACCATGCTCTCATGCCCATACACTCACTGATTTTGCCATGTACCATACACACTCTACACACTAACCTTTTCCTAATGACATATGTACACTCAAGTTTACTAGACACATAACACTAAACTGTCATTTGTAACACTGCCATGTATCTACAACTACACACATCCTCACATGATACACCCTCACTCTACACACACACACATGTGACACTTCCTATTCCTGAGTTCCCATTGATACATGATACATACTGTTTTCACATGGTAACACACACTGTTTAACATATTTTACACAAACACACATGCTATTCCCTATCACTCTATGCATATATTTATATATATATATATATATGTATATACATATATAAAAAAAATGTATATACATATATATCTATATATGTGATATATATTATAATGTGGCCTATGTGTAATGTGTGTTATTATATTAAATTAGATATATATTTATTATGTGATATGTGTGAGAATATATGTAATGGGTGAATATGTGTTGTTGCCTATGGCCTATAGCCTATGGCTCATAGCCTGTGTATATGGCTTGAATGCCAGTGTAGGTGTGTAGTTGGCTTGTAGAGCCTAGTAATTGTGTGTGTATGCTAGAATAGGCTGGTTAGGCTTAGTAAGGCTTGTTTGGCTTAGGCTTGACCTAGTTGACCTAGTTTGACTAGTGTAGTTGACTAGAGTTGACCAAGGGTTGACTTTAGCCTAGATTGACCCCAAACATCATGTAGACTGTATCATAAACTTCATTTACCTTATTTTAAACATATCATAAACCATATTACTCTGTTTAGGACATTGTGACTCCGGTGCAGACATCTGATATTATACTACTCTTTTTAGAGTAGCAGGCGAGTACATTCTCTGATAGTTCTCTCATTTATTTGTCAATTACTGTACTTCAGTTCTAGTTAGTTGTATACGATTCTCTGTTACCACACATATGGATATTTCTGGATTCATGTATGCGACACACATACCATATGGTCTGGCCTCTATTACTGGTATCATCATGTCTGGCTTCTATTACTGGAATCACCTACTGGAATCACCCTGGAATCACTTGCTGGTATCATCACGTTTGGCTGGACTCATCTCGATTCTCGTGTCATATTCTGGAATCACTTGTACTTGCTGGGAGGGGAAATACTTGAGTAATATATGTAGACATACCCCAATCTGAAATCTCCCAACTGGAATCTACTAGAATCTACTGGAATGATAGCCATCTCACACCCGGCCAGGTGTGTGATGTGCCGGATTACCCATAGCCGTTTACATGTCGATCTCGGTATTTTAAAATACACTGTTAGAGTATAGGCTGGACTCACCCTGGAATTATTGATCACTATGACTGGAATCGTCCCGTACTGGATTCATCTTGTATTAGATTCGTCTTGTACTGGACTTACATTGGAGTTACACTTGTTTACATTTACTGTCTGGACTTATACCATGTTACTAAAGTTCAGCTAGTTCTATTTTTACAGTCCTTATTGCCATGATTCTTCTCTTGTTTAGTTACTTACTTTCCTTGTACTTTATCTGTCTCTCTATACCATCACCTGAATATAAACTGCCATATTCATCAATACAACTGTCTATAACTGCTTTATAGTTCTCTGTCATTTACTTGGATTTTCTAGATGAGATTGTGCTCGTTCCTGTCCTGACTGGACCTGTTGAAATATTACAGATACTTGCGCTGAGGATACATGCCCTACATATTCTGGACCCGGAGACGGGATGGCTACCTTTGGCCCCGATACTCAGGAGTGATCGGGATTTAGTTTAGTAGACTTGCATCAGTTTTTCATGTAGAACTTGTTGTATTTGATTTGAGAATTGTGTAGTATTTGAGATTGTTGAGATTTTGTTATTATTTTAGTAGTTGTCTTCTATTTCTTAGTTATTCTTCTATGTTATCTTATCGTGCTTAGACTGTGATTGAGTTATAATATCTTATACTTGTCCTCCGTTCGGAGTTGATCATGATGAGTACATTATATACTGCATGAGTTGATGGTTAGATAGTGACCTAGAACAGCGTTCTACCGCCGATACTGTGGCGTAGGCAGGGCGCTGTTACGTACTCGTACCCTCACAGTGGGTGCGGGTCGTGACACAACTAAATAAAAGTTGGCGTAACCCAATGTGGCGCAATCCAGCCTCGCACACATCAGAATAACTGCTAAAATAGTTATTTCTTGAACTCTATAAATAGAGTTTCCAATCATTGTGAAATGATCAGATACATAGGCACAGAGATCAAGAACTCTTGCAAAATCACTGCTGTATTCTCCAGAGGCTACAGTCTTCAAGTTCATATAGTCCAAGGGATAAAGTGATCGACTTCTGATCAGATTCCTACAGTTGTACTTTCCCAGAATTCATTGTACTTTTGTACTATTCTTTTTCAAGTTTGGAATAAACTTTTTATTTTTGCAAACAAAATGGTGACTCTGCTGGGGACGACTTTCTCCTCCGACGAGAAGGTGACAACTCAATGAGACACTGCGTCGATCGGCAAGACGCAGAAGACTCTGGTTGTTCAAGTCAACCAGACAACCTATGAAGATATGATTAGCACCAAGAGCAACAAGCGTACAACGGCTATTGCCAAAAACAGGACTGTGTGGGCTCCTAAATCTCCCATGGTTACTGTTGCTCAGGCACAACCTGAGTGTTCAGTGGTCAAGACATAATCTGTCTCGGCGACTCAGGCACAGCTTGCTTCTGTTGCCCGTGCGTAACCTATTCATCCTGCTGCCCACGCGCAGTCTACTACTCTCTTTGCTGCCAAGGCGCAACCTGTTCAAGCCATTGTTGAGGTACAGTACCCATGTTGCTGCCAAGGCACCATCAGTAGCCCGTAGGACTATGGCGCAGCCCAAGCTATCAGCACCTCAGGCGCAGTCTGCTACTCTGGCGCAACTCAAGGGAACTAGTCTTTTGGCTATTTCCTCTTCTAATTCTCAAGTTCTGAACTTGGAGAATCAATGTTCTAGTGCCAACACTAGACAGAACAAAGGGAAGAGTCCTTTGACACTTCCTCAATTGGCACAATCTGTGCCTAAAATGGTCTCACAACAGAACAAAGGGAAACACTTCTTAGCTGACCCTCTACAAAATAAAGGAAAGCACCCTTTGGTCTTTTCTCAAACTTCCCTGGTCCATGACTCAGAGGAAGATATGTTAGATTCTATTCCTTTAAACAGAGGTTTTCGGATCTCTGATATTGGAAAGAATACTGACCAAAGAGGTATCTTACCTACCCCTGTGGGGTCTGGTCAAGATCTTCCAACCTTGAAAATTTTAAGATCCAAGTAAGGAAAATTGAGGGTATCACAAACAGAGACACCTGGAGCAGAATTTTCAGATTTACGCGCTTATCTCAATAGGCGTCAACCAATATCAACTTTGGCGAAACGTAAGAACCCTATGCCAAAGGCCAATCTGTACCAAAAGCCAAAGTTTGAAAAGAAAGACCCAACCACCTATGCTAATGAGTTGAGTATATCTTTGTACACTCAGGGAACTAAACATCTGAAGAATAGGAGACATGTTCCTAACATCATTAAGGAATATGTTCCTCCGACTTCTTTTCGTCCTGTAGTTGTAACTGATCTACGGCAACGTCTTACACAAAGACGGGAAATTACAGGGATGTCTCTCTCACCTCCAAATCGTGCTTCAAATTGCCGCTGCCTTCACGAAGTCGTCATCAACTGTTGTTGCCAATCGGCTCGACGATCTGTCTTCGATTGTCTGAACTATGCTTCAACTCATGAACATATAATAGAAGACGAAGATGAGCTATTATATGCTTATGTCAACATGACTTCTCAAGGCACTGGGGGTGGAAAACGTCTAAGACGTAATGCATCCCGTAATCCTAGTTAGCAATACTTAGATCAGATCCATGCATCCAGTGAAGGTGTCTTTCAAAACACTAGATCGAGGAATCGACATTTGAACCAAGGTGTCTTTAATCAAGAAGATCTCCCCATCGCTCATTTAGGAGAAGACTCTTTCTCAGAGTTTGATGCAGATAGTGAAAGTTCTGAACAAACTATCTCATCAATAGCAGCATGAGAAGTGACGGCATATACCATTACGGAAGATCAAGATGCTTCTAGTTCAGCCAATCAAGAACAACGAATTGCTGTACTAGAAGACAAATTAAAGACCATGGCAGAGATGGTCGCAAGCATGCATACTATAATCGTGGCTCAACATACAGTGCCACTGGTTATAAACCCTGCTACAAATCCAGAGCTTATAGCATCTTCCATACCTGTTAGTCTGTGGGTACTGCCTCCTCAGGTTGCTTCAGTACCAATTCAAGATGATCCCAGTCAGTCTGGTGCTGGGGGTGGTAATAATCACGCTGTTCTGCCTCCCAACACATCTAATCAGCCTACCAATTCTCAAGCATTAGGGGATGCAAATGAGGCTGTGAAACTTCTGCGCACTCATTTTGAGACCTTCAAGCAGAAGGATGGCCTACAAAGATTGGGCATAAAGCAACCATATCTTACAGAGTGGAAGGAGGTTCCATTTCCTCCTAAATATAAGCTCCCAACCATCATGCTGTTTGATGGCAGCACTTCTCCAAGTCAGTACATCAATCACTTTGAAGTGATGACTGATCAATTACAGCCAAATGATGCTCTCCTTACCAGAGTGTTCGTCGGTTGTTTAGCTGGCGCAGCATACGACTGGTACCGTAGCCTGCCTGATGGCTGCATCACTTCTTTTGCTGGTTTCAAGCAAATATTCTTGGAACGATTCTACGAAGGAGTTAACGACATGACAATGTCTGCCCTCATTAAGATTAAACAGAGGCATAATGAATCCACAGAGAGTTTCATTGAAAGATTCCGCCGAGAGGCACTCAAAATGCCTTTAGGAACTCCATCTGCTGTAACAATAGACACTTGCAAATCAAACTTGTTGTCTATTATCAGTATGTGGACAGGATCTACATAATTCCAGGATTAGCCTTCTTTCATTGTCAATGCCAAACCAGCCGAGGTCAGTGCCGAAAAGTTCAAGCAGTTAGGAGTCCAAATGACTCATCCTAACCAAGATAAACATTCTACACCTAGGGGTAGTAATCGCCAAAATAACCGCAAGAGTAAAGAAACATTGGCCATCAATCTTAAAGGCAAGGAGTCTCTGGCTGTCAATGTTACTCAGACGACATCCACTCCATCAGCACCACCACAGAAGACAATTCGTCCAAAAGAAGAGTATTCTTTTGATGAAGATGATACTTTAAGCATCTTCAATTGCTTGATCAAAAGCAATAAGCTTCAGCTTCCAGAAGCAAAACGGCCAAAAGAAGTGGGTAAAACTGATCACCCTAAATACTGTGTTTATCACAGATTTATAGGGCATCCAACCAGAGCATGTTATGTGCTCAAGGGTAAAATTCAAGAGTTGGTAAACTCTGGAGCAATTACTGTAGTGCCCCGACCCGCAAAGTCAATCGAAGGAATCGAAACGCCGACGGCGTTCGGACATAGCCATGCAACGGCTACTCGAAGACATTGCTCGGTCAAGGCGACCACTCGATCAGGTGGGGGAGTTTCGGTAAACTTGCTTCATCTTAGCCTTCACTTAATAACTCGCTTGTTTTCAACTTGCACAAGTAGGCTAATCTAAAAGCTACGAACGCACATAGCTAAGGGAATAATCCCGACCCGTCAGAATGTCCTAGAACATGGAAAACGTCCCACGGTCGGCTTAGAGTTGGTGCACGGTGTGCTTTGAAAATGACACTCGGTCCTTTGTCCCGTGGCTTGGGAGAAAGAAAGTTGGTCTTCGACACAAAACTATAAACTTGCCTAAGTCATAGGCGTCGCCCGCGTAAATGCTCGATAAAGCATGCACGTTAATGAAATGCAAGGCTTGGCATAGCCTTTGCTCGTCCCTCGGGTTAAGTTGTAGGCTTGAGTAAGTTAGGCAAAGTTATGCCGGTCGACCTAAGTCATTCCAAGTGCTGTATCGCTCATTCTGCGGTTGTCAAGTTAAATAGTCCCACGATCCCAAGGCTCGTCACATGAGGTATGACTTGGGCGATAGTGTTGCGTAGAACACGAGTCGGTTTAAGGCACGAGCCATGGTTGGTTCAGTGGAAAGTTAGCCACGGTCGGTCGATACTTAAGGAAACACGTTGTGTTCAAGTTAAGTTGGAAGGCTATGCAGTAGCCGTTCCCTAAGTTCAAAGAATGTTAAGTCTAAGCAATGGTTAGTCGCCGAGAGAAAATATGTCGGGACTGTGGTTCAGTCGCCGAGGCAACCCTGGTTTGGGCTCTGCGAATGAAGTATGCAAAAGTGGAAAGAGTAAGGTAAAGAAACTAAGTGATGATGATGAGACCATGCATTACGTTAAGTCTAGAAGTTAGCGTAGGTGCGTGGTCATGGACAACTTGTCGACAAGGGCGATGGTTTCTTCGAGCGGCAGCCCTGGGCCATGGACACCGACTCGGCCTAGGAAGAAACAGGTTATAGCCGAGCTGGATAATAGGCAATTGGTAGTACGTGGACTTGCATCGGAGATCGCTACTTGCGGTACAAGGATCCCGTTTGCCAGGCTATGCCCACGATGGCTAGTTAATGCCAGTGACCTTTCATATAGATGTGTCGGCACGGGCGGCAATCCGCGTGTGTGCCCTTGGATTGAGTTGAGTTGGATATGTATGAAGTTAGAGAACACAAGGTCCGGGCCTAAGATTTGGCTATAACGAAGGCGGCGTGCTTCGGCACGAGATGTGGCGTCGAGTGTTAAGTCGTTGGCTTAGAGTTGCATGAGTTAGGCTTGAGCTGTTGCGAGTTAAGTCGAGAAGGGCCGTAGGGCAAGTTGTGTGAATTTACGTTGAGTTGCTGGACACGACCTCGAAATATGAGGCACGACCGCGTTGTCACAACACAAGTATAGGCAAGACTAAACAAGGAGGCACTGCCTCGGAGATATTGAGGCACGAATCGAGTTCATGGCACGACCGAGTCGTTACGTCCCAGAGTTTGGCATGAAAGACAAGTATAAGTCGGTGCGTCGACAATACAAGCACGAGAAAGGTCTAGAGGCAAGGAAATGGAGTCCTTCGTGTAGTTGCGTCTCTGATTATGGCCGTAAGGCAAACACGACTTGATAGGTTAACGATATTGGCACGAGAATGGTCTAAGGCAAAAGTATGAGTTAACGTCGTTGTGCAAGCATGGGATGGTCCTTAGACACAAGTATGCAAATGCGTCGGTCCTAAAACTGATCCTAAGGCAAGAATAGAAAGACAATCGTAAAAGGGTTTATGTTGCACAAAGTAAATGAAACGTGTTGGTTTTGTATGGGTGGGCGAGGAGCTCACTCCACCAGTACAGTTGAGTACTGACACCCACACAGTGTTTCATGTACAGGCACAGGTAGAAGCTCGTGGCGTGGAGCTCGCTTGGATGCGTCGAGGCACGGAGTTCCTTGGCGATTCGAAGCGTGCGGCCGCGTGGACTGAAGACTTATACAGGACATAATGTATGGACATCGCCTTCCGAAGTTTTCGCTGGCTCAAGCATTGTAATCGAGAGATAAGAGAGAGCAGAGTGACTTGTAATTGAGAGAAAAGTGAGCACGAGAGACTTGTAATTTGGCCTTGCGTCCACAAATGTAATCTCGTATTCAATATCAATAAAGAGCTTCTTTTGAATGACTTGTGTTCATGTGTACTTGTTCTTAAATTCTGCTGCATGTTTCAATATTTCTGCTTGGGACTTCTGTGCGACGACCCCGTCGCCACCGATGTAATCGGCCGTTATGAAACTGCCTTGCACGAGCGCAATCTAGGCTCGTACGGCATCACGCCTTAGCGAGGACGATCGCTCCTACTGGAGCGGGGCGTGACAATTACTTTGTAACAGGACGAGAAAACGGTGACTGCTAATGTGGTTTCTCTACAATTTAGTGATTTTCTACCACAACTTGTGCAAGATGGTGTTGTCCCCATTCCAAGGACTACTCTTGAAATTGTGAATCTCCCACCTCCTCAAAATGAAGGTCTTGTTCCGCTGTCAACCGACAGAGGAGAGATTATATGGATTCACCTAGATCTGGTAGCAGAATTTGAAACGCCTTCCTCTTCTAAGCAAAAGAAGCATGCCAGTTCTAAATCCAAGAACTGCAATATGGTATCCTTTGAACCAGTAACAGAAGAAGAAATTCTAATGGGCACCAGATCAGGGAAACCCTATCTTCGGGAGTATTCTAAAAATCAAGAGAACCCTGCTCCGTCTCCTGATGTTCCTCCTTCATCATCTTCTCCTGTTGAGAATACACCATCCACATCCTTGTCGGTGATCGAATCATCTCCTCCTAAACCAACATTAGCAGACAAGGGGAAGCAACCTGTTAGCTTTAAAAAAACACTAAAGAAGTCCTCATCTCTTGGACTTGAAAAGCCTTACAATTTTGACATATTGGCTCAATTGGCCAATACTCCAGCAAGATTGTCAATCTTTGAACTCTTACGTCTCTCAAAAGAGACTCGAGAGACGTTAAGTGAAGCCTTGACACAGGCTGACGCTTGTCTTACTCTTCTCAAAAAGCCTGAAAAGGAGCCAGTCAGCTGTGGACATTGTCATAGTGTATTTGAATTAATGCCCAATATCACTTTTACACAAGATGACATGTTGTTAGAAGACAATCGTCATGATCATCCTGTTTATTTCACGGGGTATGTGGACACCATGAAAGTCAATCGCATTCTGATTGACCCAGGGTCCGTACTTAGCATTATGCCGAAGTCTTTTCTGGATGCTTTAAAAATTCCAGTGTATAACTTTTCTACAACTATCACTACCATCCTGGGGTTCAATCAAGGAAGAAGTGAACCTTTGGGGAAGATACGCCTAAAACTTCAAATTAGCAATCTTCGTACAAAGGTAACTTTCTATGTTATTGACAATCATGGCTCATAAAATGCTTTGTTAGGAAGGCCATTCCTCCATGAACATAATATTGTACCCTCTATGCTCCACCAATGTTTTAAATATGTGGATGGTAATGGAGAAGTCCAAAAAGAGGTTACAGATCTGAATCCTTTCAAAGGAGTTGAAGCATATTACAACGATTCTCGTATGTACAAGGAGGAATTCATGAAGGTGGTACTAGCAATGGACACAGATGAAGAACAGAAGAATGTGCCAAATGATACCCTGGTGATTCCCGTCAAAGGACATACCTTATGTCCTCAGTCTTCCAAACCACTGACTATCTATCTTCCTTTCTATGAGAAGCAGCCTAAGGGTGATAGTCAAGAATAAAGAGAGCTCACCTCTTCCGAGCCGCTTGTAATCGATCTTCGTCGTAAGAAGCTCTCTCCTCCTTCTCGTTCTTCTTCTCCCCCTCTTGTCATCAATCTGACTAAGCCTGCTAAGGCTAAAGTCCCTGTTGTAAATGATGGTGTAAAAATCAATAAAGCATCTCCTTTGCAGTATACTAATGTCTTTTTCTATACTCAGTGTTATTTGGATATGCTAGAAAACTTTAAACCACTTACAATAGAAGTCGTATCATCTCTGCGAAATATGGTATCATTGGATTCAATACAAGAGTCATACTTCTTAGTACCGTCTCAAAAGAAAGATGAGAAGCCTATATTTTTCAACAAAAGAGAGGAACCAAAAATCGTGCTCTATAATGATAATAGAGATGATACAGGAAGGCTACAATTACGACGCTATAGTCCACAATCCAAAGCCATCATCCGTAAAATGGTCTATGATTTCAGAACAGGCCTCAACAATGGTAAAGGAAGGCGGACTCCCCTTCGTATTGCTGTTCCAAAAGGAAAATCACAACAATACCACAGTAAATCGAAGCGGGGCTTAGGTTATGCTTCACCTCTTCCGACTCCAGAACCTTCTGAATCTGATGAAGAAGAACGATCTAATTCTTCTGATTCTATTTCGTGGGATTCCGATACCAGCATTGGTCATGTTCATCGGATAACAGTATCTTCTAACATGGTATCCACCGAATTCTCGGAAGAAGATGAAGATGACATTGAAGAAGCTCCTAAAGTGGACCCTTGGGCACAAAAGATGGACAATCAGTGGGAACTTCGTTTCGAACAACGAGAACCACCTACTAAAAATAAACTTGTCCAAATCGATATTGGAGAAGAGGGTGTATCACGACCAATCTTCATTAGCAAAAATCTCCCAGAGGATGATAAACAAGAATTAATTCATCTTATTCGTGAATATATTGATGTCTTCACCTGGAGTTACGAAGATATGTCGGGATTAGATCCTTAAATTGTAACTCAAGCTTAACATTCTGCCGAATGCCAAGCCGGTCAAACAACAACAACGTCGATTCAAGCCTGAAATGATGGATGCAATTGATGATAAAGTTAAAAAGCTTATAGCTTGCGGTTTTATCAGAGAAGAACAGCATCCTGACTGGGTAGCCAACGTTGTACCAGTTCTGAAGAAGACCGAAAAGGTTCGAGTTTGCATAGACTTTCGGGATCTCAATGATGCTTGCCCTAAAGACGAGTTCCCTCTCCCAATTACTGATGTCATGATCGACAATACATGTAGATTCGAACGAATTTCTTTTATGGATGGGTTTTCTGGATATAATCAAATCCGGATGAATCCTGAAGATGAGAAACATACTTCATTTCATACTCCTCGGGGTGTGTACTGTTATACGGTCATGCCGTTTGGTCTTAAGAATGTAGGTGCAACTTACTAGCGAGCTATGAGTACCATCTTTCGAGATCATCTGCGAAAGACTGTCGAATGTTATGTTGACGATATTGTTGTTAAAAGTCGTCTCAAGGAAGATCACTTTCAAGATTTAAGAACTATCTTCAATCTAATGTGCCAGCATCAACTCAAAATGAACCCCACCAAGTCTTTCTTGGGTGTCTCTAGTGACAAATTTCTCGGCTTCGTCATTACCTCTAAGGGTATACACGTTGATCCCGAGAAGATCAAAGCCATTCAAGAGATGCGTCCTCCACGTAACCTAAAAGAACTCCAAGGTCGACTTGCGTACATCAGGCGGTTTATTTTGAATTTATCTGGACGTTGCAGACCATTTACTCAATTAATGAAGAAAGGTGTATCTTTCGTTTGGACGGAAGAATTTCAATGAATATATAACGACATAAAGCGGTATTTAATGAGTCCACCGGTTCTTGTACCACCGATTTCAGGAATACCCTTCTTAATGTATGTCCGGGCAATGGATCATTCATTGGGAGCTTTGCTGGCTCAGAAGAACAAGGAAGGCCATGAGCAAGCCATCTACTATCTTATCTGAACGATGATTGGAGCTGAACATCGTTATAGTCCGGTAGAGAAAGAATGTTTAGCCTTAATGTTTGCCATTCAGAAGACAATACATTATATCATAGGCCAAACTATTCATGTCATATCCCGAGTCAATCCTCTTCGAGTCTTAATGAAGAAGCAAAGTACAATCAATTCTAGGCTTGCCACATGGGCCATATTACTAGCACAATATGATATAGTTTATGTTCCTCAAAAGTCTGTAAAGGGCCAAGCACTTGCTGACTTTTTAGCAGCTCATCCTGTCCCTGAGACATCTAAACTCTATGATGAAATTCCTGATGAAACATTGGAATCAAATATGATCTCAGAAGAATTTCCTACCTGGAGGTTGTTCTTTGATGGAGCTTCTAGAATTAGACCTGGAGGTACCCTTGTGGCTGGAGTGGGAATTGTTCTCGTTTCACCCGATGGATTAGCTATTCAAAGGGCTTATTCTTTAGACAAGTCATGCTCTAACAATGTCGCAGAATACAATGCCTTGCTCATCAGACTCCAATTAGCCAAACGACTCGATATCGAATATCTCGAAGTATATGGCGACTCTAAGCTGATTGTTAATCAGGTTAGAGGCATATATGAAGTCCAACATCAAGATCTGGTACCATACCATGAAGCAGCAATCAAAATAGCTTCATCATTTAAAGGTTTCTTCATTGAACATGTACATCGCACATGTAATACAGAAGTTGATGCCTTAACTAACCTAGCTGCAGTATTGGTAGTTCCAGTCAAAAGATAACAAATGGTTGTTATCTCTAATAGAGAACTATTTTATGTCGAAAACAACCACAACAATGAATTCAGCAATCTAACTGAAGTCAACGTCACTTGCGAGGACTGGAGAGCACCTTTCATTGATTTTGCAGTACATGACATCTTGCCAGAAAGTCAGAATCCTAACAGTCATCCTGAATCATGCATGATAAATCATAATTGGTCATAACAGATTGAAAAAGACTGGCGCAACTTGACTCAGTCAAAACTTTTATAAATTCAAAGTATTTCAAAACTTTGAAATAGTTTTTAAGTTTTAAAAACTTTGAAGGGGGTCTTGTAGGGCCTAAAAATTAAGTTGCGCCATGAATCTACTTCCCAGTAATCAAGTTGCGCCCCAAAAATCAAGTTGTGCCACTAATATAAAGCTCAGAGAACAGACTGCACCGCTGAACAGGTTGCGCCACATATCAGACTGCACCCAGTCTTATTGTGCCAAAATCTACGTGGCGTCTGACATTTAATAGCCATCATTACCTGACAACACTGACAACCGACAAACACAGTGAACGAGGGAAATCTTTTCGAATCCCGTGAATTGTGCCGCTCAAGGAGAGTTGGTTGACAGCTGTCCTGTACGCATCGTAAGTTGCGCCTAGGCACAATCCAAACAAAATCTTTAGTTGTGCCTAGGCACAATCTGAATGACTTCTGCTCAAAAGCTGCCATGTGTCTAGACGCGGCTCAATCAGGCACAGTTGACCGAAGCTCGCACAACCTGATGAAGTTGAGACAACTTACATTCTAAAGCAGGATGACGTGGCGCACATGCCACTAATCTTTCAAGACGTGTCTACTATCCTGTACACGACCACGTGCATCTCAATCACATGATGCCACGCGTCTAAATTCAGTTAGTACACGACTTAACAACTGAATGAAAGTTGGCGCAACAGGAGGTTGGCGCAACCCAATGTGGCACAATCCAGCCTCGTGCATATCAGAATAACTGCTAAAACAGTTATTTCTTGAACTCTATAAATAGAGTTTTCAATCATTGTGAAATGATCAGATACATAGGCACAGAGATCAAGAACTCTTACAAAATCGCTGCTGCATTCTCCAGAGGCTACAGTCTTCAAGTTCACATAGTCCAAGGGATAAAGTGATCGTCTTCTGATCAGATTCCTACAGTTGTACTTCCCCAGAATTTATTATACTTTTGTACTATTATTTTTCAAGTTTGGAATAAACTTTTTGTTTTTGCAAACAAAAGTGTTCTTCCCCAAATTAGAGAGCTTCCATCTTTGATTTGATCTCCAAATCTCTTCATTCCTCCACCAAAACTTCTATCCAACCATCCCATACTATCAAGGGAGGGTGCTAGCAAAGATTTGGAGCAAAGTGCAAGGAGGAGTGTCCTTTTTGAAAGATCTTCGTGTCGAAGCCGTGTCCTTGGGAGTATCATTGGGATTCCACTCCCAATAGGTAAAACCAACCCTCTAAAATGATTTCCTATGCATATTAATTAGTTTTGAATCCATAGGATCCACCCCCATGCATGTACCCTATTTAGATTCAAATTTGAGGCTATTTGGAGCTCACTTGAGGATTTTAGATATGTGTCTTGTGTCCTACTTGATAGATCTCAAATTAGGACACCCCATGTGTATGTATGTATGCTAATAGTTTAAATAGATATTTAAATTCAGTTTTAGAATGGTTAGAGAGTGGATTGATCTTAGTTAGGATGGTTAGAATGAGTTTCATTTGGATACCTATGTTGGTATCCAAGTATCTTGGCCTACATGTGTTTCTTTTGTCCAAAATAACTCAAATTCGTCATAATATTCATCCACATTTTTAGTAGCCATAGTAACTTAGAAATGTCATAACTTTTAACTTAGAACTCCGATTAATCTTCCGTTTTTTTAAAAGAACCGTATCGAAGTTAGCTTTCCAAATATATATATTAATAGTTCAAATGCATTCGAGAACTTTCTGTAGAGCTATTTGAGTGTCAGCTGTACGAAAGACGAACGCGTTTCAGTATTTTCGTGATTCCGGGAGCTTTCGGACACGAAAATGCGATCCGTTTAAAGTTTTGGAAAGCTAATATGAACAGCTACAACATAATTTAATCCTAGAATTTAGTAAAAGCCCAATTGGTACAGTATTGATTTTAAGTAGAAGAGTGACTATACGACATAGGCATTTTGTGTAACCTATGAGCCTATGTAGTATGGATATTAAGTGAATGTAGGTATCATAGGTTGTCGAGTATATGTATGATATAGTACATATATATATATATATATATATATATATTATTGTTAGGTATATGTTAGTATGTTTGTTAGATGTTGGTTAGTAGAGGGTTAGATATATTAGAGTTTGTTATATGTTATTGTAAGTTATATTTGTTAGTACGAGTGTTAGTTAGATAATAAAGGTTAGTATTTTGTTAGATATTTGATATGTTGTTAGATAGTTTGATATTAGATATCTAGTATGTTAGATATTGATATGTTAGTAGGTTATGTTAGTTCTAGATATTGGTATGTTAGCAAGTTAGTCTCTATAGGTTATATGTTAGATATTAGTTTAGATGTTATGTTAGTACATTAGATAGTTAGTTAATTAGATATTTGAGGGGTATCTTGGTATCTCATGATACCAAGTTAGTATCTTAAGGTAAATATGAATTACCTTTACCTTTAAGGTAAATGATTAGTTTACCTTATGACCAAGGTATTGGTTTTGGGATGCCAATATGACTAAGGTTGATATGGTATCCTAGTGTTAGTGGGTTAGTGTCTAAGTGTTTGAGTTTGAGTAGGTGATGTTAGATTGTGGAAGGGTTATATAGATAGGTGTATATATTTTTTGGGTTATATAGTATCTATATATATTATGAGAGCATATAGATATGGGTTATGGTTCATAGTGAGGATATGTATATACTTGATATATGATATCTATATGTATGTGTTATGGTAGTACTATATGGGTAAGGATATATGTGATATATATGTAATGTATATTATATAACTAAGTTTGTGTGCCTTGATTTAAGCTATGTGTTAGATAGCAATGGTACTAGTATACTTGATTGTTTAGGCCATAGACTTGTTTAGACCTAGAATTGACTAATCTAGACTAGTTTGACCATTGTTGACCAAACCCTAGCTAGTTTGACCACATTAGACTAGTTGTCCTAGTTTGACTAGATTGTTGACCAGAGTTGACCAAGAGTTGAATTTGACCTAGATTGACTTAGACTCATGTAGATTGTATTATAATTTCAATTACCATATAAATTGAACTCTTTATAACCTGTGTTGCTCTAACTAGGACTCTGTGACTCCAGTTGGCCATCTTTTCATATTAGCTGTTCAGGGTATTAGGCGAGTACATTCTCTGATTATTTCATACTTGTTAGGATTTATATTCTTACTCTAGATTACTTTACTTGATGCTGTCACGTTGTTAACATGGATTAGTACTATATGGATCTTTACATTGAGATGTTATCCCCCTCGGCAGCATCGGGTACATTATGTCATGTACGTTTCACTTTCATCATGTACTCCTGTGCTTTCACTATTCATGTATACTCTTGTGATTCATGTACTCTCATGTTCACAGAGCCCTCATGTATAACTTTATGTGTACCCATTTATGGGCTCCCATGTGAAATATTATACAATAACATAACTTGTCTGGATCCTTGTGTATTGATTGGGGTACGGGGGAGTAGAAGAAGTCATGTGAACAATTCCAAAGTAGTATAATCATGTGCAAACTCTTTAGTGTAATCATGTGCAAATTCAAGCCGTTCACATGTCTATCTTGTACTCTACATCACTAGTCACTGATAGTTCTCTACTTATAGTAGCTATTTATATTACAGTTCTCTCTCTTTTACTACATATACTTTTTTTCAGCGTTTCATGTATTTTACCCTATTGCATGCTTTATATTCCTGTCTTGATATGAACTGTTGAGATTTTGTGCTCGTTCCTGTCCTGACTGGGCCTGTTGAAAATATTACAGGTAACCTGGAGATTTACTGCTAGCTTAGAGGACCAGTAGAGCTTGGAGTAGATTTCTAGTTTATGGTTTAGTTTCTCTTTTAGAACTTATTTTGTAATAAGCGGAGTTTTGAGATTGTTGAGATGTTATTTTGGAAGTTTATTTAAGTTGTTGTTGTTTTGAATTTTATATAGTTGTTAGATTTCTGTGTTATCTTATTGTGCTTAGATTGTGATTGAGTATTATCGTATCTTATACTTGTCCTCTATTCGGAGTTGAGATTGTGACATGAACATTATATATATTGCGTGAGTTGTTAGATAGCGGCCTAGAACAGCGTTCTACCCCGATTCTGCAGCGTAGGCTGGGCGCTGTTACGCACTTGTGCCCCTATACCGGGTGCGGGTCGTGACAACTAAGGACCATGGGGTCAAACATGGATAATTACAAGAGAAGGCACAAGAGGTCAATGGGGTGACATGGAGAGCATGCACCCAGGGCTATGCTCCCAAGGCTATGCGTCCACATGCATGCGTCCAAGGCTAAATGCATCATGTAGAGCATATGCTATGGAAGGTATGTACCAAAGAGTGCATGCGCCCATGGCCTATGCGCCCACATGTATGCGCCCATGGTCTATGCGCCTACATGCATGCGTCCACATGCATGCGCACACATGAGTGAGGCAGGGTGCATTGGAAGATAAGTCTGGAGACTATCTTCTTTGGCTAAGTGGGCATATAACAATAGCTATGCGCCCATATTGAAAGAACTGTGGGCGCATATAGAAGCTATGCGCCCAAGCAGAAGAGGGCATGAAGCTTGGGCGCATATAAAGGGCTATGCGCCCAAGGCTAAAGCTACCGTGGGCGCATAAAATGCCATGCGCCCACACTGTTCTTCTACTCCAACCCGAGAAGATGAGTTCATGGAACCCATGAACTTTCCAAGTTCACAAATCACTCAAAACATATCGAAATCCGGGTTTTCAAAGGTCTATTTTGAGTAAAATCAAATTCTCTACAACATGCAACAATCAAAACTTGAAAATAAAGAAATTTGATAGATCAAACCCAAGAAAACCAAGATTTAAGAAAACTTAGATCTACAAGAATTTATCCTCCAAAACCAAAAATGCTAAGCACTAAATAGTCTTAGAAGCTTGTAGGGAAGACAATAGAACAAATAAAATGGAGTTCCTCCATGAAGCAAGTTGCACTTGCCTAAGGGTTTGGAAAAGAACTAATGAAGAAGAAAGTGGATGAGGGAAATAAATGAAAGTAAAGGAGGAGAGAGAAAAGGGGGTTGGGTTATAAAGGGGTTTCAATCATGATGAACCATCTTCACCCAAACCAAACCAAAATAAATCAAGCCAAGCTAAACCAAGACCAAACCAAGCCATGCTAGATAAGTCAAAATACGGGTCGAGAATCCGTACACGTATACTGAAAATACGTATAACGGAAAACGGGAGTGACAACTTTACCCACCTTAAAAGAATTTCGTCCTCGAAATTTAATCAAGAGGCTAGAGATGTTGGGGCAAGCTATACTAATCACGAGCAATCTATGACTAGCAGTCAATCAAGCAATCATTCATACAAGCAAGGAATTAAAAGCACAAGGCATAAGGAAGACATTATACCTTATGAGTTAAATAGGTGCAGATATCGCGATCGGATATCATCCTCACGTTTTCACGTTGACTCACCCAAAGAGTGATGACCCCAAGCGACACGGACTAGATTAATAGTCTTGTTCTTGAGTATCTTCTCTCCGGTCTAATATGGATACGGGTGTTTCCTCATACGAAAGGTTGGTACCAACAGCCAATTTCGAATGATCAAGGACATAATTCGGATCTGGGATATACCGTCGCAATTGGGATACATGGAACACGTTATGTACCTCACGTAACGACGGCAGAAGAGTGAGACGATAGGACACATCACCTACTCGCTCAAGAATATCGAACGGCCCTATATACCTAGGACTAAGCTTTCCCCGTACGCCAAAACGAATGACGCCACGTGTCACGTCCCAGAACCAGAATACTGGAGAGCGGGGGCAGACATAGCCAGCTACGTATATTGAAATAGAATACATCTCAACTATACGGTCACGACTGTCTAGATATGAGGGTTTACTACAAGCCAGCAGTCTCTTAAGGTCAAGCCTATTGTCTCAATCTCAAGCAATTAACAGAGTTACAAGATATTAGAGCATCAAATATATATATATATAAGGCGTCCCAAATATTACATATTGGATGATCATGAAGCTAGTAGTACAAAATGATAGGACTAGCAAGAGTTCAGTCATACATGATCAACCCTAGGATTTGTTAATCATGTTTACAGCCCGTAGGCAGACAGTAAGTAAATGTGCATCGAGCTAACAGGTGCTCGTCGGCAAACGTCTCAAAAGAATAAATTTACACATAAGTGGGTGAATTAAAAAGGGAAAACCCACTCGTAGCCCTGGTTCCTTCTAGTGTTCACCATTGGGCTGGAAGCTTGGTAGATCCTCAGGAGCTGCTCCGAAATCTGGCCACACAAAACTAGCTGGGTCAAACCCCAGAAAGAGCAAGTGCCACAAGGAGGCCACAAATAAGAACAAAAGCCCGCATATCAGGACATAAAGAATAAAAGAAAGTACAAGTAGTAAAGTACACAGGGCGATAAACGACTAGGGACGTGGAACCATTCCGGGAGCCAGGTTACAATCCTTAAACCAAACAAGGACCGGGATTGTACCCCTTCGTCTGAATAGCTCACTGTCTCTATCCATTTATCGTTAGAGATAAGTAAAACAATCATGATCAAGAGTTTCAGGTACAGGGGCTAGACAAGACTTAGACAGAGCTGGACACCATTCATTCACAATCGGCCAAGCAAGTACTACGGCTTACTACTTTAACTAACTAGGGTTATCACAAGCCTAATTACTAATAAGATGCAAGTGAGAATTTCCAGTCCCAAGCCCTGCAGACCATCCAGTTATCCTTCCGCGGGTTGAGAGTTATAGGTGGGTACATTGTCCGGAAGACAAATGTACCCTTAGGTGACTTAGAGGGTACAATACATGACAGTGTGCTGGAAATGTGCTCTACTCGTCGACAAGCTACAAGTCCATTAAAGCGCCCAGATAACGAGATTGTCTGTGACTGGGAATTCTCCATGTTCTAGTTTGATATAATAATTAGCCTAATCCAATTTAGCGCGAGTCCCTGGCCGTGGTACCCAGGAAGTCACGTCCTAGACATGATACAAGACAAGACAAGTGGATTGTACAAGCAAGCAAGCAGGAGCACCCACGATGTCAAGTTGATTATACGAGTCAAGTTACAAGTTACAAGTCAAGTCAAGTCAGGTCAAGTACAGGTCAAGTCAAGTACATGTCAAGAGTGCGCCGCCACGGGCCACTATCAAGTCAGGTTGGTCATGTCAGGAGTGCACCACTACGGGTCACTGTCATGTTATGCTAGTTTCTTGTCATACCATGCCATGTACAATAGTCATTCCAAACATATTAAGTAAAAATCAGTTCATGACAAAAGGCGTAAGGATATAAAATGGACGTAAAATATCTAATAAAATACCAATATATATAGGACTATAGAAGGGCCAAGCTTAAAGAAATAACAATTCATTATAGACAAGTAGGTTGTGCAAGGGGGTCAGGGGTTGGGCTGCGCAGGGTATGTACTGCGCATGGAAGAGCTGCGCAAGAGTTGCCTTGCGCAAGGGTAGACTGCGCAGGGGGTCAAGGGGCACAGGGTTAAAGGGGCACAGGGGATGCCTTGCGCATCAATTGGATTGCGCAAGGAAGGATTGCGCAAGGGTAGACTGCACAGAGTATGGACTGCGCAATGGTCGAGTGCGCAGGGGTTACTTTGCGCATGGCTGGCTTGCGCATGGCTAGCTTGCGCCAGCGCAATCCAGCGCAGCGTAAAGCACTGGCTGAGCCTATGCGCAATCGACCATGCGCTAAATAGCACAGGCCGGGGTACGCAAACGGTCAAGTGCTAAAGAGCACTGGCCGAGAGCCTTCACCAAGGCTGAGATGAACTCCTCAAGAACACCAAAAACTTCAAATCTTCATAACTTAGCCAAATCAAAACCAAATCTAGATTTTCAAAGTTCTAACTTGAGTAAAATCGAATTCTCTTCCACATGGAAGCATCAAAACATGCAAAAATCAAAGTTTAATGGATCAAAACCAAGGATTTTCGAAAATGGTTAAAACCTAGATCTAGAAAAATGAAAGCTCCAAATCACAAAATGTTAAGTTCTAAAGTTGTTCTCCATGGCCTAATCTAGTTAATGGACAAATAAAAAGTGGTGCTTATTTGATGGCAAGGTGCACTTGCCTATGGGTTGGGGAGTTGTGTGGAAGAAGGAAGAAGAAGAAGTTGAAAGAAATTAATGGAGTTATGGAGGAGAGAGAAAAGGTTGGTAGGTTTTAATGAGGGTGGTTGTGATAGAATGGAGGTGGAGAATAGGCTAAGGTGTTCTACTCATGATGAACCAAACCAAACCAAACAAACTCCACAAAATAAAACCAAGCCATGGTCCAAACCCATTTACGAGAACCCGAATCCACAAGTCGAGAAAATAAAATACGTGCCGAAATAAAATCACGAGTACAAATACGAAATACAAGAAATGGGGGTGACAACTCTATCCACCTTCAAAGAATTTCGTCCTCGGAATTTAATCAAGGAGCTAGAGATTGCCACGACAAGCTATACTAAGCACAAACAAGCTACACTAAGCAGTTCAATCATACAATGCAAGCAAGGAAGGGAAAGCGTAAGGCACAAGGAAGACATTATACCTTACGAGTCAAACAGGTAGGGGTATCGCGATCGGATGTCGTCCTCACGCTCCCATGTTGACTCACCTAGAGAGTGATGACCCCAAGCAACACGGACTAAGTTAATAGTCTTGTTCTTGAGCGTCTTTTCCCTCCGGTCCAAAATAGACATGGGCCTCTCCTCATACGAAAGGTTGGTACCAACAACCAATTCCGAATAATCTAGGATATGGCTCGGGTCTGGGATGTACCGTCTTAATTGGGATACATGGAATACATCATGTACCTCACTTAGCGACGGCGGAAGAGCGAGACGATAGGACACATCGCCTACTCGCTCCAGAATATCGAACGGCCCTATATACCTAGGACAAAGCTTTCCCCGTACGCCAAAACGAATGACGCCGCGGGTAGGCGAGATCCTAAGGAATACATGGTCACCGACGGCAAATTCTAAGTGACGCCGATGAGCATCGGCCCAATGGCGCTGGCGATCCTGAGCAACTCGGAGGTGATCTCTGACTTTCCTGACCACTTCAACCGTCTGAGAAATCAATTTTGGATCGAGCATCTGCCTCTCTCCTACATCGTCCCATGCTAACGGGGATCTGCACTTCCTGCCATACAGAGCCTCGAAGGGTGCCATCTGGATACTGGCCTGGAAACTATTGTTGTACGAGAATTCCACCAGGTGCAGGTGATCCTTCCACGAACCACCGAAGTCAAGGGTACACGACCGCAACATATCTGTTTGCCATTAAAATTGTTTTGATTGAAATTTTAATACAAACATAACAGTGATACAATATAGGACTTAGATGTAGTCCTAGAAGTACACTTTTGTTTAAGCTGGGTCCTTAGTGCCAATGGAGCGAGTGGTAATGCATTGACTCCGTTGACCGGCTGACGACGGTTATCGGTTCTCTGAAGGTGTTGATTGCTCTGGGTGCTGGAGCTTGCTGAGAGGAGGAAGACGTTGAGTGTCTAGAACTGCCTCTCCGGTGATTCTCTGTTGTGGATTCTCTCTGTGTTGTGAGTCTCCCCTGTGTGAAGGAGATGATCCTTCTATTTATAGTTTTGCAGGCTGGCTGCTCATGCGCGCATGCAGGATGCGCCGGTGTGGGGACGCCACGTGGAGGTTGCTGATGGAGGCGCACGGATGCTGCATCCTGATCGAGGGGAAGAACTCTTCATACTGCTGTTGTGAGTCGGCACGTAGCTGTAGGTCCTAAAAAATCAAGTTGCATCAATCAACAAAGTCAAGAAATCAAGAAACCCATCATTTGGATGAATTGCGCAGACAATAGATTGCGCAGCAATCCGATTGTGCATACTGCTTTGCGCACACTTCCAACTGCGCAGACTGACGTGGCAGAAGTCATCATTACCAAATCAAATCAAATCTTTTCTAACAACTGACAGCACGAATAACAAGGAATCTGTTCGTTTCCTGCACCGCACAGTGCTCGAGGGCGGCTGACAGCTGGCAGCGCAAACCAATCCTGCACAGTTTGAGTCTGTGCAAACCATGTATGTGCAATTCAACTCTGCGCACTCCATCAATATAATTGATAAGTTATACGTGGCATTCATGCCATCGATTGCTCATTACGTGGCAACTGTTTATGCACGATCATGCGCATTTCTATCAAATGATGCCATGTGTCCATGATAGTTGGCCCACGATCCAGTAACTGTCTGCGCAAATCAATGTTGCGCAAACCAATGCTGCGCAAATCATCCTGCGCAGTCCAAAATAACTGAAAGTTAGTTATTTTCAGAACTCTATAAATAGAGTTTCAAATCTTCATTTTAAGGGAATCAAGATCAGAGATCAGAAATCAGAGAGTTCAGGAGTTCTTGCCAAAGTGCTGCTGCATTCTTCCGAGACTTTTGTCTTCAACTTCAGAGGCTTTTGCCTTCAGTTTTCAGAGTTGTTTTCAACTTCAAATGCTTCGTCTTCACAGTTCACATCGTCCAAGGGATAAAGCAATCGTCATCAAGATTGGATTCCTATAGTTGTAATTTTCCCAGAATTCTTGTAATCTTTATTACAGTTTGTATCAATAAAGTTCTATACTTTTGTTTTTGTAAATAAAATGGCGACTCTGCTGGGGACAACTTTCTCCTCCGACGAGGAAGTAGCAACTCAATGTGACGTGACGTCTATCGGGAAGACGCAGAAGACGCTGGTTGTTAAGGTTAATCAGACAGCCTACGAGGCGATGCTCAACTCCAAGACCACTCCCCGTACGGTAGCCACTTCTGCTAAGAGCAAAATGCGCTCAGTTTGGGTCTCCAAGTCTGCACAATCTGACATTTTTGCCACCAAGGATGCTGTACCAATTGTTGCACAATCTGCTAGTCAGACTGCTGCACAAACTGCTGTGCCAACTGTTGCACAGTCTGTCTCAGCAACTGCTGCACAATCTGTTGCAGTCAAGACTGCGCAATCTGTTGCAACTGTTGCGCAAGCTACTTCATATGCTGCCTTGTCAAAACAGAAGACTCCTATAACTCTGGCGCAATTGGCAGTGGCTTTTCCTGCACAAAATAGCACTCCAGTAACTAAAGTGCTTCCCAAGCACTCTAAGACAAGAACTCCTGATGCACTTCCTACCAAAGCTTCTAATGCACAAATGACTAGTGCATCTTCCACCCATGCGTAAACCAAGTCTGCGCAATCCAAGAAAAATAGCCTTTTGGCTAAATTTCCGGCTTCTCACAATAAAAGAAGAGATTCTACTCCTCTTCCCAAACACCCTATTGCCCCTGCGCAATCCATTGAAGGTAGTCCTTTGACTATTCCTTCTTCTCTTCAAAGCAAAGGAAAAGGTCCATTGGTCTTTTCTCAAACTTCCTTGTCTCATGACTTGGAAAATAACAGAGGGAAACGCTCTTTAGCTAACCCTTCATCTCAAAACAAAGGAAAAGGCCCTTTAGTCTTTTCTCAGTCTTCTTCAGTCTTTACTGAAGAAGATCCATCTCAATGTATCTCGGCTCCAATCAATTCAAGAACTCTGGCAAACAAGGATTCTTCTTTCCTTTATAACAAGAGTACTTGTACTAATCAAAGAGGTATTCTGCCTACTCCGATAGCAGAATTCCAGGACCTCCCGACTCTCCAAATTTGTCGTTCCAGACAGGGAAAACTGTTAGTGTCTCAAACAGAAACTCCTGGGGGTGAATTTACAGATCTAAGAACATATCTTAACAGGCCAACTTCGGCAAAACGTAAGCAACCTATGCCGAAGGTCAAGCCTCAAAGACAAACCTCCAGGAACAAAAATCCTGATACCTATGCCAATGAAGTGAGTACTTCCCTGTATACTCAAGGGACTAAACATTTGAAGAATCGGAACCATGTTCCGAATATTGTTAAAGAACATATTCTTCGAACCTTTCCTCGTCCTGGCATGGTTTCTGATCTCCGAGAACATCTCAGACAAAAACGGGATAATGCCTCAACTCCTCCAGTTCAATCATCTGATCATCACTGTAATCATAAAGTCATCATCCAATGCTGTTGTCAAACGACAAAACGATCTGTCTTCGATCGTTTAACTTTTGCTAAATCTGAACCTATGTCAGAAGAAGATGAAGTTTTGTATGCTTCTGTTAACATGACTTCCCGAGACACTGGGGGTAAAAGATGCTCTAAGCATGGTAGACTCCGCAAGCCAAGCCAACGGTATTTGGAATTACTTCAAGAATCTTCAGAAGGAGTATTTCAACATACCCGTTCCCGAAGCCGAGATACAATCGGTCAAAGGAATCTTCCTCAAAATCCTTCAAGTCATCTCCCTGTTTCTCAGTCAGGAGATGATTCGTTTTCTGATTATGATGCATACAGTGAAAGTTCTGAACAAACAGTATCTTCCACTGTGCCAAGAGAAGTGACGGCTTATGTTGTCACCGATGATCCAGATGCTTCAACCTCCGCAAATCAAGAACAGCGAATTGCTGCACTTGAAGATAAGCTAAAGACCATGGCTGAAATGGTCGCTAGTATGCATTCCATCATTGTAG